>JARQAB010000012.1:4282188-4379688 GCA_036172955.1 Meloidogyne arenaria | reverse complement strand
AGATCATTGGTCCCGAGATAAAAATGAGTAAAAAATTCTTTTCAGATATTTTTGAGACCTGCAAGGAGGTAGTCAAGTGTGCTGAGTCCGAATCTGAGCTTATAATTTGTCTATTTAGAATCTCGAACCCAAATCGGCCAAGTCGAATTCGGGGTAAAAATCGAAATTAAAATTTTAGGGTCAATTTGCTCAAAAATATTGGAAGAGCATTTTTTGCTCACATATTCTCGGGACCAATGATCTTAAGGATTATCGGGAATCTCATCGGATGACGGATTGCTATACCAAACCCATTAGAGAAATGAAAGACTTCCAATAAAATCCAGCTAAGGAAGTTTGAACTTTTGGACAACTAAAATTCAAATTTAAACTAAAAACCTTGTTGGATCATCCATTATTCATACAGGTTAGAAAAGCATCGCCATAATTCAAATCCAGCTTCTGAACATAATTAAAGAAATTGAAGAATCAAAGTAAAATTTAATACAAGTTCAGTATCTGAAAAAACAAATTAATTTAAAAAATCAAGTGAAAGAATGTAAAAATCTTAGGAATGAAACAGAGATAATCGAAAACATCAGGTAAAAAAGGGAAGCCATTTTAAATTTGAATAAAAAGACGGTATCTCTCTCTTTCTATAATTCCCTTACTATTTCGTTTTCAAGTTGGGATAGGACACTTTGTCGCGGTTTCCTTTTCGCCCACTTTGTCGCAGTGATAAAAAATCGGGTTTTTTAACTATTTTTTCTAAAAACATTCGAAACCAAAATTATTGAACAAGCGGAGTGAGTTGTTTCTAATTAGTTGACCGACCTGAAACAAGTATGGATTTTTTACTTGGATTTTGTTTTTAAGGTAAACAGGATCGAAAAATTAACCAGCGCCAAAGGAGGATGTACTCGTTTAGATTCAATTCAGAATATTTACTTGTGGGATAACGAAAACCAATTTTGGCGGATTTACATTGTTTTTTAAGGTAACAGGGGACATATAAGTAAAAATTAGAATTAACAGGCTAATTTTCAGGGGAAAATCTAAACTGGCAATCAAGTTGAAAAGAGCGGTTAGGGGAAAATGTATATAAAATGTTGCCTTCAGACACAAACGTTTTTATAATCTGTTTGAGAATTAATCCTGTCTACATTTACATGGTTGTGTAATAGAGAAAAAGTGTGCCCTTCTTAATATTCGGAAAAATTAAATTGACTACCCCAATAAGTGCCTAATAAAATTTGGAATATTAATGCGCACTTTACCAGCGACAAATAATTACACGCTAAAACGTGGGCTACAAATAGATGATTACCAGAAATATACACGGGATGGGGTTTGCGCCCCAGTGGAAAATTTTGGAAAGACAAAAAGCCGATGTCAAAATTCCGTGGAAGTCGTGTTTCAGATTGGGGGTGCAAGTCGAAAAAACTGGTTTCGGATTACCCAACCCATCCCTATGCGTGTCCAAGGTACGCACGTCTAATAGTCAAACCCCTATAAAACATGATCCGGTATATTAAAATTCCAAAAATTTAGAAAAAACCTTAAACCAACTAGAAGGCTCCCGGACAACAAATGCGTCAGTGGACAATGCGTCAGTGGACAATCGGTCAGTGAGCGGACAATGCGTCAGTGGACAATCGGTCAGTGAGCGGACAATGCGTCAGTGGACAATCGGTCAGTGAGGTAAAATTTTAAAAATGTTAAAATTTAGAAAATTATATTCAATTTCATGTATAACATGTATTCTGAATTCTTATTTTATTTTGTATTTCCAGAAATCTATAATTTTGTCAATCAGGATTTGGCATTCTATAGGCTATAGCTCTTAAATAATTTAAAGGCTCACGCTCTTCACGGGATATAAATATTGCTAATAATCCTTCATCTTGCTCGACATAAACATTTTTTCTTTTCATTCCCTAAATAAGATTTTAATGTTATTCAGATCGGTTAAATAACCTTTCCTCGAATACCATTAACTGGGTTATTATCAAAGTCTTCCACAATAAGGCGCCAGTGTGCATCCTCTTTTCTCATTATTTTTACAAATGTACTAAGTGGGGGATGATATGCTCGGAATAATGAATTAAATGAACGATGCCATCCCTCGAGTGAATTATTAGTTCTACAAATCTGATTCTCTATTCTTAAAATTTACGTGTAATACAATATTATAATGGGAGAACCTGTCACACATATTCCACATTTCTTGTGGAAATAGAGCATTTCTTTCCTGTAAACCAGAATTAATTATCCATTCTCTAATCCAGGCATCAACGGCCCCATATTGGTCGTCTTCATCTTCCAATGGAATTGGTTCGACATCCATTACTTGTCTACAACCTATCCGAGTTAAAACGAAGTATCGAACCAATTCTAAAATTCAATTAACTTTTTCAATTCCCTTCTAAATTATTACCTTCCACCTCCTGATTTTGTGGGAATTGTCTTATGATAAGACAAAAGTAATTATATAAGGGGCCTCCAATAGGAACAAAAGCAAGACTTATCAGTGATTTAATAAGAATTCGTGTTTCATAGTCTTCTTGATTTATATTTAAGAAAAGAGCATTAAGACCCTGTAGGCTTTGAACCTTTCAAATGAAAATTAAAAAGGAGATATGGGATTTATACCAGAGGTGGGGAATTTATACCAGAGATTTCTGGAAATACAAAATAAAATAAGAATTCAGAATACATGTTATACATGAAATTGAATATAATTTTCTAAATTTTAACATTTTTAAAATTTTACCTCACTACCGATTGTCCACTGACGCATTGTCCGCTCACTGACCGATTGTCCACTGACGCATTGTCCACTGACCGATTGTCCACTGACGCATTGTCCGCTCACTGACCGATTGTCCACTGACGCATTGTCCACTGACGCATTGTCCGGACACGAACTAGAAAGAGTTCAACGTTTAAATAAAAAATCAGCTTTGTCAACATCGAACAAGGAACGTCAGCCCATCCATTTCATCATTAAAATGGTAGAGCATCAATATCATCTTTAAAAAATTTTTAATCTCTAAAAAACAAGAAAATTGAAAGAAAATTAAGGAGAAAAAAAGAAAAGATGCAAATCATGGCTCATTCGTTAGAACTCTTCGAGTTGAGTCGACTGACACCAAAATCATCTTGATTGGATGATTATGAATTAAGTTATGACCTATAGGTGAATGAGCCTTGCGTTTATTTGGAGAGTTTCGCGAATAAACAGGCGTTTTGCGAATAAATGGGCAGGTTGTTTTGCGAATAAACATCACTTTACTGTGCAATTGTCCTCTGTGCAATTGTCTTACTGTGCAAATGGATCACTGTGCCCGTGTCGTGCCACCATTACAGTTTTGGTAAAATGTTAAATTAATTTTTAGAAATTTCGAAGTCAATTAAAAAAAGTTCATAAAAAGCTTTACTTTGATTTAAATGTCAATTGAATCAATAATTGTTTATTTACATTTTTCCCAACATTTAAAATTAAAGGGTTAGACTGTTTACATTATAGAATTGGAAGGTTCTACTATATTTAAATTTAAAAAACAATTTTTTAAAAATTCCTCAAAACAATTATTCTAAAAAAGTAAAATTTATTTAATCGTCAAAAAAAATTTTTTTTAAGTAGAAAAAAAATATACATGAACTGAAAAAGTTGGAATTACAAATAAATCAATTATTAAATTCATCCACTTTTTCCATAGTCAAAATTCGATTATTCGGTTTATTTATGCTTTGCATTTCGCCTTTTAATGAAGACACAATTTTGTGAATGTCCAAATCACAACCTTGAACAAATTTTTTTGAAAAATTTTTAAAAATTCTTTTGTATTTTTTGTCCGCAAAAAACTTTTGCGGACAAATTTTAAATTTGCGGACAAAAATTTTAAAATTGCGGATAAAAATCGAAATTAAAAAAATTAAATTCCTTACATAATCCTTGTCCTTGAATAAATAAGAGAAAGGCTTGGACAACTTCTGCAGGTCTGTCTTCCAAAACTAACCCCGAACTGTCGGAAACCTTTAAAAAAATTTTTTTAATTAAAAAATCTTACCAAATTTAGTTTATGGCAATCCCGAATGTTATTCCTCCTTAGATTTCTCCTATTGAATTTTAGGGACCCCAGCGACACTAATTACAAAAAATTCATCAGTTTGATTTTGAACCATTTTTGCGGATAAAAAATTGGAAAAATTCAGTCATAAGTACCGGAAACCAATCCAGACAAACAATATGTCATTTGAAAGAGCTCGGCGAGCTGAGTCGAACGACACAAAAATTAGGCTCCGGTCTCACCTATGGACCGAGATATAGGCCCCCGAAACTCAAAAAATCATAGGGGGGACCAAGCACTTTTTTGGGGTGAAAAATTCAAATATGCAAAAGATAGCCTTTCGAAAGAGCTCATCGAGCTCTTTCGAATGATAGGAAAATTAGCTTAGATAGATTTGACGATGGCCGCTTCGCGGCCATCGTTCCGCACAAAAGACAGTAACATAAACCTATTGGGCGTCGGCGAGGCGCGTGCCGCAAAACTCCGCGCTTCGCGCGGAGTTTTCATACGCGTGCCGCAAAACTTTTCATACGCGTGCCGCAAAAACTCTTCATACGCGTGCCGCAAAACTCCGCGCTTCGCGCGGAGTTTTGCGGCACGCGCCTCGCGGGGAGTCTAAGGGCGCTGGGTCTGGGCTCGTAACATAAACTTATGCCTATTTTAGCTGTGGTCAGCATGTCTGGCTTCCTCCCCAACAAGAAAAACCTGGACGTAGGTTTTTCTTGTTGGGGATGATAATAGCTTAAAATAATTACCCTCCCAATAAATTTAAAAATTAAAAGAAAACCTTTAACCAATCACTCATTTTCGGGTCTAATTGCGAATTGAAATAAACAGATTCGTCAATAAATGCAGAATTATTTCCAACAATTACAAGGGTTGGGATTTTTAATAAATTGAGTAAATTGATTTCATCTCGACTAAAAATTTAATTTAAATTCAAAAAAAAATTGCGGAAAGTCCGCAAAAAAATTTTTGCAGACAAAATCCGCAAAAAATTTTTGCGGAAAATCCGCAAATTTTTTCTTCATACTTTAAAAATGACTCCACAAAAAGAGCGAGATTCCAAGGCTTTTGATGATAATAAAAATAAGATTTGTAAAGCTTTAACGAGTCTTGATTGCAATCTTCAATGCGCCTAAAAATATTCTTTTTGAAATTAATTTACAATTTTGCGGATTTTACCTTCCAAAAAAGTGCCACATAAAATAATCCACAGTAAATTGAGACATCTTCCCATTTCGAAGATTATTTAAATTTAACTGGAAATTTAAAAATTTTAAAATTAAAGTTAAAAATTAAAGTTTTAAATAGAAAGTATTGCTTAGGGAACTCCGCTGATCTGCTAGACAGTTAAAAAACATTTTAAATAAAATTGCATTTAGAATATCTTATAATGAAGCCCCTTAAATAGAGGGTATCGCTTAGGGAGCTACCACCACCGTATGGCCGAGTAAATGTTTAAAAAAAAGTATCTTGAATAGGGGGTGTATTTTAGCATTAGGAGAATCTTATAGTGTTGTTCGACCTTATTAAAAAATTAAAACCTTTTGGTAAAACCATTCAATCCACCCTGCCTTCTGAGAAATTGGATTAATTAAAACTAGTGCGTCAACAATAGATGGATGTTTTGTCTAAAAATGAGGAGTAAAATAAAGTCAAAATTTAAAAAAGAATACAGCGTATCGCATCAAAACATTCGTACCGGCACCAGATCCAAGTCCAATGAAGGATTTTAAGCTTAAAAAGAAAGTTAAATAAATATAGGAGGAAAAAACGAAGAGTGGGAAAGCCCATGAACCCGCCTCCCCTCCCTCTCCTAATTTAAGTTTCATATCATAGTTTCCATTAAGATGTCGATAATGGTCAGGCTTTCTTCCTCAATTCCTCCCTGTGATCTAATCAACTGAGAGAGATTAATAAAGAAAAGGAAAAAAGTCTGACCATTATGTCCATATTAAGGAAAACAATGAGACCCAAACTAGGGGGATATCCATAAAATACCAAAAATCAATAAAATAAACTCAAAAAAAATTTCAGGTATTTTCAGTCAAATAAATTTTCAGAAACTAATTCAACTTTGAACGATTAGTACCCCATTAAAAAAGAATTACATTGAAAGGACTCGAACCTTGGACCACAAAAAGTCGCAGACAGAAGTCTTAACCATTACACCAACGACAACTATGTGGACAAACTTAATAAAATGAATATAATTTAAAAGAGAAATACCCAAAATGAGTAACAACATCGTCTACTATGCTAGCCAGTCCTTCCATTGTTGGAAAAGTAAAGCTAGAAAGAAAAGCTCTTTTTAAAAAGAAAATAAAATTAAAAATCATACTCTGAAGCCAATTTGCTAGCCCCAAATTCTTGTCCAGGAGCATTAATATTGTAAACACAAAAGCGTTTCATCAACTTTGAAGGTGTCAGAAAAGTAAAAAAATTGTTAAAATTCATATCAGAATTCATTCCAATGTCATGAAAAGTTACTAGAGGAAGGCCGCCATTTTTGTCTCCATAAATAATTACTTTAATGGGTCCTTGGCGTGTTTCAATAATTTCTTCGCTGCCGTCGAGATTAATTTCTGATTCTGGCATTGTTGAGTAAACACCCATTTCGATGGAATTTGTGGTGTTCATTAGCTCTGAAAATTAAAGGAAAAATAAAAAAACGCCTTAAATTTATTTATAAATTATACTCTCTTAATTTAATCCCGAGCTAAAAACTCGGGATTCCGGGACGGGATCACGTAAATCCCGTACGGGGCCCGTCCCGTGCCGGTCTCTAAAGTTCAGACTAAGGCAAAAATTAGAAATATAAAAAGCTATTTATATAAGGGACAAGGGCGGGAAGGAAAGAAAGGTTAATATTTACAATTTAGAAATATACATAAATGTAGGTCAAGGAAAAGGGGGTCGTTGGTCGTTCCTTGACCTGTACTTTCCTTGATTTGTCTGTTCCTTGAGCTAGCTCGACACAAGGAGAAGGTTGATAAGAAACTTTAAAGAGAAATAAATTCAAATAATGTTTTGGGGAAATGTACTGAAAAAATGTAAAGAAACATTTAGAATATGTTTTGAGGGAAGAGTTTGAATAAAAGGGAAAATAACTAAAAATAAACGAAATATTTAAAAAATTTATAATAAAATTTTAAAATCATGGATCCAACAATCCTCTTCCCTTTAGAAGAATCATCGTCTAAATTCTGTTGAGACATGAATCCGACACAGACAAAAAAACTGACAGGAAACAAGAAAAAACAAAAGAAAAAAGCTCCACCATATTTGACCAACATCATATTTTGCCAAGAAGGGTAAAATTCCACATTTTGCCAATAAGACTTCGATGACAAAATGTAGGATTTTATCTTTATTGGCAAAATATGTTATTGGTCAAACAT
Organism: Meloidogyne arenaria; assembly: GCA_036172955.1. Lineage (NCBI taxonomy): Eukaryota > Metazoa > Nematoda > Chromadorea > Rhabditida > Meloidogynidae > Meloidogyne > Meloidogyne arenaria. The sequence goes on along the minus strand of JARQAB010000012.1, from coordinate 4,372,232 downwards.
GAGAACATGACTTGTTTCCTAGAGGACATGCTAGACTCTAAAGTAAAATTCGTAAAAAATAGTGAAAATGATAGAAATAAAATGAAAGAAATAGTATTATAATCAGACACAAAAAGTATAAAAATTTATTATTTTTCGAAGCGAAATAGAATTAACACTCAAAGTTTGCACTGAAATTGAAGTTAAATTAAACAGACGTTTTGTAGCGGATGTTCTATTATTTTTGGTGAAGTGTAATGTTTTTCTCTTTTTACCGAAACGAAAATTGGCGAAATAAATTTTCCCTTTAATTTTTTAACAGATTGACATTTCCGGGAATCCTACAAAAATTTTTTTTGTATTTTCTACTTAATCTTTTAAAGATTTTTGGTGTTTCTTAGACGCGCGTAAGCTCGAAAAATGTCGATTTATTGATAAATTTAATTATTTTGCCTACTTTATTTGCGTTGCTACGTGTATTTTTTGTTTTAAATCATTTTTTTGCGGAATTTTGAACATTATATGAACCCTTATTCTCCCGAAATAAATGGGGAGGTTTAGGGAAACCATGGGGCAAACCTATGACTGACTGACCATTTTCTACATATTTACTGAAAAATTTGACTGGGGAGGTTAAGTATATAAGTGCCGGGAAAACCAGATTCAGCAAAACGGCATAAGTCCCGCACGCGCTATACTGTATCATGGGTCCTAACATGCGAAGCTGGGTACTTATAGTCACAAATTTTGGGGAGAAAAGGGGGTCATCCAGAAGAACAATCTTCGCAGGGTTCTCTTTGATTGTCGAAAAAGGGGTACATACAAACTTCAAAATTCCCCACATATTTTTTAGAGAATTAACTTGTTTTAATTGGATTATATGGCAGAATCGGATCAAATATCTTTAATTAACAAATACGAGGATCAACAACAACCAGAACGTTTTGACCAATTTCAAATTGAAAAGCAAAGATTTAATACGGGTCCATGTGCTAGCAAGACACTACCATCGCAATTTGTACGCGGGTTTTTTTTTTAATTTTTTTCTTAATAGGGAGGCTATTGGGGGAACTATTTTTAGGTTTTAATCGATTTTAAATTATCGATTTATGTCACTGTGTAAAGGTCGATTTTGTTCCCGCCATTTTAGCGTCTAAAGTAAAGGCACATTAATCTTGGTGTTTTTTACACTAATTAGACTTATAATTTAGAGACAGGAAAAACCCAGGCCTTTTTCCAGACTCAGCTCGATCTCTAATACCTTTCTTGATTCTCGTACTAACTGCCAGTCCGGTCTCTAGTTGTAATTATTGTTGCTTAAAAGGCTGACTTAACCTTTTTGAAAATGTCTTTAGCTGCGAATATTGTTAATCGTTTTTTCTAAAAATTTTACCTCCACAAAATTAATGGAAAAAGGTATTTTAGTGAGTATAAGTCGCTATCGATTTTCCCACTTACAACAGAGGCGATTTCCCTGCAGAATGAATTTTCTCGTTTCACTCCTCCAGAAAGGTTTCTGAAAACCATAAAAGGTAATATTGAAGCTTCCAGTCCCCCTTTTTTCCTCCTAAATTTTCCCCCTATATTTTTACAAAATAGTCAGACTTTTTGCTTCTTCCATCCAATTTGCCTTTCTAATTTTTGCCTACAATCAAACAAAAAGGATTATTTTTTATATTTTATTTCCCGTTTACCTTCCTAATTTTTTCCTATATTTTTTATACAAATCAGAAAGGATTATTTTTTTATTCAGTTTTTTTAAAAAACTTGAAAAAATAACCTTGTTTTGCTCTACAATTTTTGGTTGTACACCGCCAACATCCATATCTTTCGTCTTTCATAACGTTGATTGTTGTTCGACCCACACATTTATAGCAGGTTCTTTTTCCATGAATTAGTCCAAGCTCTTCGAGCCATGCATCGAAATCATTATTGCTCAAACGTAATTTTTTTATAATCCTTTTTGTTTGATTGTAGGCAAAAATTAGAAAGGCAAATTGGATGGAAGAAGGAAAAAGTCTGACCATTTTGTAAAAATATAGGGGGAAAATTTAGGAGGAAAAAAGGGGGACTGGAAGCTTCAATATTACCCCATAAAAACGCTTACAGGAGGGTTGTTATGTTTTCTATTCCGTAACATAAACCAATTCGTTTATATGATTTTTTGACCATTTTGTACATCTTGAACAAAAAATATGACTGGGGGAAAGGCCAAATAAATGCCTGGCTTTTAATTATTTTTAACTTTTTGGGTTAAAATTCAAAATAAAAGCTTTCTAAATTTTTTCAGCATATGATTACCAGCAGCAATTCTCATCAAATAGAAAGAAATACAGCAGCAACAACCCGTTCAAGTACACATTCCTCACCTGAAGACTTACAACCACAAATTGTTGTTAATAATGCAATGAATGGTCCAAGTAATGAATCTTCAAATCTTAGCGTTAATTCTGATAAGGAGGTTGATATTTTATTTTTGAATACTTCAACAAAGGAGAAAGTTGGTGGTGGGGGAAGTTCAATAGTTGAAAAGGGAAGAAAACGGAAAAGATTGGAATTTAAAAATGATGTTGGAACTAAAATTGTGGATACTCAAAAACATGAAAGGAAGATTACTGACTATGCTTTCAAGGTTTTTTTTTGTTTGTTAATCTTTAGGGTTTTAGAAGGTTTTGGAAGATAGGTGACATTTGATCCCATTTGGAAAATATTCTTAGAGTTGAATTCTTTGCCGGGTCACGTTTAGTGTTTTTTTGCTGTCAAAACTACTATAAGTTTACGTAAGGAAGCCGATTCGAGGTTTGGGTCGGAGTTTTCAAATTTTTCCTTGGTCGGGGTCTGATTGAAAAAGGCTAAGTTTCGCTTAACCCGACCTTATTCTTGATGTACTTTTTTTCTAAACCTAAAACTCCTTAAGCTCCTAAGATTTCTTAATTCGTGTTTGAGAATGTTTTTTAATATAACGATTTATTTTATAGATAAAAACAACCAGCCCAAAACGCCCTATTATTGCCACCTATCCAAATGGGGATAGTCTCAGTAGTGATTCTATTAATGCTCATCAGGTTTGAATTTTCAATTTTTTTAAAAGTTGATTTACTTAATTTTTTCACTTAAACCCCTAAAAATTCTTGTCTCTTGGCAATCGAAAATTTTTGATGGGCTAATATAGAGATGCGGAGAGTGAGGTCTACTCTGCTATCTGTCCTTGGGATTTTTCGGCAGAAAGCGGACGTACTTGATATTTCTAAATTTTTGGGACCAAATGTCCTTTCTTTAAGAATTTTTAATTTTTGTATTTCCTCTATTTAAGAGGTTTAATTTTTATTAATTTTTCAGACCACACCAATCCACATTCTTTCTTCTCCAATATCAAATAGTAATCCAAAATTTGGTGGAGGAAGTAGTATTTATTCTGGTAGTGATTCAAATTTAAGTCCTCCATCAACAACAACAAGTTTAAATTTTTCAAAAACTGAAAAATCTGTTCAAACAATTGAAAGTGGAGATTTAACAGACAAACTTGACGAAAAAAAATCTAAAGAAATTGAAAATTTGGTGAGAGCTACAACAGAATTGAAGCAAGTTATTGAAGTTCAACGAGTTAAAGTTAGGGCTAGTAAAGAGACTATTAGACGTTTACTTGTTGAACAATCTAGAATGGAGAGAAAACAGGTTTTTTGATTAAATTGTGGGAGTTTTTTGTAAGGGGAAACTTTTTAACTTTAGGTAGGAGTTTTCAATTTTGGACTAAAGTGCGGGAGAACTTGTGTGGGGAATTTTTTTCCTAGTTTCTTCATGATTGCTTTTATCAGTAATTTTTTCTTGGCCATGTATCCCCTTTTTTACTTCCCATATTTCTCTTTGTGGTATTTATGGGATTCTGTAATGACTTGAGGATTTTTTTTCTGTGAGGATTTTTCCGGGGAATTGATATTTTCTATTTCATTTTTAGTGGTAATAGATTCTCCGAGTGATTTCTTTACTAGGTTTTTCTTTGAGCAGCTCCTTTTCCTTCTGCTTCTATGTAGGAAAAAAGGAAAGCTCCTTTCTCTTCAGCTCCCTTTCTTTTCTTCTTCCCTTCTTTCCTTCTACAAATCTTTATGGAATCTCTGTGAACTATTTTTGAAAATTTTATGAATATATATGTCCTCTCCTATTCCCAAGACTTGGATTTGCACACTTCCCCACCCATTTTTCTACTTCTTAAAAATACTTTTTTTAAGGCAAAAGAACGTGTAATGGAAGCAACACTTCGTATAGGACAATTTCGACCAGCCCGTGTTGGCGAACATTTTAAAGATCAATGGATAGATGGTTGGGCAATGGAAGAAATAAATAAAAAATTGCAACGAATAAATCAAGAAAGGAATGATATTGTTAATGCTACAAAAAATTTGAAGAATCGAAAATCAATGAAAGATTCAAATAAAAGACAAAGTTTATCGTCTTCTTCAACGTCAGATTTGCCATGTACTTCTTCAAATAATGTTTATTCTGATGATGGTTTTTTGAAACCTGAACTTCCTCCAAAGGAAATGACTGCTCAAGAATATATTGAACAAGAAGAAATTTATCGACTTAGAAAGGTTTTTTTTGAAAATTTGGGAATTTTTTTCTTTTTTAATATGGGCTCCTTTTTGGGTCATTAATTAAAAAAAATAAGATTCTAGGGTTGAAAGATTCTAGGGGAAAGTAAGATGGTAATCCAAGTAAGAGTCCAACTTTCTAGGAAAGTCCAACGTTGCCGTTGTTGTTATAGTTTAATGCATAAAGCAGCTAGTTAAATTACTAACTTCCCCACCAGGGTTGCCGTTTTCGTGTCGGGCCGGCGGTCGAGGCATTTTTTGGGCCTAAATTTACCGAGTCGGGCCGTGCGAGTCTTTTTTGGACCAGATATTTTAGGCCCGACTCGAACCGAGTCGGTCCATTTTGTCAACTTTATTCCTCACCCTAATATAGCTAACTCCCCTCTCCAAAAACAATAACAGCAAGGCATCATCTTCCCTGTTACCGAAGCTGTTAGTTAAATATTTATTACTTTCAGTTACTAATTTTAAGTTCCAAGTCTTTTCCTATTTTTCAAAAAATTATTTTAATCATATCGTCTTTTAGGAACATCTTAAAAAAGAAGAGACAGACCTTTTGACAGAAAAAGACCGCCTTGAGCGCGAACGAAATTTGCATATTCGGGAAATGAAGCGGGTTCAATGTGAAGAGCAAAGCCGTTTTAGAGATCATCTCCTTTTAAATGACCGTTATTTGCTTTTGTCTTTGTTGGGAAAAGGAGGATTTAGGTTTGCTAATTTTGTAAATTTTGGGGGGGGGGCTTAACTTGAAAAATTTCAAAGATATTTTAACCTTTTATTTTTTGATTTTCCAAATGTAGGTGTTTTCTATTACTAAATTAAACTAATTTTCCCAGAGAGGGTTCGAACCTTGGTCCTAAAATATAAATCTTTTCCAGTTCAGAAAGTGCTTTTTTCTTCGCCAACTTGCTCCACTATTTTTTTAGTATTAATTTAAATTGTTTTCCCATGACAGGGTTCAAACCCGGGACCTGTATCCTTGTAGAGACTAAATCGTAACCCACTACACTTTAGGTTCAAAAAGGTTCCTTTTGCTCCACCGACTTGCTCCTCTATTTTGATTCATAACTCGACTCCAAATAATCATATAACTTTAATTTTGGTATCATTCAACGCGTATTAAAGTGACAAATCCAATGATACCAAAATCATCATGATATCATTTTTCTTTAACGAGTTTAATATTTTTTTTTAATTTTCAGCGAAGTTTGGAGAGCATTTGATTTGGATGAAAATCGTTATGTTGCTTGTAAAATTCACCAAGTAAATAAAGATTGGAAAGAAGACAAAAAGGCTAATTATGTAAAGCATGCAATGCGTGAAAAAGACATTCACAAATCTTTGGATCATCCTCGGATAGTTCGTCTATTTGATTTATTTACTATAGACAATGATTCTTTTTGTACTGTTTTGGAATATTGTGATGGAAATGATTTGGATTTTTATTTGAAGCAACACAAACAAATACCGGAAAAGGAAGCTCGTTGTATTATTATGCAGGTTTATTTAAAATATTTTCTGATGAAGTTTTAGAAATTGGGATTGGGATGAGACCTGAATTTATTCCTTTTTTAATTTAAGGAAAGAGTGGTCCAACTGACGAGATTTACGATATATAAAAGTCAAGTCAAATCCTACCTAATAATTGGGAAACAGGGCAGTCCGTAAATGAAAAAAAATTTTCCACAGCCCTGCTGGGAAGATGTTTGTAGGTTCTGATTCCTACCAAACTTGCCAGACATGTTTAATTTTTAATTTAGTTTTGAGATTAGTCTACAAATATCTTTAAGCGTGTCCGGAAATTTGGGGAGTGGACATTTGGGGAGTGGAAATTTGGGGAGTGAGCGGACATTTGGGGAGTGGACAATTGGGGAGTAGACAATTGGGGAGTGAGGATTAAAAAATGATTTAAAAATAGATTTTTTGGATTATAAAAATAATTTATACACTCGTGAAGGTGTTTTTGTGGGGTTTCAAAGATTATAAGGATACCGTATTCCTTATTAAAGAGGATTAAACATACTTTTTAAATTATTTTATTTACGCCAAGTAGAGTTGCCGAAACCGAACCGATAAACCGAAACTCGAACCGACCCCCGAACCGAAGCTTTCTCACTCCCCAATTGTCCACTCCCCAAATTTCCGGGAGCCTCTCTAAGACGTAGAAAAATGCAATTTAATATTCGCTTCCCGGGAAGAATTCCATTTTTTTCTTAAATTCAAATTTTTTTTTCTCTTTTAAAAGGTTGTCAGTGCCCTCAAATATTTGAGTGAACAAAAATATCCAATAATTCATTATGATTTAAAACCTGCCAATATTTTGTTGCAATCTGGAACTACTAGTGGGGAAATAAAAATTACAGATTTTGGGTTGTCTAAAACAATTGAAAATGCTGATGATGGGGATGAAAGTATTGAATTGACTTCACAGGGAGCTGGAACTTATTGGTTTATTTTTTTGTTTTTTCCTATTAAGTTGGTTATTGGATTAGGGTTGAACTAAAGGATGGTTCAGGTAAAATGATACATGAAAACTGGAGTTTTTCAATTCGGACCCTAAAAATCGTGGAAATTCGACCCAAAACCCGATCCGACTTTTTTTTTCTCAGCCTGACGCATTCCTTGTTCAGACAGGTTGAGAAAAAAAAGCGGAAGTATTGAGTTTTGTTTAGCCTGTTTAGACTCCATCTGGCTACTGTTTAAAACGATTAATAGGCTGCGGTTTATGATCTTTTAACAAGGAAGGCCTATTCGGGGTAGCAAAAGCTCCTTATAATAATTGCCATGGGTTACTGGATCGATGCCTGCCTGGGGCTAGACTTTTACCTTTTTCTTTAATACAGCGTTTATTTAATAAAAATTTTTCCTCCTTTAAAGGTATCTTCCACCCGAAACATTTACTCCATTTGGTGATGGTGGTCCTCCAAAAATTAGTAACAAAGTTGATGTTTGGAGTGTTGGCGTAATTTTCTATCAATGTATTTATGGAAAACGGGTTTTTATTTTTTTTAATAAAAAATTTTTTTCAAAGAATTTTCAAAAATTTCAAAAAAATTTTCTTTGAAATTTTTGAAAATTTTTTTTTTGATTTTTGAAAATTTTTTTCAAAAAAAATTTTTAAGCCTTTTGGACATGAAAAAACTCAACAACAAATATTAGAGGAGCGTACAATTTTTAATGCTCAAGAAGTTGTTTTCCCGTCTAAACCGCCTGTTACGCAGTCTGCTCAGGTTTTTTTGAGAAAATTTTTTGAAAAATTTTGAAATTTTTTTGAAGGATTTTATTCGTCGTTGTCTTCAATGCCGTAAAGAAGAAAGGGCGGATGTAAGCGAATTAATACGCCATGAACTTTTTAGGCCGAGAGGACAGGTTTTTGATTTTTATTTTTTTTAAATTTTATTTAGAAATGGGGTTGGATTGGGTTAGAGGATTTGGATTTACTTTTGTTAGTGTCACTCTTGAAATCCGACCTGTGTTTATAGCAGGGGTGCGCCGAAACGGAAGTTAAAAGGCGAAAGTTAATTTAAGAAGCGAAACATGAAAGGGGAAAGTCCAAATAAGGCGAAATTTTAGCGAAAGGCACACCCTTGGTTTTATGGGCTTTGGTAGAGTAAGAGGAGGGAGTTGGGCTCTAAAGTTTATTTTTCAACAAAAGTATTGATAGAGATGGGTCTTTTCCGCATTTCTAACGGCCGAAGAAAACGGAAGGAAATAAAAAAAAGGAAGGTTAAAAGGAGGGTGACTAAAGAGATTCCATCCCTGCCTTGTGTTCCAGTTTCGCCTTTCAGCGTGGCTCCTTTTTTTGTGTTTCGCCTCCACCTTTCAATCCTTCCCATCCCTGACCTTAAAATAGGAAAATTTAAACTCAAAACAATTAAAAAAATTATTTTTTAGAAAAGTCAACAACCCCAATCACCAAGTGCCAAATCAGGAAGATTTGAACAGGCAGATTGTGACTAGAAAAATATCCTAGGAGAGGGTTCGGAGAATGCGGGATATATTTACACAAAAATAGAATAAAAATACACAAAACAAAATTCTTTGACTTCAAAACAAAAAAAATTTTTTTTGGATTTTTTGTCATCATCTACCGACTATTTTTTATTTTTCTTTACTATTTAATTTCAAGTTTACCCAATTTTTTTCAAAAAAAGAAAAATGTTTGGCGGGGATATCCACACACACACCTTTCATATAAAAAACTATATATATATAAATATTTTAAATATTTTTTTTTGTTTTCATTTTGAATAAAATATATAATAGATGTACTTAAAGTTTTAAATTTTTTGGGGGTTTTTCGGGTTTGGGCAGCGCTTGGAAGTAGCGACCAATCATCAGGCTTAGGATAGTGAGCAGGATGGGGCTTTAGTGTATTTTTGGGCCATTATTACCATTTCGAGCCCATTTTTCTCGGTCCACAGGCATTGGGAAAAAAGAGTGGTACCATGTAACTCAGCACCCTTTATTACCCTATATGACATTTTGAGCATTAATTTAGCTGAAGGGCAAGAATCAAAACTTTTTTCCTTTTTTAGCGCCGCGCAACAATTTTTGAATTTGTAGATAACCAAAGGTAGATACCGTATTTTCTCGATTAATTCCCCTTGGGAATTATTTTTTCAACCCTTCCTTGGCATGGGGAATTAATCGAGGGAGGGGAATTATTCGAGTTTTGGCATTTGAACGTGCAGTTGGTATTTGGGGGTGGGGAATTATTGTTTCAACCGAACTCTAGCATGGGGAATTATACGAGTAAGGGGAATTAATCGAGTAAATACGGTAACCCTTTTTAAATAAGAAAATCTACGAGAAAATGGAATAAACACATATAAATTAAATTTGTATTTAAATAACAAGCATTTTTAAGCGAATTTAAAGATAATAATTTAAGCGAAAGAAGCTATTTAAAAATTAGGGAAAATGTAAAAAATTGTAAAATGAGCAAAAAATATTCACAACGATGGCTTTTCGAAAATTTCTAGCAGAAAAGAAAATATAAAAATTAAAGGAAATTTAAGTAGGGTGTGCGCAAAAATATAAGTTTCTCAAATAAAACGCAATTACCAAAAAATGGCGGTTTGGGAATTGAAAATTTTTTTTAATTTTTGCGCACATCAAGGAACATTAAATTATAAGTAGGGACGAGCACAATGAGTTTTGCGTTGATTTTTGGTCCTGTGTTGCGTTTTAAAAATTGTCGGTTATGCCCGTCCCTGATTATTAGTACATATAATCAAAATAATATTTTAATATACCCTCACTATAAGATACACCCCACGATTAATTAGAGTTCAAACTGGATCGGATCCGGTGGTCTGGAATCCGATGACCCGTGGATTTCCGAATTTTCGGGATTTTGATCCGGAAAGTCCGGTCCGGATGAGAAAAAATCCATTAATAAAATAGTTAGATGGAAAGGCAACAATAACAAAATATCTTATTTAAAATTTAAAATGCCCCTCATACTAACACAATTTGTTAATCTCAAGGGGCATCTTACTTATAATGAGTTTCAAATGTAATTTTAATTAATTCACAACCTATATATTTTTAAAATATTTTTTTAATTATTTTGCGTTGCTTTTTTTTCTTCTGTGAGATCCCTCCATTAAAATTTTTAAACGTTTCTTCCCCCTTCCTTCTCCCACAAAATTTATTCTCACAATTTTTTTATAACCCCATACCAAAACTTTCTTCCATTTCTTCCCTTTCTCTTGCATAATGTGCTTGATGTAATTCTAATTGTGGCCTTTTTCTATTAAAAAATCCAAAATGCCAACAACACAAAATTAATATTCCAAGTAATCCAAAACCAATTAATATAGACAATAATAATATCCACAAGTTTATATGATCCTCTTGTTGTGGTCTGTCTGGGTATGCTCTAGTTGTAATTCTGGCAAAATTGTTACCTTAAAAAATTGGGAAAATGGGGAATAGGCTTTCGTCTGAGGAATAGGCTTTCGAGCCTATTCCCAGACTCGAAAATCACAATTTTTAGGATCAGAATAAAATTCAGAATTTTGGATCAGAAAATCAGAATATTCAAATCGGAACTTTAACCAGACTTTCAGAACAGAACTAAAAATCAGAATTTTTGGATCAGAACTAAAATAACAAAATTTCAGAACAGATCAAAAATCAGAATTTTCAAATCAGAATTTCAAAACAGAACTAAAAATAAGAATTTTCGGATATCAAAATCAGAATTTATGGATCATAACTAAAAAACCAGAATTTCAAAACAGAACTAAGAAGTCAGAATTTCAGGACAATGAAAATCAGAATTTTTGGATCAGAACTCGAAAATCAGAATTTCAGAACAGAATAAAAAATCAGAATTATTTACTTTTTTCTTCCAAAATTCCTTGAGATGGGTCCAATTCAATAAAACCTTCAGAAGTTATAGCTATATAATCAAATTGACGGTAATCTTCAGCAGAAAAAGTCCAATTCCATAAACGAGCCCTAATTTCAATTAAAGCAGAATCATTACTTCCAATATAGTCAAAATGACAAGTTAATTGAACACAACGGGCACTATTGTCCTTACAGTTCTGAAAATAATTTTTTTAATAAAGAAAGCATTTAAATCAGAATTTTTAAGATCAGAAAAAATCAGAATCTTCTGAAATGAAAATTAGAAAATTTTTTTTAATCGAAATAAAAAAACAGAATTTTTAAATCAGAATTAAAACAGTTTTTAGGAGTAGAATTAAAACAGAATTCATAGACCAGAATAAAAAATCAGAATTTTTGAGAGCAGAATAAAAATCAGAATTTTTAGGATCAGAATAAGAAAATCAGAATTTTAGATCAGAATTAAAACCAGAATTTTTAGGAGCAGAACAAAAAACCAGAATTTTTAGGATCAGGAAGAAAAATCAGAATTTTCGAATCAGAAAAAAAATAAAAATCTTCTGATTCTGGTTGAGGTAACCCAATTTTAATTAAAATATATAAAAAACCCCTTACAATATCAACAACTTTAACCCTTTCACCAGATTCTTCATTAATCCATTTTGGCCATAAAGGGCTATTTAATTGAAGAATAGATCCCTGTCTAATTAATTTTAAATTTTCTTCCTCTTCTTTAGTTGAATTAATTAAAATTAAATTTCGAGGTTTTCGTTGTCGATAGGGGGATTTAGACAAATAATAATCCAATTTTAGGGTTGCGTCATTGTAAATATTTAAAGGATTAATTAATTTAGAGGAGGGTAAATGAGTGTTTATTATAGGGCAACGTCTAAATTGGCCATTATGTCGAATTAGGGGTTCTTCTAATATATAGAGTAACCAGTCAGAATTGGGTGAAGAGGTATCTAAACGTAAAGGCCAGTCAATCTGAAAAATAAATAATTTTTTTTTAATTTCTTTGGCCTTGGAAAAATTTTTAAAAAATTTATTAACCTCAAAGAAATTTTTTTTAATTAAAAAGAAACATTTTTTCTCAAAAATAAGTTGATTTCCGACAAAAGGAGTCGAACCTCCAACCCTTTTCCATTAAAAACACAGAACTTACCAACTTAACCACAAAAAATATTTTTCTAAATTTTTAAAAAATTTTTAAACCCTTCACAAAAATTTTTTTAACTTTGTAAAAATTTTTTTTAATTTTTTAAAAATTAAAAAAAAATTTTTTCCTCAAAAATTGTTTTCCACCAAAAGGACTCGAACCTTCAACCCGTTTCTAATGAAAACCCGAAACTTTCCAACTAAACCACAAAAAATATTTTTCGGAATTTTTAAAAATTCTAAAAAAAACCTTTAAAGTAACATTTCTTGCATAAAAAGGCCCCTTATTTGTTAAAGTATAAGCATGGATCAATTGAGGTCCAATATCAAATTCATCTTTAGGCGCAAAATTTCCTCTGCTAAAATGGACTATTGGGGGACGAGAACCCCCATCTAATTGAAGATCGGCCTCTTTAATTAATAAAACTTCTGCCTTCCAAAAATTATCTTTTGGGAAGTCTTCTACGGAAGAAGAATTTACAAAAGCTTTAAATTGTAGTGATGCTGAAACACGTTCTGAACTGCTTCGGACAAGTTTGAAGAGTAAATCGAAGCCCAACTTGAAATTAAATTTTTTGAGAGAAATTAAAAGCTCCTAGTATAAAATGTAGACTCCCCCTCAATATATAAAAATTGTTTTCAATTAGAATAAATTAGTCTGTCCGCAATTAAAAAATTTTTTTGTCCGCAAAAAATTCTGCGGACGAAAAATTTTTTAATTGCGGACAAAAAAATTTTTTGCGGACATACTTTTGTTAGTCGGCGCTTCAGAAGGAAATATAGTGGTTTCATTCACTCAAGGAAACTCCAAGATAGAACCCCTCAAAATAACCCTACTCATCAAAAATATTATTTGCGGACAAACTTTGCGGACATTACCCCAAAAAAATTTCAAAAAACCTTTTCTCCAGCCTCCAAAGGATTGGCTAAGGCCAAAACAGCTTTCCCCAATTCCCTCTTTTCAATATCCACTTTATGCTCATTTAAATTAAATTCTCCTCTTTTAACAACACTAGGTTCATCCAATTCAGTTTCATCATATTCCAGATATAATTTGGCTAAATAAGCACGCTCTGCACGATTTTCAACTAGCAATCTAAAAATTAAGACATCTTTTTCTGTTACTTTTGCTTGGTATAATCCATCAGAACGTTTACTATAAAAATTTAAAAAAATAAAAAAAATTTGCGAACATAAAAATTTTTGCGGACAAAGTTTGCGGACGAAAAAATTTTTGCGGATAAATTTTGCGGACGGAAAAAATTTCTGTAAAAGTAATCCGCAAAAGTTGTCCGCAAAAAAATTAAAATTCAAAAAATCTAACGATAAATCAAGCAAAGCCCCACTCAAAACCAAATTTGTGTGACATTCATTATCATCTCCACACAATTTATCAAAAGCAATTCCAAAAATATGAAATGTTTGGTCTGGGCTAATAGCTGGTAATAAAACGTTGTTATTATTAATTGTTGTTAATTGAGGTTTGCGTAGAGAAATTGAAAAGTTAAAACGTAAAGGATTTGTCCAGTCTTCGTTTCCGCTCTGAAAAAATTTTTTAAATAAAATTCCGAAAAATCAGAAAACCAAATCAGAACTATTCTGAAAAATCAGAAAATTAAATCAGAACATTTCTGAAAAATCAGAATGCAAATCAGAACATTTAAAAAATCAAAATTCAACCCAAAACGATTCTGAAAAAATCTGAACTCAGATCAGAACTTTTTTTCAAAAAAATCAGAACTAACCGGAATGTATAATTTTTGATGGCTAATTTCTTCCCTTGTAACAGCACTCGATCCACACGGCCAACTAATCTTATTCTCCCCATTAGAAACAAAAAGAGCACGTGGGAGAACACCTCTAGCAAAGGGCAAAACTTCAAGTTTACACAAAAATGGGGATTGTCCAAAACCAAACAATTTATTTAATTGTTTTAAAGCTGTCAAATTTCGATCGAACAAAAATATTGAAGTTGACAAGGAAAAACTGAAAAAAAGCGGAAAAATTAGAAAAAAAAATTTTTTTAAATAAGGAAAATTATTAAAAGATTTTTTGGTATTTTTAAAATATTTTCGTTTAACCTCGCCCCATTCCCCCTATAATGGGGCGAGGTTACATCACAAAACAGAAATTATAGGGGAAAATGGAGAGTAAATGAAAATATTTTAAAAATCCCCAAAAAGATTTTTATAAATTTCCCACTATAATGTTTGTTTTTTTTTTTTTTTTCCTATAATTTTGTTTTTTTCCTATAATGTTTGTTTTTGGTGTCAGGTTTGAAAATTTTAATAGAAATTATAGGAAGACAATTTAATTTTAAAAATTAAAAAAAAGTCCAAAATTTTCTCATTAAATTTAGCTTAAAATTTACGAAAAATTTTTTTGTTAATTTTAAAATAATTTTTAACGAATTTAAAATTAATTAGCCCTGTTCCTTTTTAAAATAAAACAATTTCACGACAGTGGGCTTTGAACCCTCAATGATTTTTTCTAATAAGCAAGAATTTTCCAACTACATCACAAAACAGAAATTATAGGGGAAAATGGAGAGTGTTAGGGTGGCGTGCTTAGTATAAAAGGCGAAGCCTTTTAGCAGTCGGGAGTCAGTCTAGAGTCAGTCTAGAGTCAGTTACCGAGTCAGTCAGTCAGCCTATTGTTAGTCGTAGTCAACGCATAGTCTCGTCATTTCTATTGTATTGTTGCCTTGTGATAAACCTTTGTTAGTTAGCCGTTAGTTAGTCTTTCTGTTAGTATCGGACACACCGCAGTCGATACATAACAGTGGCGCGGTCGAACAGTCGAATTCGAACAGTCAAGTCGTTATTTTGTAATTCGTTCAAGTAGTCAAGCTAGTCAAGTCAAGATGAGAGCAGACGAATTGGAGAAAATTCTCAAGGCTCAATCTGAACAGATCAGTCAGCAGTTTAGTCAGTTAGTTAAAGGATTGATTGGAAACAATCCTAGAGCCGAAGATTCTAGTGAAAAGCAGTCATCGGAGTTGTATTGGAAATTACAATCGTTAGTCGGAGAATTCAATGCAGACATTGAGAGAGGAGTCACATTCGAGTCTTGGTATGATAAGAATAAGTCGTTTTTCGAATTCGACGGAAAGTCATTAGCCGAAGAAGTCAAAGTCAGATTGTTAGTCACGAAGTTAGGGGCTTGCGAGTATGCAAAGATTTCACAGAAGTTGATGCCCCAGAAGTTGGAGTCAATGAAATTCGAAGGTTTAGTCGATGAGTTAAAAAAAGAATTTTGTGACCCACGGTCGAAGTTAGTCAGGCGATTTGAAGTCATGAAGTTAAAGTGCCCTTGTCCGGAGAAAGTCTTAGATTTCGGAAATTTAGTCAATTCTGAATGCGAGAAGGCAGAAATGGCCTTGTCAGTCGAGGAAGTCAAGATCCTCATATTCATTGCCGGGATTCCAGAAGAGATGAACGATTTGCGGCAGATCAGTCTAAAATTCGTGGAACGCTATTCGAAGACCGAAGAGTGTAGTCTGAAAATTCTATTAGAAGAATGTCGCAGTTATCTCGCAATGAAGTCGGAGGCCAGAATGTTCGATAGTCAACCAAAAGTCAAGATCGAACCTGCATATTACGTTGACGTTAATAACGTTGCTCGCGTCGAACATAGTCAAAGTGCTCAATTCAGAAAGTCTAGAAATCAGTCATGGCAGCGAGAAGGCCAAGTCAATAGTCGAGAGTCACGTCAGTGTTACAATTGTGGCATGATTGGACATATTAGTCGAAACTGCCGGAAACCAAAGAAATGGTTGAGCCAGGGCAATAGTCCAGTAGTCAATCATGTGAGAGTCAATTCTAGTAATTCAGGACCACATTGTCTGACGGTGGAAACGCCGAAGTTAAGAGAGTATAGTCCAAAGAGTCTTAGTCAAAAGGGCCGAAAGTCGAAAAGTCAAAGAAGTAGCAAAAGTCAGTCAAGTCAAGATTCGAGGAAGTCTATTTATTCGGGAAAGTCTATTTATTCGAGAATGTCTAGTCAGTTAAAAGAAAACGACGAAGTCATAGTCTGCAACGAGAATAAAAAGGGCAAAATAGTCTGCTTGATAGGGACAATTCGGTGTAAAGTCGGAGAGATATGTAAAGTCGAAGTCCCGAAGTTGAATACGATAGTCACTAGAAAAGAATGCGACCTTAGGAAGTTAGAGTCGATGAAGCCATTCGGAAGTCAGTCAGATTCAAGAGATAGTCTAAGAACTAAGGAAAGTTCAATTCGTAGTCAAATTCTTGAAAATTTTAGATTGAAAGCGAAGGATGCACCTGAACAGACGAGACAGGCCCAGCGTGACGTTACCAGGACCATTGAAGTGAGACAGTTCCAGCGCGACGTTACGAAGACCAATGAAGTTACGAAAACCTGGAGTGACATGATGATTTGGGGAAAGTAAATGTGATAATATTGTTATTGTAAAATTTTTTGTAATTAGTGTACTCCCCCTTTTGTTGCTCACTTTGTATTTGGCCCTTTGTATTTTCAATGTTTTGTTTGTGTTGGTTACTAGTAGTTAAGTCCACCAAGTTTAGTTGGAAAAGTCGGCACATAGTCCCGACTTAATTAAAGAAGGGAGGTGTTAGGGTGGCGTGCTTAGTATAAAAGGCGAAGCCTTTTAGCAGTCGGGAGTCAGTCTAGAGTCAGTCTAGAGTCAGTTACCGAGTCAGTCAGTCAGCCTATTGTTAGTCGTAGTCAACGCATAGTCTCGTCATTTCTATTGTATTGTTGCCTTGTGATAAACCTTTGTTAGTTAGCCGTTAGTTAGTCTTTCTGTTAGTATCGGACACACCGCAGTCGATACATAACAGAGAGTAAATGAAAATATTTTAAAAATCCCCAAAAAGATTTTTATAAATTTCCCACTTATTTTTTTAATAATTAAATTTAAATAAAAAATAATTGTTTTTTAAAAACAAACCAGCTAGGTCCCAAAGCACACTCCCCCCAATCACTTCTAGAAGTACTTATTTTAACATGTTTTTGTTCAAATTGATGATTTAATTTAACTTCTAAAACTGGTTTTGAACGAAAAATTATAACAACATCCGATTCTGGTGCTCCAACTTTAAATTAAAAAAAAAATTTTTTTTTTGAATTTTTACTGCCCAAAGTTCCGCTACCGTTAATTTTCACTGTCTTAAGTTAGTTACTTCCCAATCGCTTTTTTTGTTTCCCAAAGAAAGGGCAACCTAAATATGGCTCTTAAAAAACAACAAAAAGAGCTCAAACAATTGGTTGAAATTGGCAGAATTAAAATCAAAACATATCAAATAGTGTTTCACCGGAACCGAAATTTTGACCGGAACCGGATTCAATTTGAGTTCCGGATCCCGGAACCAAAAAACACCGGAACTTTACGGTGAAACTCTAATTTCAAAACGTTTAAACCAGAAAGATTTCGGAAAAATCAGAAAAATGCAGAATTTTAAAAATACAAGTGTTTTGCAGACTTTTCTAAATTTTGCGGACAATCTTTACAAACTTTTTAAATTTTCTATTTTCAATAAATTTAACAAAACAAACCTATCAACTCAGCATATCCATCCCCATCCAAATCAACACCTTTCGCCAAAGAAAACCCAAAAGATTTGAAAGAATTAGGTTTATTAGGTAAATTATTAGCATAAATTTGTTGAGCAGGTTCAGTTGAAAAGTGTGCACGTTCATTTCCGTGAAAGACAAAAACAGCGCCTGAACCAGAAGAATGGTGAGGTGCGCCAACAACAAAATCTGATAAAAAATATTTTTCTTTAATATTTTTAAATATTCTGAAAAATCAGAATTTTCGGTTGTTCTAAAAAATTTGAATAAAAAAATTTCAGAACAACCAGAATTCAAAATCAGAACATTTTTAAAAAGCAGAATTCTGATATATTTACCAGAAATTCTGACCGTATTGAGATACTCAGGTTCTGAAATATTCTGGTTTTTCTGAAAATTGAAACCAGAACTTTCAGAACACCAGAATTTCGAATCAGAATTTTTTCAAAAAATCAGAATTCTGATAATAATGAACAGAAATGTTGACCGTTATGGAATGTTCTGGTTCTGGAATATTCTGATTTTACCGAAATTTTAACAACGACCAGAATTTCGAAAAATCAGAATATATTTTTTCAGAATATTAATTTTAAAAAATCAGAAACCTTCAAATCCATTTTTGTCATTATTTAAATTTCCAATAGAAGCTAAAGACGCCCCAAAATGTGAATGTCTCGTTGTTCCTCTAATTATAATTGGAGAATAAAAAATTAAATTGTTTGATGTTTGTTGCCCCTTCTCTAATTTTATTCCTTTAGAAAAATAAATATAGACAGCCCCTCCTTTTTCATTTTCTTCTTCATCATAAAAATATTCAAAAGGAGCACCAACAAGTAAATCATCAAATCTTTAAAAAAATTTTTTGAGAAGCCAAAAAGCCAGGCCTTGGTCCGGCCCTGGGTTTTATTTATTGACCTGGATTAGATCCAGGGCCTGTAGTCCAGGAAAAATCTAGGCCCAGGAAAACCTCATTTGGGTCAAAAAATGCCTAGGCCTGGTACAGGAAAAACCCAGGCCTTGGTCCAGAACCAGGCCGATCTCTAATTTAGAGTGCGGAAAGATGAATCTATGGGATGCCGGATGTTTTTCAAAAGGTCGAAAAGGACAGGAGCCATCGGGATTAATCCCCTAATTCAGGGATTTTCACTTAAAAGGTTTTACGAAATAGACCTCAGGGATATCAGAGAATTTGAAGTGATCGATGGATTAGCTACCGGAATTAAGGAGATATAAGAGGATTTGAAGGGATATCGACGGATTAAGGGGACCTGAAGAGATAACGGGGAGGATTTGGATGTCGGGGAAATACTTCGATACCAGCCCAATCCCTCTATATTCCTTTAATCCCTCCAAACTCCCGGACATCCCTCTTAATCAATCCGATCCCTCGATATCCCTGCCGAGGACTTATAAAAAATCAAAGAAATTTATTTAAAAAAGTATACCCATCATTATTTAAATCCAAAACGGCCAAACTACTTCCAAAACCAGAACCTAATTGACGCCCAGAAAGAATAAAATGGTCTTCCAATAAACCAAGATTTGGGCCTTCTTCAGCATGGAAATTGCGTCGAAAAGGAAGAAAGATGACAGCACCGGTTTGATTGAAACGTGTAGCACCACTAACAACCTTTTAAATTGTATGGAGAATCAGAAAAATTTAAGAAAGAGGAGAAAAATTGATGAGACATTTGGTCCCAGCGAAACATTTTTTCTCATAATTTTACTGAATAAAGTCAGATCTCGTCAGTTCTGGTATCATTCGATTCGTCTCATATAGACGAATCGAATGATATCAAAAACTACTAGATATGACATTTCCCTGTCAAGTAGGGAAAAAAAATAAAAAATGGGACAAAATGTCTTTCTGGCCTAGCTGGGATTATTTTTGGATTTTCGAAGGGTAATAGTCAAAAATTAAATTTTTAATGTCCAAAAAATTTCTAAAATATTTTTAAAAATTTCAAACCGTAAAATTTTTTTCGTCTTCATGAGAAAAACCAAAACGACCATAATGGACAGAATATCCCAAATAATCGTGTGAAGCCAACAATGCAAGCACTCCTCCCTGATTTTTGTCTAATTCCATTGTCCGGCGATCCACAGAGTCCAAAAAACCTCCAGATCCAACAAAATCGTATTTTGCTAAAAAAATTTTTAATTTTGAAAATTTAAAAAAAAAACCAAAAACTCCCCCCGTCCATTTTCTTGCACCTGGAATTCCTGTAAGTGTAACATTTGAGTCTATAAATGCTGAAAAGCCTTGTTCACACGATCCATAGTCATTGTGCTTAAAAAAATTTTAAAAATAATTCAAGAATTTTAAGAAGAAATAATTTTTACTCTGTCCTTCTTCGGCAAAGGCCCACAAGTATTGATTATTCCCTTATGGTTCAGGTCGGCTCCAAGTAAGTAACAAACACCTAAATATAATTTAAAAAAGTTATATTTTTCACGACAAAAATGCTTTCAATTAAAAATAAAAAAAAATGTAAAGTTTCGGGAAATCCGCAAATTTTGTCCGCAAATCAGATTATGAAAAACCGTAAAAAATAGCTCTTAAAAACCTAGAATTTTCAGGATGTTGTTAAACAATCAATTTTTGTTTAGTAATTCGGCATAGTTCAACTACTGAATATATTTTGTAAAGGGCCAAGGAGTGATTCGAAGGAAAATTTTCCGAAAAGAGTTACGGAAATAGACTTTTCCTATTGTTAGCTAGAGGAAAAAGGGAAGGGACGGATAATTTACAAAAAAACTCTCAAAATTCTCCGATTTTGTGAGAAAATAATGTTTGCTAATTTATTAAAAATGCTTTTTGTAAAGAAAAAGGGATTTTTATGTGGATAATTTTTGCGGACAGAATTTGCGTAATTAAAAAATGAATTTTTCTGGAAGGAACATAATTGGAGAAAAACCCACTAAAAATAGAGAAAATCCATAAAACCCCATAAAAAATTTAACAAACCGTCAGTATAAGCATTTTGCCCCCAACGCAGAAGAGGAGCACAAACCAAAGCTTTACTGCTTTCCTCTTCCCTCATTCCACTACTATAAACAGAAAATCCCAACAATTGTCCATTCTTTCCTTCAGGGTGTAAATGTTTACCATGCAACAAATTTGGAGGTTTTTTGGCATCTTGTAAATTTGGGTATTCAATTGAAAGAAGTTGGTGGCAATGATTTCCATTAGTAGAGTCTGGTTTGCAGGCATAAACTGCTCCAGATTTTAAAGTTCCTGGTTGACCTGAAGTCCATTTTGGAGCGCCGACGAGGATACTAAAAAATAGATTCCCTTCCCTTATGTTTCTAAAAAGTCCGCAAGTTTTGTCCGCAAAATTTCATCTAGTGAAATTAATGGAAAACCGAGTTCCCGCCCATAAGGCCGTCTGTAAAAACCAAAGGAGCGTAGAAAGTTAAAAAATATGTCAATATACTACATGGAAATTAGGGAAAAGAGCTTATTGTTAGTTAATTTAGTGAGCCTAAAATTAGTTGTGAATCATTTTTCTCACGTTTCCGATTTGCCTAGTGCTCCTATTGAGACTGACAAATTACCCTTGACAAATTACCCCGACAACCTACACTCAACCAGGCAAACTACCCATTCAAAATTTATTTAAACATATTTTTAAAAAACGCTAAACAAACCTCGGACCATCACTTGTAAAATGAGCAGCTACAGAAAATCCAAACCACGAATTAGGCGAACCAAATTTATAAATAGGATATTCTGTGTCCAAATTGAAAAGATTAACAAATGGCAGTTGACAAAATAGAAGAAAGACAAATTTAATTAGAAAAAACATCACAACCAGAAAATAAAGGCCAAAAGCTACCTGGCAGGCATTTTAAATAAAAATAAACTGAAAAATTCAAAAAAAAAATTAAAGAAAAATAAATCAAAAAAATAAGAAAAGTTTAAAAACAAATATACAAATTGAAAAAAAATTTCAAAATTTATTAAAAAAAAATTTTTTTTTTTGGAATGTAAAAAAGAAGAGTCAAATAAAGAGATCATCATCGGGTGTTGAAATATTTATTAAATTTATTGGGACTACTACCTTTATTTTTACACTAAAAATTTGATTTTGCAGCCTTACACTCAAAATTTTGTCCAAAAATTTTTTTTTATTTTCAAAAATTTTTCAGAAACTTTTTTCGGTAAAATTCCGTCATAAGTCCCGGAAACCAATCCAGACAAACGATATGTCATTTGAAAGAGCTCGGCGAGCTGAGTCGAATGACGCCAAAATTAGGTCCCGGTCTCACCTATGGACCGAAATATAGGCCCCTGAAGATCGAAAAACCAAAGGGGGGACCAAGCACTTTTTTGGGGTGAAAAATTCAATTATGCAAATAATAGCTCATTCGAAAGAGCTCCTCGAGCTGAGTCGAATGACAACAAAATAAACAAAATCCGACTTGATTTGACAAAGTTATGACCGTTTGTTTTAGCTCCTTACCTATGGCATCTGTGGAGATTTTTGCAACTACGGAGGCCCCAAATACGTCCATAGCAAGGGAGATAGGAATAGGTTTATGTTACGAGCCCAGACCCAGCGCCCGTAGACTCCCCGCGAGGCGCGTGCCGCAAAACCCCGCGCGAAGCGCGGGGTTTTGCACAAGCGCCTTGCCGACGACCCATAGGTTTATGTTGGTAGTTGTTCTATTGTAACTTTGTCAAAACTTGTGCAATCAAGATGTTTTTTGTGTCATTCGACTCAGCTCAATAAGCTCTTTCGAATGAGCTATTATTTGCGTATTCGAATTTTTCACCCCAAAATTGAGCTTACTCCCCCCTATGGTTTTTCGATTTTCAGGGACCTATATCTCGGTCCATAGCTGAGACCGGGACCTAATTTTTGTGTCATTCGACTCAGCTCGCCGAGCTCTTTCAAATGACATATCGTTTGTCTGGATTGGTTTCCGGGACTTATGACGGAATTTTTCCCTTTTTTCTAACACTAAAGCTTTAACTACCCATTCTAGATCAAAATAAAAAATATTTCCATCAAAAGGATTCAAACCCACAACCCTTACAAGCTGAAAACCCAAACCTTTCCAACTACACTAAACATCCAACACTTAAAAAAAGCTGCAAAATCGTAAAGATATAAATAAAATAACTTGAGGGAAAAGAAAATAAAATTTTGTAAATTTCACCCCCATTCTTCAAACTTTTAAAATTTAAGCAATATTTTTTAAGTAAAAAAAATATTTTTTTAAAGTCGTGTAAGAAACAGTTTTTCATCATTTTGGCACATCCGAAATGTTAATTAAAGAGAAATCGTTTTCAACTTCACTACTTAAATCAACATCATCAACAGCAACATCCTCTTCATCATCAATTAAAATTTCTTCTCCATCCAACAATTTATTATTATTATTTATTTTATTACCAATTAAATATTCTTTTTCTTCTTTTTTTGATTTTTCCAAAGCTTTATTTAAATTTTCAATAATTTTTTCGGACCATTCAATTCCTCCTCCTCTTCCTCCTTCATTTTTAAGTTCAACTTTCAATTCTTGCCCTGTAGATAAAATTATTCCATCCATACTTAATGCTGCTAAAGCATCCAATCCAGTTTTGAAAATGATAAATAAATATTGACCTTCTAATCTGAAAAAAAAATTTTGCGGATTAAAAATTTTAGTCCGCAAAAATTTTGCGGATTAAAATTTTATCCGGAAATAAAATATGGCAATTCCAAAGAAGTGGAGACAAAATAGCCTTAAAATCATGATTATCTGCGTATAAGCCTAGTTTATAAGTTCGATTCAACAATATGTGTCGTATTCCGAACCAGAAATTCAAGAAAACCCTAGCCTGTGAAAAAATAAAAACTCACAAGATTCTCAGAAATTGCCTGGTTTTGGATTCTAGCCCAGATCAACCTCGATTTTTTGGATTTTCAAAAAACATTTTACAAATCCAAAAAAAATAAATTTGCGGACAATTTTTGCGGACATTAAAAATTCTTTCAAAGACCCAGTTTTAAATATTTCCTCCCAAAATTAACAAAAAATAATTAAAAACAAACAAATACTTTGAAAGTTTAGGAACACTGCCAAGTTCACAAAGCTTCAAAAAAATTTCGTTGCACAATTGTTTTGGGAACACAGTTAAAGAATTGTTAGAAATAAAGCATTGAACACAGGAATGTGGAGGGCCAATAGAACTTTAGAAAAAATTTTCAAAAATTTTTTCTCAAAAAAAAATTTTTCAAAAAAACCAAATAATATCTCGAATTATCGGCTCAGCTTTGTCAAAATCAAATTTTAATGAATTTAATTGAAATATTGCATATACTGGACGGTGATCCGAAGTTTTTAATTCTGAACGGCCATAACTGGAAGAAAAAAATTTTTTTTTAGGAATTTTTTAAATATTTTTAAAACGTTAATTTATGAATAAAAAAATCCCAAACAAATCCATTTAAAAATTTTCAAAAAATTTTTAGGTATAAAAAATACTAAAAGAGGATTGCCCGGCAAAAAAATCATTGTTACGGGTATGGAAACCCAGATTTTGCATTCATGACGGACCTTAACCTGTCCGATTTTTCTGGCTTAATTTGATTAGTAAAAATCAGTAAATAAAAAAAGCTTGATTTGCGATCCGGAAGATACTGATAAAAAAAATTTTCAATGACAAAAAGGGGTCAAATTCCAAAAAGGTCAAAAATGAAGGGTAAAATTTAAAAAATTTCTACTCCCTCCAAAGACACTAAAAATCCTTTGAAAAAATAAATAAACTAACTGAGTTAACTGAACCAAATTATTTTTATCCATCCAAAGGACACGATCTGTCCATGCTGGGGTTCTACAAAAAAAATATTTTTTTTAATTTTTGAAAAATTGAAAAAAAATTTTTTTTGGGAAAACAAACCTGCACTTATCTGAAGTATCATAATCATCACTAAAAGTATCATATTTATAAGTTGGAGGAAAATTAAGTTGGCCTTCATTGAAATTTGTAAAAACCTAAAGAAAATATGGGGGATTTTTTTCTCAACTCGAAAAAGAATTTTTTTGGAAACGAAAAAAAATTTTCAAGAAATTTTTTGGCTCTTGTGAAACTTATGTGGCTTTTTAGCAACGCCCTTTTTTCCTTTTCAATCATCAATCAAGGTAGCCCCCCCCCCCCACAAAACCCCGACTATTTTTTGGCAACAACCCTTACACGAACCCAGAAGGATCTACCACGGCAAACCCCGATCCCCGACGATCCCACCCCCGAAGGCTCGGGATGCTACCCAAGTCCAATCTATATAAGGTTGGACTAGGGGTCTTTTTTGTTCTGCCGCTTCCTCCGTCCTATTTCTTTTATTGAAAATACAGCAAGGAACATTCCCAGTATGTAAGTGTGATAGGACGCCTAGCCTAGATACACAAGTGCCAAAACTCACATTTCCCATATTTTTTTGTTGTAACAATTGGTCATATTCAGCAATATATTCAAAATTGTTTAAATTAATTGCTCTTTTTACTTCATCACCTTATGAATTTATTTAATTTAAAAAGCCTAGAAATTTTTTAAAAATTTACCCGGAAGAGATATTCGATAATTAAAATCACCCAACCAAAAAACAACATCGTGATCTTGTAAGCCTCGACCCTTTAAAAATATTTTTATTAGTTTAATTTTGGACAAAAAAAAATTAGCAAAATTTGCTGACAAAATCGAAATCCTATCGAAATTTTTAAACAAACAACAACTTGGTTCCAGGACATTGGTCTAGTTTTTATGAGTCCAATGAATCCTTACAAGTCCAAATATAAATTTGTGAGCCCTATAATGAATTTATTAGACCAAAGAAAAAATTATTTGACTCATTCATTGGGCTCGCATAAACTAGACCACTATCAGTTTCCCATACCAAGGTCTAGGCTCTATTTGCAGTAGAAACCGGACTTTTAAAGAAAATTGAAAAAATATCAGACTCAGAAGGATGGCAGCAGAGACTGGAAAATAAGATTCCTCAAATTTTTAAATTTTAGGTTCCAGTCTTTCATCACTGTCTGAACCCAAGGAATAGACACAAACACTAGGGACAAAACACCAACCAACTAAACCATAGAAACCACATGGGAAAATTGTTAATAAAGATTATTTAAAGGCGGTATGATAGAAAGAATTATATACCGAATTCTATTAACTAGTGAGCGGCAAAATCATTTTCCCGGGCCCGGAAACCGGATCTTAGATTTCACACTCATGCCGGACCGGAACCGGCCGGATTTTTCCGGTCCGGAAATAATCCGGAGATTGCGAAAAAACCCGGATTAGGGGTCCGGACTCCGGAAAATCCGGCAGGATCCGGTCCGGTGCCGCTCACTAATATTAACGAATTTAATTATTAAATCAAACAAAATTTTTTTAAATTAAATTTACCATAGGAAATTTTAATCTTTTCAAAGCTGAATGAAAATCAGCATTTCTTGCAGCAATTTCATTTTGTCCAGCAGCAAAATGAGAACAAGCAAAACAAATTCCAGTTGAATTTATTGTTAAACGGACAGCTATAGACCCTTTGTTTCCTGTAGTTCCCCCCATTCCAGTTTTAATTTCTTCTATAGCCAAATCTTTTATTGAATTTAAAAGGGAGGAACGAGCAAAAAGGATTAAACAGACACCCACCTAAAAATAAATAAATAAAAAGAGATTAAAAATAATTTAAGCAAAATTCAATTTGGCTGGCAAAATTGGAAATTTTTTTTTGTTTTATAAGGTTAGCTTCCAGAGTGAATAAGAGTTTGGTGTTTGGAAGACAAGACTATTTCCGGTAATTCTTCGGTTCGTACCCCCCCCCCCCCCCCCCCCCCCACTCCTTTTCCTTCCTCAAAGTGTTAAAAAATGGTAAGTCAATCTTATGTTATAGAATTCGTCGAGATGAGTCGAATGACACCAAAATTGACAAAATCCGACTTGATTTGACCCAGATACAGAACCCTGAAAATTGAACAACCACAAGGGCGATTTTTTGAAATGAAAAAAATTTACACAAATGATAACTCATTCGAAGGAGCTCGTCGAGCTCAGTCGAATGTCACCAAATTCAACGTGATTGGACCAAATTTAACATAGTTATGACATGAAGTAGAACTATCGTAGTTGGCGACTTTATGTCATAATTTTGTCAAATCTTGTCCAACCGAGTTGATTTTTGCGTCATTCGACTCAGCTCGAAGAGCTCTTTCGAATGAGCTATCATTTGTATAAACTCGAACCCATGGTTTTTCGCCCCTATGGTTTTTCAGTTTTCAAGGGTCTGTATCTGGGTCAAATCATGTCGGATTTTTTTGATTTTGGTGTCATTCGACGCAGCTCGACGAGTTCTATAGCATAAGATTGACTGACCATTTTTTAACACTTTGAGGAAGGAAAAAAGAGTGGGGGGTACGAACCGAAGAATTACCCTGGTTCCTTAGATAAGGTTCTTCCTTGTTATTAAAAAAGGCAAGAATTCTTCCCAACTCTATTGAAATGTCCGATCCCGGAAAAGGGACATCAGACATTTTTTTTGGAAGGCCAAGAAGCTAGATATATTTTCCCCTTCTTTTAATTTTAAGGATTTTAAGCAATTGACATTTTTGAGCTATCGGAACAGCGCAAAAAAATTTCAGAAATTTTTAAAATCAAAAAACGTGAGAGGCGGAAATTACAAGTCCGAAGACCCCTTAAGTCAAACATTTCCAATAATCAGAAAGAATTTTTAGAAAACCAAGCCAACCAATTGTTCACAACACAAAACAACAAAATTTTCAGCATTTGACCCAAAATTATTTTTTTGCCAAATTTCAATAGTTTGTTTTAATCCATCACGCCATATTCTTTGATTTGTAGTGCTTGCTTTAACCAAATTATTTGTATTTAAATCAACAATTTCTTCAAAACCAATTGCTATCAAATCATAATTTAATGCTTCTTTATTAACTAAAAAAAATTTTTTTTAGTGTGAGGAATTTTTATGGGAAATTTTTTTAACTTTTAGAGACCCCATTTTTTTCATTTTCTTCCACATTTTCCCCTTCTCTTTCAACTAAAATCAGCCAAAAATGTTTTTAATTTTGAGTGGTTGTTTTTTAAGAGTTATCCCGCTCTTCAAAATAAGGGTGTCGATTCAACCTTTTTTTTTTGAATATAAGAAATCGAAGTAAAACCCCAAAAAAATCCTCGGTTCGTCTGTTTAATTTGAACAGACAACCCTATTATTCTCCACAATTATATCAAAAAAATCTAAAAACCCTTAAGTAATCTATCCAAATTTTTTTCATGAACTTTTTGACCGATTTAATGGGGAAGGTAAAACAAGAGAAAATCAAAACAAAACCTTCCTTAAAATTTCCTCCCAATTTTATTTTACCTAAATCATCCTCTAAAAACAAAAAGAATTCAAAAAAACCTCCTTACACAAATTTTCAGGAAAAATCCAAGAAGAAAGCAAATTTCCTCCTTTAAAAGCAACATTATTTAAATTCTTCCCTCCATTAACATTCCAAGTTCCACAAAAAATTTTTAAGGGTATTTGGACACAAAATTCTTTTTCTCTTTCAACAAAAGCTTCCAAATTTGGGCATTCTAGTTAAATTTAAAAAATTAATTTTTTAAAAATAAAATTTAAAAAAACCGTAAAAATATGAAGTGGCTGAAATTAAAAAAAATTTTTTTTTAATTCAAATCTCAAAAAATTGGCCCACTTTGTTCATATCCACCAGCAGGCCAGTACTATAAGAACAAGTCGTAGATTTGTTACTATAAGAATCTGGTCATTTGACCCCATCATTTAACCCATACCGAGTGGAAATTTGGTACTATAAGAGGCCTGGTATTTTTTTCTTCTTGACTATCACAACCACGTTCTTATAGTACGGGCCCAGGGATGGCAACGGGTTACCCGAAACTAGACCAGAGCTAAAATGTTCAAAACCCGACCCGACTTTTTTCTTAACCTGCGATATCCTTGTAAGGACGAGACTCTCTCCCTTCCTATTTGAATTTCATCTGACTTGGAATGGTGTCTTGTTTCTAATAAATTTTGATTTTTTCCCCGTTGCTGTCTATTTTTTTCTTCCCAAATATATCTGTCGTTCTCGAGTCGGACCTAAGCCGTACAAGTCTTTTTAGAGCCATATATCCCATGCCTGACTCGACTTTCGGAAGGGAGGGGGCGGAATATGAACAAAATACCAGAAAATTAAAAAAACCTTTCAATAAGGAAGAAGGAAATATTTGTGAAATTTTAACAAAATTAAAATCAGCAAGTAAATGTCCATACAAAATTAAATCAAAAGCTTCCTGTTTTGAAGAATCCATCAAATTATTTTGAATTGTTCGAACTATTGAACGACTTGCATCTCTCAACTAAGAAAAAAAAATTTTCTTTTGTGTTTGACTATAAAAAAAAGAATTTTTCAAAGAAAAAATTGCTTTTTTTACACACATAAAACCCAAAAAAATCTTGCTCGTCTTTTCCTTCAAAAAAATTCAAAAAATATTTCTCTAGTAAAAAAGCAAGAGTAAAAGTTTAACCACAAGACAAGTAAATGCTAGTCGAGTTGCAAGAGCGTATCCAGCGGGGGTGTGCCAAAAGTGATTTTAAAAAGCAAAAGACAAAGTCCAAAAAAGGCGAAAATCGGCGAAAAGCAAAACTCACCCCTGGTATCCAGGGGTCGGTCGGATTTCAAGAAGAGCTATAATGGAGTGTGCGGTGTGCCAAACATTCAACGGCGTTTACTTTGGCGTTCGAACGCAACTAATTTTTATGTGATTTCTGTTTTTAAGAATCGGAGGCAAATTTTGAAAGTTTCTCCCTTCCCTTTATACTCTTTCAAGTAGCGAAAATTTTGGAAAATTTTGGCTAAAATTAAAAAAAGAAAAATAAACCTTCGATTTTCCTTCCAGAGCCCCCGTTCCAGCATAAATTAAACTGCATTGATCCCCATTCTTTTGCCACATATCTCTAACTAATTCTTCACATCTCAAAATTATATTAGATTTAAATTTTTCTACACCAAGGCAAGTTAACTGATTAAAAAGTGCTCTGATTCCGATTAACTTGAAAGAGAAAATTTTAAAAAAATTAAGTGAAAAATAAAAAAAAAACCGTCTGTACACTATTTGTCCTGTCAAGATTATCAAGACAATTGGTCCTAATTACACCGTGTTGTCTTCTAAAAATTAAAAAAAAAATTTTTATTTAAAAAGAAAATAGAGGAGCAAAATTAACCCGAGACCGGTTAATTTTTGCTTTTGGCGGGTCAAACGGGAAATTTAAAGGACATTTGGAGCCTCCATAGGTGAGAATTAAACAATCATAGACAACCTTAGTTATTATATTACACGATAGATTTATTGAGGCCAACATTCTGTTTACACGGACACAAACAATTTCAGTCAATTTAAAGGATTATGGGTTCAACTCAGTTCAAGGCAATTTTTCGATTTTTTCAAAAATGTTCAAAGGACCTTTTTCTTAGGGTTTTAGTATTATTTTGAGTTCTCATTGTAAATTTTTTTAAATAAAAATTGAATCTGGCTGTGTCTGTGAGCGAAGTCTAATACCTCCTACTTTAACCCCCTCCTCCCCCTCAAAAATTATTAAAAATTCAAAAAAAACCTCAAAACAATTTCATCATCCAAATAAAAGAAATCGTTTTCATCAAAAAATGAACTTATTTGTTTAACCAAAAATCTCAAATTTTCTTTAGATTGTTTAACTTCTGCATGATAATCAAATGAAACAATTTTTACATCGAAATGGGAAGAAGATTTTAATGCTGACTTTAAATAAAAAATTTAAAAAAAAATTTTTTGGATATAGTTAAGGACACACTCAAAAATGGGTCGAATTGGTTGTGCTAGTGAGTCATTTATGAGCCATCGACTTTTTATATTGCAAAATTACTTTGGGCCAAGTTATGGCCAGTCAAAGTTGGACGTTAAAAGCAGAGCTGCACGCAATTACGGATTGTAAGTTGCAGAATCTTTTTTTTTCAATTGCGTGCAGCCCTAGTTTAAAAAGTAAATGAACAATAACTTCGCTCTCTTGCACTCATTAGGTACGGAAGGAAAACCGAAATATAGGTTCTCAAAATTGAAAACCAAAAAAGGGGAGAACGAGTTAATTTTCAAGCCCCTTTGCTTACCAAGACAAATCTGATGATGTATAATTCGACCCATTTTTGAGTATATGACCTCGACTGAACTATATCCAAAAAAATTTTTTTCAGTTAAAATTAAAAAAAACTTGAAATGCTGTTGACAGTGCAAATTCACCCTTCTTTGATCCAAGCAAATTAACAACCAAAATTTTGCCATAAACACGTTTTAATTGGATAAAATGTCTTTAAAAAATAAAAAAAATTATATATTTTTAATGGTAAATTTATCTTTGTACGGGAAGAATGAATCATTTAGCAACATTTAAAAATGCTTAAAAGGTAAAGGAGTAAAAGTCTCCTCTCCCCCTTTTTTCCAACGAAAAGGGACAAAAAGAAGCAAGTTTGACACTTGCTGTTGTAAGTAAAAACGCCAAGCAAATTTCAATTTTTTCTTTTTTCAAGATTGCAGGTGTCGATTCCTGCCCCCCTCCCTTTTCCTTGGTATCATTCAATAGAGAAAAATGCACAGCTCGAATCAGTTCCCTTGTGAGATTGGATAGAAAAAATAGAGGGAGAAGAAATGTCTGCGGACCTATATGTAAGTCCCGAAAATTAAAAAAGCAGAGGGGGTGGAAAGAAAAATTCAGGAATGAAAAAAAGACAAAAACTCCAAAAATATTTTTGGAGTTTATTTGTAAAAAAATTTTTTTTTGGGAATTTTCCAATAAAAAATTAGAATCCCTTTCTCAATAAATTCAAAAAAAAATACTTTTCTAATGCAACCAGTGAGAGTTCCAAAGGCTTCATTTTCACAGTATGTGCACCCACATTAATTCCTGGTTGTTCCCAAAATAGGGGAATCTGTTAAAAAAATTTTTTTTAGAAAATTTTTTTCAAAAAATCATACCGATCCTCTAATTTGAAGAAATGAACATTCTTGTTTATCAAAAGTAACAATCTGAAAAAATGTTCGATTAAATTTTTAATAACCAGGAGTAATAGAAGAATATTGGGTGTAGGCAGGCCCGTAGCCAGGGGGGGGGAAGGGGGGGGAATTTACCCCCCCCCCCCCCGAAATGGGGAAATGGAAAATTTTGCGGAAGGGTTTGGGGGAGAAAAGTGAATTTTTTTGGTCTACGGCCTCTGAAATTCAAAAAATTTTCGCCTGCGGCGCTGAAAAGGTGAATTTTTTTGGCCTACGGCCTTCTAAAATTCTCAAAATTTTTGCCTGCGGCGCTGAAAATAAAAATTTTTGGCGCCTTCGGCGCCAAAAATTGGGCGCAAAAAAATTTTCCCCTCTTGTCCCCCCCCGAAAAAAAATCCTGGCTACGGGCCTGGGTGTAGGCCATGGATCGGCCGGGTTGAAAAAAAAGTCGGGTCGTGTTTTGGTAAATTTCTCAGGTCGGATTTCGGGTCGAAAAAAAGACCGGGTTACGGGCCAAGA
The DNA here is from genome assembly GCA_036172955.1 of Meloidogyne arenaria. Classification (NCBI taxonomy): domain Eukaryota; kingdom Metazoa; phylum Nematoda; class Chromadorea; order Rhabditida; family Meloidogynidae; genus Meloidogyne; species Meloidogyne arenaria. The sequence goes on along the minus strand of JARQAB010000012.1, from coordinate 4,340,036 downwards.
AATTTTTTAAAAAATGTTTAAGTTCATCTCATAAGGTATCTTATAGTGAAGTTTAACAGATATTTTATATACCTGTTCTGTTTCCACAAAATTGGCAACGTTTCCATCATCCTAAAGAAGATTAAAAAATCAAAGGTCGAAGAATTTTATAAAATTTATTTTAAAAAATTCCTCAAAAAATTTGCAGACTGTCCGCAAAAAAATTTACGGACAATTTAAAAAAGCAACAAAAAATATCTTTTAAACCTCACATTAATTCCTCTAACATTAAAACGAGTTCCGACATGTTCAAAACTTAGTCTCGATATAAGCATAATCTTTAAAAAAAATTTTTTCTAAATAAAAAAAATTTTTTTGAAAGAAAACCTTTGCAGTCCTATGACCCAAATAAATTGTTCTAATTAAAACAGAACCGCATAAACAACGAACAATCCAATCGTTTGGGTCTATTCCAAATCTTTCCAATGGAAATGACAAATTTCTGTTCCTAAAATATAAATTTGTAAATTTGCGGAGTCTGTAAAAAATTGCGGATAATCTGCAAAAAATTGCGGACAGTCTGTAAAAATTGCGGACTGTCCGCAAAAATACTTGACATGTCGATGATAAGGAAAGGTATAAATAATGACCCAAGAGCGTAACCAAGGGGTCAATTTCAGAGGGAGCTAAAAACTAAAACATTTTTTCTTAGACTAGTGTCCGCAAATATTTTGCGGACAAAATTTAAGGGGAGTTATTCTGTATGGTAATCTTTTCTTCTTTCTAATTTTTTCTTTCTAACAAAATTATTGCAAAGAAAAATTTTAAAAAATAACCAGAAAAACCGAAAATCATCTTCCATTTGCTCACACGTCTGTTTTCTTTGAGATGACACAGTTAAATCGAACGTTTTCTCACGAACTGTTGAATTTGAAAAATAAAAGTTTCCAGAAGAGAGAAACCTTTGAAGCTTAAAAGGGAAAAAACTTAATCAAATTCCAAATTAAATTGTCGATTATGTGACACCTTTTCACATCCCCCTCTCCCCAAAATTCCTCCGTATTTATCGCTGGAACAAAATTAACCAAGAAGGAACTATAGTGATAACGATGCCAATATTGGGTATATGTACCATTTCTATCCTTCTTTTTAACAAGCTAAAATTTGACAAATCAAATTTTTGTTTTCAAAAGTTTGACCATTTTGAGCCATTGAAATCATGTTTGTGACTTTTTTTATGTAACTCATCTCAAAGATTTTTGTTCGGATCTTTGGTGTCATTCGACGCAGTCCGCCGAGCTCTATCGATAAATAGACTTTCTGACCATTCTGTACATCCGAAACAAAATTGACAGGGAAGGACAACAAAGTAGTACGGACAATTGGTTACTAGGTTCAGGCGGTATATATAGAGGAATTCTAGGAGAAATAAAAAAAATAACTTCAACAATTCTCTGATCAGACGGCTCATTTTCTCTTCGAATAAGTGAAACAAATTTTATGTTGGAAATTTTAAACTAGAAAAAAAAGAAAAAATTTAAAGAATTTAAATTAAAAAAACACAAACAATGTCTGAAGTATAAATTTGCCCAACAGAAAGTACACCAGTTATTAATACAAGATAATCATCTCCTGAAAATTTTTAAAGCTTTAAATCTGTCTGCTCTTGAGTAGAGGGCTTATTGCAGTACAAGGCAAGGTTAAGCGAATTAGGACAATTTGGTAGTTATTTACTCCCTCATAAGTAAAAAATGGTAAGACTGTCAAAGTTTATAGAACTGAGTCGAATGTCACCAAATGGTGATTTTGGTGACATTCGACTCCGCTCAACGAGTTCTATAATATATAAAAGACTGCCCATTTTTTACATATTAACCGAAAAAATTGAGGGGGGGGGGGGTAAATAAGTAACGGACAATTTTAGACGAAAACCCAACCCGGGAAAATTCCCAGATTTCTTCTCAACCTGTGACATCCATGCTATGAAAGAAATCTGCCCCAAAAGCAGAGACTGTAATACTGAACCGAACAGACCCCATTTTTTCCTCCCTAGGCGTTTCCTATATATCTACAGAATGGTCAGACTTTTTCCTTTCTTCCATCCAAATTGCCCTTCTCTATATTTTACCTACAAAAATCAAAAGGAATTAATTTTTATTCATCCTTGGAATAGGGAAATCGGGATGGAAGAAGTCTGACCTTTTTGCAAATATATAGGAAGAAACTTGGGGGAGGAAAAGGGTCTGTCAGGTCCAATATTACCAAAAAACCTTAAAAACAGGGATGCCTGTTCTTGAAAAATCTTCGGATATCCCAAGCCTAACCAGTAATTTCCCATTTTATAGCGACCCGCCTGTTCTTCAGTTCTCAGTTCCCAACCGACTCCCTTTACTCGAAAACCCCCAATTAATTAACAGTCAAAAAATTTCTAACAAACCTCCCCCCAACTGCAAAATTCCAAGAGAAGCAAATCCATCCAAAATCATTTGATAACTTCCACCAGATTTTAATAAATTAGCCAATTCTTTACTTATCTCATCCATTCCTCCAGATTGACACAAAATATATTTTTCATTTAAAGTAGCTTCCAACAATACAGAATATTCGCTTGAATTTTGGGTAGAAGAACCATAAACGCGGATACCGCGTAATGCCATTGCTGTAGAGTTGTTGTTGAGGCTTAAATTTAAGAAGAATTTTCTCTTTTTAAATAAACATTCTGAAAAAAAATTAAAAAAAAATTTTCCGATAATCTTTTTTTTCCGATAAATTTTCCGATAATTAAAAATTAAATTACCCCCACTTAATCGCAAACCAGAATTTAATATAACTTTTTGGCGCGCGGCAATAACGGCGCAAAGCCTGAAAAATTTATGGACCTTAACAATTTTGGTACCAATCTCTTTAGCTCGATGAGAGGAATCTTTTAATACCAAATTTGATAAGATTCGATAAGCGTGAAGCAAGTTATGGCTTTGCGCCGTATTGCCGCACGCCTAGTTGTACCCTTTTTGCATTTATCGAGTAAGGGACTTTTGAGTCTCCCCCAGAGGACTTTCTTCACTCCCTTTTGACCCTTTAAATTAATTTTTAAGCAGACTTACTTTTTTCCTTTCCGAAATCGAAATTGTCGAACAGTTCTTCTAATTCTAGGCAAACTTGGAAGCTTTTTCCTCAAATTTTTTAATTCTTTTTTAGCAAAAATATTAATATTTTTCTTTTTCATTTTTGTTCAAAAAATGATTTTCTCTCTCTCCTCATTTAAAAATTCACTCAGCCGATTATTCATAGTAAAAAAAAGATAAAGTTTTTTTTGTTAATCATTTAAAAAACAAAAATTCCTTTTAAAAATAAAAGTTATCTTCACCAAAATTTTTCAAAATATGCGGATGTCCGCAAATGTATTTTCGGATGTCCGCAAATTTATTTGCGGACATCTTCCAAAGTTGCGGACTTCTTCCAACTCTGCGGAAAAGCATTCGAAACCCTTCTTACATAGAATATTAAATATCTAGATTTGCGGATAAATAGTTGCTGACTCGAAGCTAACTTGGACTGGGCTATTTTCCTTCATTTATTGCAGAAGGATATTTAGGCGGCTGGGAGCGAACCAGCATCTTCAGTTGTGACTGACGTGTTATTCATTACATCACGTCTTCTGAATGACCTTAGGAACTAATAAAAACAAAAAAAAAGCCTGTCAAAAATTTATTTAAATTTATATTTTAATATATTTTTATTTTTTTATGCAAAAAGCAACACAAACACACACATCTCTTTTTATGCAAATATAAGCAAAAGGGAAAGGATGGGGAGGGGGGGGGGGTATAATTAATTTAAAAAATATTTTTTAATTTTTTTGTCAATTTTTTTGTCGCCTTTCTTTTCTCTCTCATTTTCTCTCTTTCCTTAAAAATTTTTTTTTCCTTTCAATGTTGAATTCCTTTTAATAACAAAGAAATTTCATCAGCTATACAGCTAAATACACATTTAAATTGTTGTTCGTTTTCAACCATTTTCATTCGTTGATCACGCAAATGTTCTAAAGATGCGGCGATGTTTAGTTCCTTTACTCCTGGAAATTTTTTAGAAATTAAAAAAATTTTTAAAAAATATTTTAAAGGGTAAGGCTCATTATCCTTGGTATTGCAAGTAAGAGGGAGGCCATATTTTCGCCCATAACTTTTTTGATTCCCAACCGATTTAAATACTTTTTATATCAATCGAAAGCTCTGAATGTGAGGATAATTTTAGCTGACAGAATTGTTTTGATATGATCATCCTATAAAAAGTTATGGCTGGATAAATGCGCGCAATCGTGATTTTTTATCTTGACTGAAGCATTTTATAGGATCACTCACAAAAATCATTTAAACATTTATTATTATTTAAATGTTTATTTCATGTTTTAAAATATTTACTTAATTAAAACAAATCAAATTTCCCTAAAAGGACTCGAACCCCCGACCCTACTTTAGGGGGAGTCCGCGCTCTAATCCACTTAACCAAAAAAATTTTTTTGTTTGTGATTCTGTTTTGGATTCTTTTGTTGTCCGCAAATATTTGCGGACCGATATTTCTAATTAAAAAAAATTTTTGCCTTTATTAATCCGTTTTGCAGTCATATCAATCATAATATATGTTCCAGTACGTCCACTTCCTTTAATTAAAAAATTACTAAATTTTTTAATTGTTTTATACCATTAGTGCAGTGAACGAGTACAGGTGAAGCACGTCCACGATAAGACTTGTTCACTTTCCTGAATTTGAAAATGAATCGAATCACGAAATTTCGTGTTTTAGCGAAATTTCGTTTTATTGCCTTGTTTCACAAAAAGACGAAAATTTCGAGTTATTCACTTGTGTCGAGAAAATGACGAAATTTCGAGTTATCTGTTTCGAGAAAAGGCGAAATTTCGAGTTATTGACTTATTTTGAGAAAAGACGAAATTTTGAGATTGCTTCGCGAAAAGACGAAATTTCGAGTTATTCACTTGCTTCGCGAAAAGTCGAAATTTCGGGTTATTCACTTGTTTCGAAAAAAGACGAAATTTCGAGACCTCCTTTCACACTCTAATGTCTACAAAATAAATTATACCTTCTAAATTCAAGCAATGCTTTGTTTGAAGCTGGAACTCCTCCAGCTGCCCAACTTGTGAAATGGAATTGTGTAACTGTACGTGTTTCCTGTGTTGCAGTATTTTTTAGGTAAAGCGAGCGGATGACGTAATGCTCGCTCCATATGTGTTCAGAGACTAGATGGGCCTCAAAACAGCCGAACAGCTTCACTCCCTCCTCTGGCCAATATTTGAAGTAATTGTCCCCTTTATCACACAAATTGACAATTAATCCAATCCCCTGTTCCCAAATCATTTGCCAAAATTGAGAAGCCGTTTGCTCCAAAGGTGTTTGGGCGGCAATATAAGCCTAAAAAGAATTTATTTTAGTAAATTTTAAATCTGGATAGAATCTCTTTCCTATTCCACCAGATGACAATTTATCCCAACTATCCCTAGGTGTGATAGCTGAAGCGAGGGACATGTGGGAGCTTTGGGAAAATGGAAACCTAGACTGAACTAGGCCGGGATAAGTCAAAGATCAAGAAATATCAACTGGGATAACTTAGGGGTATATAAAATGGGGGTAATTTAGAGGTCTGGAAATATCAAGTAGGACAAGTCAGAGGTTTAAAATACAGTGAGACAAGTCAGAGATTCTCCAAAATTCCCTCATTTACCGGCTGTCCAACAATTCCTAGGTTGGGTAACTGAAAGCTAGTGATATGTGGAAGCCTTGGGAAAATGGAAACCTAGACTGAGCTAGGCCGGGATAGGTCAGAGATTTTGTAATTTAAAGTGGGCCGGTAGGAGATTCTCCAAAATTCCCTCATTTACCGGCTGTTCCGGGTTCGAATCAAATATCATACTAGCATTAATATAGCCCTTCCCGTCACTCAATTCTGCCAAATCGTTTTCATGGAGTTGCACACGCGATTCATCATCTAAAAAGACTCTTTGCTTTAAAATAATTTTTGTTTTTTACATGGAAGCGTTCCACTATCAAAATTCTTCCCAACATTTTCCTCTCTTTTAGCCACCTTACATTGGGCAACCTCTTCAGATGCTTCATAATCCTTTACAGATTCCCATTGTTTGTTTATCTCGTTTGGATTCTCCAAATGTTTTTGTAAAAAAGCTAAGAGGACGTGTCCTGTCCCAATGTCCATATCAGACCCATCAGAAGCCCCAAAAGTCTCATTTTCGTGGAACGATGAAGTACTCGAATGCTTTGAACGTTGACCACTCCCTTCTATCACAGCAACTGAATGAGGGATTGTTTCAGCCCTTTGACGGCACAATTCTGCATAGATTTTGTCGTCTTGCCCCATAGTTTGTGGAAGTATTGGCAACATTTTTTTATTTGAATCTCGTCGACGCCGAATTATTGTTGAAGCTAATACGGAGAGTAAAGCACAAATTGTCATTGCAGAGACGGCGAGTATTGGAATAAATAATTGGTCACGTTGGGAACGCTCGACTGGAACGACATCCTAAAAATATGAGGGGGTTTTGATTGAAATGGTCGTTTTAAGGGGAAACTAGCCTCTCCACTTCCGATCCCTGTTTCGTCAACGCGTACACCGGCGAGTGTCTAAAAATTAAGGTAAATGATTAGAAATTATTCAGATTAAAAATTAAAAATCCCCCAGAACACGCGACCGAATTATACTGAAAAGACTGTGTAAAAGGAGGAGAGTATCTGTCAAACTTTTAGTTAAATTGCATACTTTTACAGCCTGAATAAAAACTTCTATTGTGTTTTCGACTTTCTCTCATCATTCGCTACACTATTTTCATAGTTTTATAACAAGTTTTACAATTAATAAATCAAGTTTACACTTAAAACTTGAATTATAATTAAAACTTGAAATTCAAGTTTTACTATGAATAAAGAAATAATTCAAGTTTTAATTGTAAAACTTGAATTAATAAAACTTGACTTGCAATTACAAAATCAAGTTTTTCAATTAAAACTTGAATTAATAAAACTTGAATTACAGTATCAAGTTTTACAATTACAAAATCAAGTTTTAAATTAATTTGTATTACAATTAAGACCTGAATTATTTCTCTATTTTCCTCTCCCCTCTTTACACTCTTTTCCAATTGTAAGGATTACAACTGTATTTTCTCTCATTATATCTTATACTATTTCTCACCTGTATATCTTTTCGCCTTTTATAAACTGCTTGTGCAATACCACTAGCACTATCAACTTTTGTTGGTTTTTGCATAGTTAAGGAAGGGTTAGAAATTCGAAAGGATAATTGGCCATCCTCATAGAGGAATTGATCAAAATATAAATTATTTGGCGCCGCTATTTTTCTGTCCAAATAAGCAATTAATTTGTAAAGCTCTTCCTCAGTCAAATTTTCTTTAGCAACTCGAAGGTAAACACGATTTCCTTCTACCCGTTGAATTCCTCCTTTTACTATTTTGTGGACTGTATGTGCTAGACCCATATCAGCATTGTTAAATTGTTCAGAGTCCTTTTTGAGGAGCAAAACTGGCCGTCCAGAAAGATCGTTTACTTCTTCTACCCCTTCTTCATCTTCATCGTTCTCTTTACTTTCTACTTCCTCTTGTCCTTTTTTCATGGAGTTGACGAGTTTTTCTTCTTCCTCTTCTGCTAAAATTGAAATTTTGAAAAATGAAATTTTGAAAAATTTCCAGAAAAATTTTTTAAAGATTTTCCAACCCCTCGAAATTTTTCAAAAAATTTTTCTGAACCCTTCAAAATTTTTTTTGAAAATTCTGGAAAAATTTAAAAACCCCTTGAAATTTTTTTTTGAAAATTTTTGAAATTTTTCTGAACCCCTCAAAAAATTTTTGAAAAATTTTTTAACTTCTTCAAAAAATTTCTTTTGAAAATTATGAAAAATTGTCCTAACCTCTCGAAAATTTTTTAAAATTTTTTTGAAAATTCTTTAAAATTCTTTCCACAACTCACCCCTTCTCTCAATTCCTTCCTCCACCAAATTTTGTAATTGTTTAACAAATTTAACAAGTCTGGTTATTTGTTTATCAGAGAGAGTCTTTACCGGCTTCCCACCCTTTTGCCCATCCATTTCCCCCTCCTTTTGTAATAAAAGTTTTTGTAAAATTTGTTCAAGTTGGGCATTTTCAGGAGCATTTAAAGTCTCCTCTTGATTATTTCTTTTTGTTTTTTCAATTGATTTTGTTGGCTCTTCCTTGTCCTTATTGTCTTCTTCTTCCTTTTCTTCCTCTGCTATTTGATAAACATTTTTATTATCCAATTTATCTTCTTCTTCGTTTGGGTCTAACAATAAAACTGGAATAAATTCTAATTTTACTGAAGGATTCTCTTCTTCCTCATTTCCATCCCTTCCTTCTTCTCTCACTTCTTCTCTTCCTTCTTCCCCCACCTCATTATTCTCTTCTTCATTCCCCTCATTTTCTTCCTCCTCATTTTTAACTCCTGTCAACAAGGATTGCCCTTCATCTCCTCCAATTTGTGATTCTTCCAATTGTTTCTCCTTCTCTTCTTCTTCGTCTTCAACTTGTTCAACTTCCGCTAACAATGAATTTTGAACCCTCTGAAATTATTAAAATAAAATTAGAAAAACAAGAGGTAACGTTTAATTCAAAACTTTATAATTGTAATAAGTTTGTTGTCATTACAATTTTATTGTTAAAACATTTTACAATAATTACATTAATTTTACAATTGCACTTCCAGCATTATACTAATTAATGCTGGAAAGTTTTGCAATTGTAATTACCTAGGTTTATTAATTATAATGTTCATTGTTTAATAAGGAGTTTGTAGGTACAAGTAAACATTTTACAATTGTAAAACTTTTTCCCACAATTACAGTAACCGATATTATAATAATTGTAAAACTTGATAGAAACAACAAACTTTATCAAGTTTTACAAATTGTAAAATTTTTACAATTTGTAATTAAAATTTATAAAATTTTTATTTTAACTACAACTTTTTTCTCTTTTCCATCACTATAACGTTTTACAATTGTAATTTCCCCACAAATAAATTAATACCTGTACAAGAGCCCATATATTCGCAGGATCTCTCACATCACAGAATTCAGGGTCGTATTCCAACCTAAAAGCTGCAGCCAATTTAAAATAAGCCAAAACACATTGAGAACGGGCATGGGGCCAATCCAGCCCCAATTTAGCCAAAACACTCAATTCTGATCTAAGCATTTTAGCCTGTTTTTCGGTAAGAGAACGTTCAAGCACCAAAGGCCGTACAAAAGCCGCTTCTGGGTCAGAATAGCACTGACCGAAGAGACCATCTGGAATGCATATCTCTCCTGGGTCACAAAGTTCTTCACCGAAATCACAGCCTTAAAAAGATTAAAGTTATAGAGTTGTAAGGCACAATAAGTTTTATGACAATTGTAATGGTTTTCCAATTGTAAAAATTTTTTAATAGAGGCGTTTTTGCCATGAAACCCAAAATGATTTAATTTTTTACAATTAATTCTTTTAAAGTTTTCAATTGTAAAATTCTTTTATTTTTTTTACAATTGTAAAAGCTTACCTAAATTTCACTAAACTTTATTTACAATTGTAAAACCCCTCATTTTTCGGATATTTCAGGACGACCCTTTACCCAGCCCTATAGTTTTACAATTGTAAATAAATCTTATTTTATTTACAATTGTAATTTAATTAATTTATTTAATTTTCCATTTCTTTTAATTCCTTTTTTAATAATTTATTTTTACAAATTGCATTATTCCCTCATCCCCTCATTTTTACCAAGAAAAAAAATTATTAAAAAAAACTCAACAAAGCCAATTATACCCTAAACATTTATTTAATAATTGTCTCGTCATTTCCCTTTAATTCTTTGTTTATTTCAAAAAAGTTATTAAGGATTTTTTACGTCAAAAAGAGACTTTTCCCCTTATATATTCATCATTAAAAATCTCTCATTTAAAATTAATTTTTACATTTTTTTGAGATAATTGAGAGGGAAAAAATTTTTTGTAATAGGCGTTGGTTGCCTTGGAATCCCAAAATGCAAAAAAAAAAAAGAAATTCGATCCATTTTTAATGGCAAAAAAAGGTTGAACGTTTGGAGGGGGGAGACAGAAGCTTTAAATGCTTTTAGTTGATATTCCAACTTTTTTTGAAAACTTTTTTCGCTTGCAAGTTGGAATTACTATATATTCCTTCCTTAAAACTTTAAAAAAAAAGTTTAATTAATGGGAAAGTTTTTGAGAAAATTAAGTAAGAAGAGAAAAGTAGAGAGTGTTGGGGAGCATTTAAGTTTTAAGTAAATTGTAATTAAACTTAAAGATTATTAGAATAGTAAAACTTTAAGATTGTAAAACTTAAGTCTGTAAAACTTGAAAAAAAACTTAAGTTGTGAAACTTAAAAAAAGTTGTAAAACTTAAGATCATAAATCTTAAGTACATTAAGTTTGTAAAACTTAAGGTAAAACTTAAAATTGTAAAACTTAAGTTTGTAAAACTTAAAACCTTAAAACTTAAGTAAACTTTAAGATGGTAAAACTTAAAATTGTAAAACTTGAAAATCTCCACAACTTAAAACTTTAAAACTTAATTAAACTTGAATTACAAATCTTTATTAATTATTACGAGGTTTTTACAATTTGTAATTGTTAAAACTTTCTTAAAAATAATTTTTTACAATTTATTAATTTGTAAAACTTAAAATTGTAAAATTCCAACTTGAATTGTAAAACTATAAGAGTATTGTAAAAACAAGTTTGAACTTGTTTTAATTAAAATATAGGGTAGTTTTTAAGGGGTACAGCCGCGCGCGGCCATAACGGCGCAAAGCCTTAACTTGCTTCAGGATTTCCGAATCTTACCAAATTTAGTATTAAACGATCCCTCTCATCGAGCTAAAGAGTTTGGTACAAAACTTGTTAAGAGCCAGAAATCTTCTAGCTAGTTATGGCTTTGCGCCGTTATGGCAGCGCGCCTACTTGGGCGTATAACCAAAAATGGTTAATTTAGTGTATAAACTTCGAGTTTTTTTAATTAAAAAATACAGTTTTCTTGTAATTAAAAAATTAATTAATTAAAAAAAGAAATGAGAAAAAGACAAAAATAAAATCTAAAAATATTTTATCAAAAGAAAGATAATGAATTTATTTCCGTTGAGGTTAAAGATGAATAAAAATAGAAACAATATAAATTAATTTATTTAAATTATTTTTGGATTAATATTTAAAAAAAGAAAAACAAAATAATTTATAATAAGAATTATTGTTAGTTTACAATAAAACTTAATTGAATATTAAAAAGGTTTTTTACTATTATTAGTTTTTACAATTTATTAAATTTGTAAAACTTTAAGATTGTAAAATTTGAAAAGAATTATTGTTTAGGATTACAATTACACCTTTTTTAAAGTTTTACAATTTAAGTTTTAAAGTTCAAAGTTTTGGTCTGCAAAAACATAATAAAGTGCAATAAAGTGCAAAACTTTAATTCTAAAACTTTAATTAAATCTTTAAAACTTAATTAAACTTGACAGTAAAACTTGAAATTTCCAAAACTTAAAACTTTAAAACCTTAATTGTAAAACTTTAAAAAGTTTTAATTGTAATCTTAATCTCCAAGTATCAAAACTTTTTACAATTTAAACAATTTGTTTTTACAATTTTTAATTTTTACAACTTTTAATTAAACCTTTTTTACAATTTTCATAATTGTAAAACTTTCTTTCAATACAAAAGATTCTTCTTTATTTGCCCTTTTTACCCCCTAACATCTTCTAAACTTTTATTCCCTAAAGGAAACTTTCTTCTTTCCATTTTAATTTTGTGTTCATTCTGATGTCAGTTTTGCCAAAGGCTCTTTTATATTCCAAATCGGGAAATAACGAAAACCGAAAGAAAATTGAAAAATGAGTTTAAGAAATTCAAAAACAAGAAAATGAAAAAATAAAATAAATAGTGGTCTCTAAAAACAAAAAAAAATTTTTCTCTCAATTTTAAGGTTGCGAATAAAATAAGAATTTTTTTAAAATTAGAAGAGAAGTAAATTGTGTTGAGAAATACAATAGGTCGATTAATAATTGTAAAACAAGTTTTAATACTTTACTGCAACATTAAAGGTTCTTCTAATTTAAATAACTTGTTTTACAATTTGTAAAACTTAATTATTTAAAAAAAGTTTCAATCCCGAAACAAACACTATTACAATTGTAAAACTTTAATTCTTTGTTTCAAAATTGTAAAACAAGTTTTAAAACTTTTTTATTGTAAAAACAAGTTGGAATTAAAATAAATAATCTTGGACTGTAAAAAGAAAGTTGGATTGTAAAAATAAAACAAAATTGTAAAATAGGTTGGATCGTAAAGAAATAAACTTGAATTGTAAAACAAGTTGGATTGTAAAAACACATCAGAATTAAAAAAAAAACAAAACTTGGACCCTTAATAAACATAAACTTTCAAATTATCACAAATAAGTTTAGTGACAAAAATAAACTACTAATTTGAACTTTTGTTTCCCTTTTTGATCTTTAATTCAATCTTTAAAAATTTTTTATTTTTATTTACACCTATTTATAGTGCTTTTTATTTAATATTTTTATTTATTCATTTATTCCTTATTTGTTTCTTTTATCTTTGTTGACGTGATTTCCGTCTTTGTCCCCACACATTTTAAAAAAGAGACTTCTTGTTTGAGAAATAAAGTAATACAATTTTAAAAATTTTAAAATGGAAATAAAAATTGTTTTAATGTAACAAGGATTAAAAGAATAAAAAAAGGTTTTTTAGAAGATTAAGTTAAGGATTTTTAGCTGCTAAAAAGTCTGAAAGTAAAAGGAAATAAGGAAACAAAGTTTTATAAAATTGAATTGTAAAAACAAAGTTGGGAATTATTAAAAAAGAAAGTTGGATTGTAAAAATAATAAAATTGTAAAATAGGTAGGATTGTAAAAAAAAATAAAATGAATTGTAAAAACAAGTTGGAAATATAGAAAAAAGTTGGATCTAAGTAAATAAACTTGAATTGTAAAAACAGGTTGGAATAATAAAAAAAGTTGCATTTAAAAAATAAAAATGAATTGTAAAATAAACTTGGATTGTAAAAAAGGTTGGAAATATAGAAAAAAAAGTTGGATTTAAAAAATAAACTTAAATTATAAAAACAAGTTGAAATTACAAGAAAAAGTTGGATTGTAAAAAAAATAAAATTCTAAAAACAAGTAGAAATTGTAAAAAATAATGTTGGTTTGTAAAACTAATATTTAAAATAAATACAAACTTAGAATACAAAATACAATTCAGATAGAATCATTTTTATTGCCATAAATATTTAAGCTATTAAAAAACTTTAAAGGCAATGGTCACGCAAAAATACAACAAACTTAATTTTTTCTATTTAAGGACAAGTCTGGTTAGTCAAAGGCAAAAAGGTGAAAATTTGTAGCTTACACGTTTTTTGGTAGACTATTTTATTTGCTGGGTGGCATGTCGGGTGGGGGGGGGGGTCCCACAGGGTAGGATTCAACGGGATCAACCCAGAAGGTCAAAACCCAAAAGGAGAAGGGGGTCAAGACCTCCCTCCTGGGTTTTGATCTTCTGAGGTGGACCCGATTCAACTTATATTTTTAGACCAAATTAAATTTTTTTATTCCCCCCCCCCCCCCCCCCCAAATTTTAAATTTTCTAAAAAAAATTTTAAAATTTTCCACCTTGTAACAAAGCTGCTTCTCCCCTCAATGAGCAGAACAGAATTGGCAACAAAAATAACAAAAGTAGTTTATAAATCTGGGATTGTTTTGATAGAGGAAATGTTGTCATCATCTTCGTCCTTCCAACAACAACGCTACAACACTTTGCCATGCCGGGAATAAATTTTAAAGGGGGACGCCGAACATGGACTTGAATTATTTTTTAACTGAAAATTTTATAGTTTTAAGAGGTGGATTGTAAAAATTGTAAAAAGTTGTTGGATTGTAAAAATAATGTTGGAATAGAAATACAAAGTTGATTATTAAAAAGGGGGGATTTTGAAAAGTTTGGATTATTAAAAAAGAATGAATTGTAAAAACTAGGTTGGGGTTGTTACACAAGGTTGGAGTGTAAAAATAATGGATTGTAAAAACATTTGGATTGTAAAGAATGATGGATTGGAAAACATTGGGGTTGTAAAAACAAGAACGGTTGAATTGTAAAAATAAGGTTGAATTTTGTAAAAGACTATTGTAAAGACAAAGTTGGATTGTAAAAAAAATAGTGGATTGTAAAAACAAGGAGGATTGTAAAAAGGAGGATTGTAAAAAAAGTTGGAAGGTTAAATTGTGAAACAAAGTTGTAATTATAAAAAATAAACATGGATTGTAAAAAAAATTAAAATGTATTTAAAAACAAAGTTGGGATTGTAAAAACAATATTACCTAACTAAATTAAAATTATAATTCTTTCTCAGATACTAATATGTAATACAAAAAAAACATTCTAAAAATAAGTAAAAAAAAAGAATTTATGATGATATTATTTTAGTAGCCAAAAAAAGTTAATTTTGTATGGAAGAATGGCTTTTGAGTGAAAACAAGTGAGAAATGAGGGTGCGCTTAAAAAGAATGGCAATAAGAGAGAAAGAAGAGAGAGGAAAAAAGGGGTGGTGGGTGTTGTGTGGTAATTTTGTGGTAATTCTTTTACTACTTAAAGCAATTTTGCCATATTTGGTTGGCTGTTGCTGTTGGATATAAACATCGATTGAAGGGGGATAGATAGAGATAATTTTTTATATTTTTTACATATAAGGCTGGCAAGTGAAAGGAAATGCCGAGGGACGTTTCCGTCCTGTTTTTGAGTTTTCCCTTAAAGCAAAAAATGAATGGGTGGAGGTAGCCTTTAACCCAGAAGATTGCAATCTTAATTATAATTATTGTAGACTTAAATAAACTTGAAACAAATTGAAGTTTTAGAATAATTGTAAATTAAATTGTAAAACAAAGAATTTTTTATAAAACAAGTTTGTAAAACAAGTTTGTAGCAAACATAAGCAAAAATAATGTTTGTAAAAAAAGTTGTAAAACAAGTTTTAAGGAATTTTTATAAAACAAGTTTGTAGAGACATAAGGTTTGTAAAACAAGGTTGCAAACATAAGGTTTGTAAGAAAATTTGTAAAACGTTGTCAAGTTTGTGAAAAATTGTAAAACAAGTTTTAAGGAATTTTCAATAAAACAAGTTTGCAAAACATGTTGGTAAAACAAGTTTATTTTTATAAGGTTTGTAAAAAATTTGTAAAACAAGGTTGTAAAATAAAGCTATAATAATTAGGTACGAATAAAACGGTTGATCTTTTGGTTTTAAAGCTGAAATAGGAGAGAAATTTATATGCGCGCATATGTATTCCATTTTTTGAGAAAATATGCCTTTGACTAAATATAATATACGTATGTCCCATTCTCGCTTAAGATAAATGGCAGTCATGATGAGGGGACGGACAACTTCGCGGAATCAGCAACACACAGGCATTTTATATATAAGAGGAAATGCTTTAAAAGCAAGGAGAAAAGAACGGGAAAGGCGTGCCAATGTGGGGGAATAAGAGAAAATAGAAAAAAATGAGAGAACATGCAGGCATTTTTATATATTGGGTATTAGCATTAGAAAAGCTGCGCTCATCAGTCGACTCTCTACAATGCCACACTTGTATTTAAGGCTTAAAATGAAAGAAAAATGGACGTTACTCTTTTTAAATGCTTATCGGGAACCATGTAAACGATGGAAAAAATGTTAAGGAAAAAGGAGTGCTTTTTCATAATGACGTGCTGTACTGATGACATTTTAGATAAAAGTAAAAAAAGGCCTATTTTTGAGGTATCGTTATTTTTGGGGGAAAAATGAAATTGTAAATAGAGGAGAGTATACTTCCGATTTTTTAAAGAATAAAAAATGGAAATATAATAAGATTGTACTTTAGTATATAAGTTTGTAAAACATGACGAATATTTGTGTTTTATAGTATTGTAAAACAAAGTTTGGGTAAATGTCCAGTTGACTCCCTTAATGCCAAAAATGCAAAGAAAGAGAAGAAAAGTGCGTATTCTCTTTGCGGACATGTAGGGAGAACATTTACCCAAAGTTTGAAATAAAAAAACTTAATTGTAAAACTAAGTTGTAAAAAGGTTGCAAAACTAGGTTGTAAAAAATATTATAAAACTTAATTGTAAAGCTTAGGTGTGTAATTAAATTGTAAAACTTAGAAAACCTAATTGTAATAGTATTTGTAAAGCTTGTAGTTTATAAAACCAAGTTGTAAAAACAAGTTGAAATTACTAGTTAAAAACATAGTTGTAAAACCTAATGCTTATAATTGTAAAATTTGTAAAACTAGAGTAATAAATCATATTATTAATTGAATGTTAAAAAACAAAAAAAACCAATAAAAACAAGCTGTTTTTATTAAAAATAAACCGAAAATGATTCTTTTCAGTACAAGTGAAATCCTTAATACAAAAATAAATCCTTTAAAATAAAAATAATAAAAAATAAATTCTATGGGAAAAATATATTTGAAAAATTTTTTGAGGACATTTGCATGTTTAAAATTAAATTTCTTCAATTTTTAGAAATTTGCAAAATTAAAGAATATAGTTTCCTTCTTTTATAAATTTAACTACCTAGCTATATTTATTAAATATTTTGATTATTTAAACAATGCTGCCAAAATTAGAAAACATTTTTAAATAAGGAAACTTTTTTTACAATTATTTTTGTTTTCCTTTTTGTTTACAATTCCTTTGTCCAACCTTAAAACTTTAATCTTAATTCCAAGTTTCAAACTTTTTTTAAACCACAAGTTTTAAAACTTGTTTTAAAACACACATGTTTTACAACTTGTTTTAAAGTTGTTTTGAAACACGAGTTTCCAACTTTTTTTAAAACTCAAGTTTCAAAACTTGTTTTAAAACACATGTTTTTCAACTTGTTTTAAAACAAAGTTTTACAACTTGTTTGGTTCAAAAGCCATAAAATAAGAGAAAAACAATTAAAATTTATTTTTAAAATGTTGCCAAATCAGGAAAAATATAAAACAATTTTAAAATAACAAAGAAAATGTAAAAAGTAGAGAGGAGATAAAAGAGAATAAAAATTGGTTTCTTTTTTCGTTTTTTGAGAAGTAGAAGTTGCCGATAAAAGAATTGATAATGGCAAGTAAAATGAACAACATGTGACTAAAAAATATTTTTTTTTGAAAAAATGAGAGAAGGGAGGGGGTGATATGCTTGTTGGGGGCACAATTAATAAAAAAATTAAAAATGCAATTTAAAAAGAAAAAAAGATTTTTTGACTAGAAAAATGAACAAACTATTTAAGGTATTTTATAAACATTGTATTTTCTATATAAAACATGTTTTACAACCTTGTTTTAAGTCTGCAGTTGTTCTAAAAATAAAGTTTGTTCTGCAAAAGTTTTAACAAACAAGAAAAACAATGTTTTAACGTTGTTTTATATTTAAAAACATTTGTAAAACATTAAAACAATATTTGGCAAACAAATAAACTTGTTTTGCAACTTGTTAAACAAACACTAAAACAAACATTAAAACAATATTTGTAAAATAAAACTTGTTTTACAAATGTTTTTAAAACGCTAAAACTTGAAGTTAAACAACTTATTTGTAAAACAACTTGTTTGTAAAACATGTTTCTTTACAAAACAAACTTTCTTAACAGCATTCCGCCCAAAATTGTAAAACAAGTTTATTTTTCAAATGTGTTTTACAAAATGTTTATGTTTTACAATTTTCGTAAAAACATTGTTTTTAAGAAAACACAAAAACTTGAACTTTGTTTTGCATAAACAAAACATGTGATGTGTTTTGTTTAATGTTTATGTTTTACAATGTTTGTAAAAACATTGTTCTTAAGAAAGAAAAACAAAAACTTGAAATTTACAATCATATAATTAATTTAAAAATTGTAAAATAATTTAAATTCCAGAATCAGTTGAAGACGCCCTATTGAGAATTGCCCTTGTAACGGATCCAGGCCTTTCACTTTCTTGAAGCATTGGGTCATGATTAACCCCGTAAATTTTAATAGCTTTCCTCCCCATTCTTTGAAGCAATTCTTGAGAGACTCGATGAGCCTTTAAATTAAAAAAATTATAAGAAAATTTAGAAGAAAAAAGGAACAGTTCTAAGGGAAGTGTGCCATTCTTTGAGAGAAATTTCATCTTGATTAGTTAGAATAACTCGGTTCTCTTTCAACCCTTCTTTCAATTTAACTACAATAGCTGATTCTCCCTTTACTTGTTGAAGATCAGAAGTCACTTCGTCAATTTGATCCATAAAAAGTAACTGAAAAAATGAAGAGCATTTTGAAAACTAAGGTTAAGAAGTACCTCAGGTTTTCCGCTCAAAGACTCTGGGTAAAGCTCCAAACGGCTGGGGTAAAGCTTTCCATATTTTATCTGCCAGGCAGAGGTAAAAGGGCCACCAAGTTTTTTAATATAGCCATGAATGTACAAATCAGTCTCGCCTTTTTAAGATAAAACTTTGTTTTACAAAAGTTTACAATTTTCAAGTTTTGTCAAGTTTAAAATAGTGGAAACTTTGTTTTACAATAAGTTGAAAACATTAAACTTCGTTTTACAATTTGTTATTATTTTTAAAACTTTGTTGAGAGATTGTAAAACATTTAAAGATATGTCTTACAATTTGTTTTTAAAATTAAAACAGTTTTTACAATTTGTAAAAACTGTAAACAAGCTAAAACAAAATTTTACGAACGTTTTACAATGGTATTATTTTTAAACTTTGTTTAACTAATGTTTGAAACAAAATTTTACAAATGATAAGTTTTAAACAACTAAGTTTTAAAACTTAGTTTTATTAAACTTGTTTTTACAACTTAGTTTTACAACTGTTAACACAAAGTTTACAAATGTTTTAAAATTTTATAAAATATGTATAAAACTTGTTTTACAATTTTAACTCTTCCCAACTTTTTCCCAACTTTATTCCAACTCACCTTTTTCGTCAACTGCTATCCTTGTTTTAAGTTTTGCTCTTTTCTTT
Source organism: Meloidogyne arenaria (assembly GCA_036172955.1). NCBI lineage: Eukaryota > Metazoa > Nematoda > Chromadorea > Rhabditida > Meloidogynidae > Meloidogyne > Meloidogyne arenaria. The sequence goes on along the minus strand of JARQAB010000012.1, from coordinate 4,320,976 downwards.
TGTTCACTCTTATCCGCATCTTGATTTACAACATCAAAAACAGTTTCCGCAATTTCATTCTGCCATCGTTCTGATATTATGATATTAAAGTTTTTGTAAAGTTCGCTATCTGCATCTGCCAACTTGACGCCTTTAACCTTGAATTACAATTTGTAAATTTTATTTTTTACAATTTGTAAATTTATACAAACTTCGTCATCATCAAAGTTGCCAATGTCAAAAGCATCAGCAGCGTTAACTTCCCCTCTACAATTTTGTTTTAATTAATTCGTTTTATTTTTTCTCACCTAGGCGGGATAAGGGGAGGAGCCATTCTCCGTAGGTAAACAACTTGCCAATCAACTCCACGAAAGAAGGGATGTGTTTTTATCTCTTCCGCTCTTTAAAAAATTTTTTTTAACTTTTAAAAATCCTCTTTCCCTACCCTTTCCCCTTACAACCAAGCCTTTCTTGTACATCTCTCTTCAACAATCCTTCCAAAAGATTTCTGCATTCAGGAGAAAAGCCTTGATCAGGCAATTCAATGTCTTGTGTTAACGTTATTTTATCAATCTCATTTTTGTCTTGGGAATGTTTTTTGCCTTTGTTATGCTGCCGGAAAGGACTGTGCCCTTTAAGTAGTTTATATAACATACAACCAAAGGAGAACCAATCTGCGGAACTAAACAAAAAAGTTTTAAGAAATAAAAAAATATTTACGAGTCGTAAGCTACTCCTTTTGCAAGAACTTCTGGGGCCTTAAATAACGTGACAAATTTGTTTGTTTGTATAATAAAATTTACCATATAGCCGTGGGTGCCAACACTTGCGTGAGGTTTCTTTTTAGAGTAGTCACAGGCTAAACCTAGATCGCTGACCTGTTAAAAAGGAAGAAATTGTAAAACATTTAAATATAGAAAAGTTTTACAATTTGTTTTTAAAATAAATCGAAAGTTTTCACAATTTGTAAAAACTATAAACAAGTTGAAAAACAAGTTTTGCAACTTGAAAAAAACTTGTTTTGTAAATATTAAATAAACTTGTTTTATAAAATGTTTCAACCATATTTTTTAAACTTGGAAACAAACAAAAGATGACTTAAAAACAAAGTTTTACAATGTTGTTTCCAAACAAAATTTTAATTAAAATTTGTTTTAGAAATTGTAAAAAAGGTTGGAAACTAAAACACCACCTATTAAAACTTGTTTTACAAAAACACTAAAAACATTAAAAGCTATGTTTTACAATCAAGTTTATTTTTTTACAAGTTTTGCAACTTGAAATAAAACTTGTTTGTAATTTTTTATAACTAGTTGAAAACAAACATAACTTTTAAAACTTTACTTACCCTAACATGACCATTCTCGTCTAAAAGTATATTTGCTGGTTTTAAATCCCTGTAGACGACTGTTCTAAAAATTATAATTTAATTTTTATTTAGTTAATTATTTACTACCTATTATGCATATGTTCAAGGCCAAGGATAACTTCGGCTGCATAAAAAATAACTTCTGATTCACTAAAAACCCCGTGTTGAGAAAGATGATAATGCAAATCGCCGCCATTCATTAAATCCAAAATAAAACAAAGTTTGTCTGGCGTCTAAGAGAGATTTTTAATTAATTAAAACCTCCCGGTAAATCATGTTTTACATTAGTCAGAAAAAAACTTTGTTTGGTAAATTTACAACTTGTTTTTTTACAACTTTAAACTTGTTTTTCAGCTTTAATATTAAAACATGTTTTACAATTCTAAACATTGTGGTAAACAAACCTATATTAAAAGAATGTTTTTACAATTTCTAAACATTGCGTAAAAACAATGTTTAAGTTTGTAAAACAAGTTTAATATTTAGGATGTAAAATTTAAAGTTGTAAAATAAGTTGTAAATTTATTAAACAGTCTTGTTAAAATGTTTTTACAACTTATTACAAATAAACTTGTTTTTGAAAACACGTAAAAATTTAATTAAACAAGTTTTAAAAATTGTTTTTACAATTTGTTTAAAGTTTTAAATTACAATAGAATTGTAATTGTAAAAAACCAACTTGAAAGGCGTAGGACATGCTAACAATGAAAGGACAGTCTTGCTAAAATAATAAATTTACAATTTGTAAAATAAATTCTAAATATTTTACAAAAATAAAACTTACTCCTGTGCTAACCAAACTGAGCATTATTCCTAAAATTTGTTTAATTAGATTTATTTAAAATAATTTTTTCCGACTTTCATTTAAAGCTAGTGTTTCTCCCTGTTTCAATTTTATTCTTTTCTTGTCCAGGCACTTCATTGCATACATTTTGCTTTAATTTTAATTCATTTTGGTTTATTAAAAACAGAAAATATGAACCCAGTATCTGCTTTTCTGCACCCGTAGACTTCACCGAAACCGCCCCGTCCGATTATACGGTGGACTAAAAATACAAAATAAAATTCAAAAATAAAAGGAATAAATTTAATAAAATACAAATTGTAAAATAAACAGGAAGAGTTGTGTAAATTTTTTTATTTCTCCTTGTACTACATATAGTAAAATATTTTTTCTAAGGACATGATTAGACAGGAAGCTTTTTACAAATTCCTAGTTATTTTACAATTTGTAAAACAAATAGGAATTTGTTAAAAAAAGTTTAAAGTTTATTTTACAAATTGTAAAAACAAATTGTAAAAAATGTTTCAAGCTTATTTCACAAATTGTAAATATAACTTGTTTTACAAAATGTTTTAACAATGTTTTACAATTTGTTAGAAACAAGTTGTAAAAACACAAAATAAACTTAGTTCCTTTAAAAAGAGTTACAATTTTGTTTTAAACGTTCATACAAAACAAGAATTGTAAAAACACAAATAAACTTTAAACCCCAAAAATTCCCCACCAGAAAAGTCATTCATTGTTAAGTTCATATTTAATTCAAGATTTTTCCATTGACAAAATCTTGTGAATTTGTCACTTTCCAAAAACTTGGGGAAAATATCTTCTTTCAATTGATCACATATTTCCATCACATAAGGCTGAAAAAGATCAGGGGGAACATTATTCTTCATTAAATGCCTTTGGACGTGTTGTAAGCTTTCTTTTGTGTAGTTCTTAAAAACAATTAATTGTTTTTACGAACAATTAATTGGTCAAAACAATTAATTGACCAATTGTTTATAAAAACTAACATGTGAATGTGCTAGCATTTCCACCTTAGAAATGAAAATTTTTCTAAAAAAATTTCTTTAAATTCAACCATAATATGATGATCATAAATCTCCCTAGCTTTTGTCAGTCTCTCTTCCGGTGTCTCCAATTTTTCATATTCTTTAATTGCCTCATAAAATTTTATTTGAGGGCACGATGTTTCTGCAACATTTTCAGCAAAATCTTTGAGGAGTAAAAACCCGAGTCGTTGGGAAAATATTTTTTCAAAACGAATCTCCCCTGTCTTCTCCAGATATTTTTGCATTATACTCCGAACACTTTAAATTTAAACGTATTTTGTAAAATAAAAATTTTTCTTTTAATTGTGCGCAAAAACATTGTTTATAATTTTAAAACTTGTTTTACAACTCCTTTGTTTATACAAATTACAAACTTATTTTACAATTTTGTTTACAGCTTTTAAAACTTTTTTACAATCGTCCTAAAATTAATTTTAAATAAAACTTGAATAATCAAGGGGATTGTAAAACAGGTTTTATTAAAAATTAATTGTAAAAAAAGTTGTAAACAAAGTTGCAAAACAAAGTTCATTTGTTTTGAAATTCTAAAACTTTGTTTTACAACTTTCTTGTTCTAAACCAAACAAGTTTATTATTAAAACATTTAATTCTAATATAATTGTAAAATTGGTATAGGATGTAAATAATGGTACTAAGTAAGGTTGTCGGATAGTTGGAAATCTTTGGATATCCGGATCCGGATCCGATATCCGAACCGAAAATTTCAGATATCCGGATCCGGAACCGATATCCGAACCGAAAATTTCAGATATCCGGATCCGGAACCGAAATTTTTATTTTCAAAATTTTCGCCTTCGGCGCTGTAAAGCTGAGTCCCAATGAAGGATATAGAGGGATTAAAATCAATTATGAATGGATTTGGGGAATTAACAGAGGTATCGAGGGAATTTAGGATTAACAGAGTTATCTATGCGAGGAATGAGTTATTTTGGGGAATTAGTAGAGACATCGGTTATCTTCTTACGTTCAAGATGGGTGGATTATAAGCTGGGGGTTGGGAATTACGAGAGATATTGAGGGATTTGTTAATTAATCCCCTTATCCCCTCTAATCCCAATATCCTTAAAGAGCGTATCCTGGGGGTCGGTTTCGGGAGGGGGGCTAAAAAGGGGTGTGTGCCAAAATTTTGAAGTTACCTCGGCGTTCCGGGCGCAAATTTTTTTGAACTATATTTTTATTTTTTAAGCGCCGCAGGCGAAAATTTTGAGAAATTTGGAGCACAGGAAGCCATATTTCTTCCATTTCCAACGCCGCAGGCGAAAATTTTGAGAATTATGGTAAGCCAATGCCCATATTTCTTCCTCTTTCAGCGCCGCAGGCGAAAATTTTGAAAAGTTTGAAAGGCCATTGGGCAATATTTCTTTCTTTTTTAATAATTCTAGGATCCGAACCGAAAATTTCGGATATCCGGCCTTTTTTCGGATTCGGATATCCGGATCCGACAACCTTAGTACTAAGTTTTAAAACAAAGTCCGCCTGTTCTACAATTGTAAAACTTTGTTTTACAATTTTATTAACAATTCCTTTAAAGTTTTACTACAAATGTTATAAATATTCAACTTAACAATAAGTTTATTAAACAAAGTGTTTTCTTTGTTGTTTTTGCGCACAACTTGACTTGTGATTTAAAAACATTAAAAGACCTGGGATCTGGAAGAACAATTTTCTTTGAGGCGCGAGCAGCCTAAAATTATTTTTTTGTTTATTTTTACAATTTTACAAATTAAATTTTATCATTTTACAATTAAATTTAAACGAAAAACTGAAACTAACCGGCTGACTTCTACTCTTTTCCATAGCCATTAAATAAGAAACATCGGCCAAAACAGCCTCTAAATCGGCCATTTTTGAGGTTTATTAAATTATTTAATTAAATTATTTAATTAAATTTTTATTTTTAATATAATGCCGCTTTGAGCAAAAAAGAGATCAATTAAATTTTTAATTTAAAAAGAGGATTTTTTGTTGTTTTTTTCGTTGTTTTAATAAAAAATATTTATTTGAGATGATTGAACGATTAAAAAATATTATTTGATGATTATAAGAACAATAAAGAAAATATATTAAAGTCGCTCAAAAATCAGTAGGGTAGTCAGTCATTCAATTTTAAATCAGTTTAGTCAATCAAAAAAAAATATATAACAGTCATATTAGTGCTCCCCCGCATTGTTCGAAAAAATTGAAAAATAAATGAAAAAGAGAAAAAAGGAGAAAAAATATTTTTTAATAAAAATTATTTTATTTATTTTTGTTGTTTATTTTTATCCTTTGACAGGTCGACACAATCATTACAATTAAAATTGATTAGCGACTGCCTTTCCGGCTTCTTATGGCAGCTAAAAATAGAGAATGGAATGAGAATGGCAATGGAAAAAGAATAACATTAAATATTTACACATGTGGTGCAAAAAATAAATATTGTAAAACACAAATGTTTTACAAACTTATAACCTGTCAAGTTTGCAAACATGTTTAAAATGTAAAGGAAAAAATAAACTTGATAAAAGAAATCGTAAATTGTAAAAAAACATTGTTTTACACCTTTCTTTTAATTGTAAAAAAGTTGAAAACAAAGTTTTAAAAAATTGTAAAACAAAGTTGTAAAACGGATTTTTTACAACTTGCTTTTTACAACCTTGTTTTTACAATTTTCTCTTAATTGTAAAAAAGTTGAAGACAAAGTTTTAACAAACAATACTTAAAGATCGTAAAACACTTATAAAAGTAAGTTTTAAATGTTTTTATTCTAGTAAACAAAGTTGTAATAAACTTGATACAAAAAATATTTAGCTTACTTTAATAAAAAATACTATAATAAAACATCTAAATCTTCTTTTTATTATTAAAGTCTGTCTCTTACAAATAAAATAAAAATATGAACAAACAGTGTATGTAAATGTAAAAAGTAGTTAAAAGCGTCAAGGAAAATAGTATTAGTAGAAAATCGTGCAGGTAACGGATTTAATAATTAATTTTTTAGAAGGCAATAATTTGTTTTATCCATAAATTATTATCCCAAACATAAATTAAGCACATATTTGTAAAAGTAGAAAATAAAACTTTTTACAATTTGTAAGTTTTTAGAATATGTTAAAATAAACCTCCTTTTTTACAAATTGTAAAAACAAACCTTTCCAACCTTTTACAAATTGTAAAAACAAACCTTTCCAACCTTTTATAATTCACAAATTGTAAAAAGTTTTACAAATTTATTTAAAAGGATGTTTTACAAACTTGTTTTTATTAAAACAAACATGGATTATTTAACAAAAACACACAAATAAAAAGAAAAACAAGAGGCAAAAAATAATAATTGTATAATTGGGTAAAAAAGAAGAGGATTTTCAGTTTGTTAAAGGTAGTAACATTGTAAAAATAAAAGGAAAAAAATTGAACAAATTTGGGGACATTTTTGGGAAAATTTTTAAAAAGAAAAATTAACAGGAAAGAGGCTATATGAGGCTCTGGATTGATTGAGTGAGGAAGAAAAAAAAGAAGTCGGCGGATATAACGGAGGTGCTGATGATGAGGTAAAAAATTGAAAGGAAAAAGAATATATATAGAATATTTTTGCCTTTGAGGGCAATTGCCTTACACTCAAATATATTACTCTACTCTAGTTTGCGGCACGCAAATAAAGTTCTTGACATGGAAGAGTTGATGGATATATAAGTCGAGAAGTTGAGGGAGAGAGAAAGAAGAAGAAACGAGAAAAACGAGAAAGAATGTGTTTTTAACTTGGAAAATGAGGCAAAAAAGAAATGTTAAGCTGTTTTACAAAATACCAGTACGCTTGAATTTGTCAAAATGGAAGTAGACAAAATGAAAAAATTTTTTCTTTATGGACCTTTTGTCAAATTGACATTTTATAAAAATTTTGGCTCTATCTTAGGACAAGCGTCCCATGAACATTTATGCGTCCCATGAAAGTCTATGCGTCCCGTGAACTTTTATGCGTCCCATGGAAGTATATGCGTCCCAAAATTAATATAAGCGTAAAATAATTGTAAAAACATTTTTTAATTTTATTAATGACAATTAAATATTTTATTATATGTTTCCTTGCTTAAGGGACAACGAGCATTAAATTAATTTTTCATTAATACATTTAAAAAATGTTGTATATTATTTTGGGACGCGTATACAATTTTTGGGACGTATATACATTGAAAGGACGCATATACTATTTTTAGGACGCATAAACTTTCATGGGACGCATAAAAGTTCATGGAACGCATAAATGTTCATAGGACGCATGTCCTAAGATAGAGCCAAAATTTTTATAAGTCGACTTATTGTTCTATAGGTATTATGTACTATTTTACCATTATGGACATTTTGACACTTTGACATTATATTGAGGGAATTGGAAAGCGGATACGGCTAAGGCTTAAAATAAGAAAAAGACACAAACTGTCAGTTAGAGAAAAAAATTTTTCCTCCCAAGAGTTTATAAGCCAAGAATAGAAAAAAGGAAATCGAAGCTAATGCCAAATGGTGACCTTTTGGGAAGTGTCGAGAAAGTGGAGAGAGAAGGAAGAGAATAACTGTCACTAAAAATAATGGCTCTTTTGGGGATACAAAAAAGAAAAAAATATAAGCTACTACTTTATAATATTTGTGGACATTTATGTATAAAAGTGTGAAAAAAGGGGAAATTGAGAAAGGAAGATGATACATTAAATAAAGCTTTAATAAGCAGCTCTGGCCAATAAATGTTATTTTTGAAAGTAATTTTTTTTTATTTTTTTATCTATTTGGAATGAACATGCAAATTTAAAAATTGTAAAACATGTTGTTTGATTGACAATTTTTTAAAAAAACATATGTTTATAAACTAAAGTTGTAAAACTTGTTGTTTAAGGAATTGTAAAACAAGTTTTAGGTATTTAAAAAAAGTTGAGAAAATTGTAAAATTTGTTAATTTAACGAATTGTAAAACATGTTCGATTGACATGTTTTTGAAAGCTTATATGTTTATAAACTAAAATTGTAAAACTTTTTATTTAAAGAATTGTAAAACAGAGTTTACAATTGTTGTAAAAAAGTTTTTGAAATTGTAAATTTTATATGTACTTGTTTTTAAATTGAAAGAGGGTCGAAAACAAGTGTTAATTTTTAACGAAAGTTGTGAAATTGTAAAATTTAATTTAAGGAATTTAAAACAAGTTGGTAAGTATTTAAGTTTTAATTGTCGCAAAAAAAGGTTTTAAAATTGTAACATGTTATTAGTTGTGAAAATTTAAATTGTAAAAATATCTAGTCAGGGAAATATTTTATAGATCTCTGGAATACTTCTGCTTATTAAAAAAGCATACTACATTTAGTTTATTAAGACTGACATGGAAATGCCCAAGGAAGGGATTATTAGCAGACAAGAATTCTACTATTTAAAATCTACACACAATCTTAATAAAATAGACGAAGTGCAAAATACCGCCTGGACCCAGAGCTGTGCGCCATGGCGTTTGGCGTCCATTTTTGGCGTTTTGCATTTGGCGTGATTTTAAATTTGAAAAAATGGCGTTTGGCGCGCAACGCGAAAATTTTGGCCACAGCCCTGGTCCGGACATCATACTCTAATGCCAGCGGAATTTTTGGAGGACGGTGCTGGCACGAATAAAATAAGCGCTTTAAATAAATTTTGTATTTATTGAAAAAAGCCGGAAATAAAAACAATTTTACAAAAAAAATATAATTTTACACCAATTAATTAATTTATTCATTAGACAGAATCCTTTCACCATCAAACCCATACTTGAGAAAAAGGCTTCCAAATTCGTTGCAAAACTCTTTAGAAATTGAATCATTTCCAAAGTTTTCCGTCACAAAGTTTTTTCGATTATTTTTTGATTGTTGATATATCGATTTTATCTGAAAAAAAATTAAAATTATTTGAAGATTTTAAATTTGTGAAGGTTTAGTTTATATATTAGTGGAGGGATCTAGCCGACATTATGGTAAATTCACAACCGAGAAATCAGGATCCCGACTCAAAAAAACGTCAGGAATTCACAATTTTAGGGAATCGGGTTGGCTAGATCCCTGTTATATGCCCGAATAAATTCGGGAAGAACCCAGACCTGAAAAATCGGCACTTCGAAATTCCGGTTTCATCCAGGTATTTACCAAAAATGCCAAGAAAGGTACTGGGAAACCTTGGAACGGCTGAGACCCCATTTCTGTCTCTAGTTAAATCGAATGGTGATTTTTTGAGGGTTTAAGTCGAGTTTTTTAAATTAAAATTTGTCTGTCGAAAATTCAGTCTTTTACGTAAAATTAGAAGAAAAACAGACTTCATCAAGTTTGTGACCATACTGGAACGCAATAACAACATATACAACAATTGGAGTGTAAGCAAAGTAGAACGGCAAAATACTTGAATGCAAACATTTGGCTATTTGTTCTAATGGTTCCTGAAAAAAGAAAAATTTTTGAAACAAAAACTAAAAGAAACACCTTTGCTTCACAAATCTTCTTGTAAAGATAATAGGACAAAGCAACAATAACAACTGAAGAAACTAGATTTAAGACAATAATAGCAATCAAAATGTGCTCAAGTTCGGTAATTAAAGACATCCTTCTAAATGTTTGAGAAGAAGAGAAAATAAACTTGTTTGGACGTTGTTTGAATTAAATAAAAATGTTGGAAAGAAATTGTTGTGTTTTTATAGTATTTAAAAACAATCTTGTCAAAACATTAGAAAATTTATCCGATAAAAAGGTAATGTTTTATTTGATGTTTTGTTGGGAGTAAATTAAATTGCATGTTTATTTTATTAAGGATTTATTAAAACAAATGTTTTGTTTATTAATTTTTTCCGGAAAACATTTAATATTATATGTTTTTCCGGAAAACATTTAAAATTATATGTTTTCCGGTAGATGTTTTTCCGGAAAAATATTTATTGTTTCCCTGAAACCAGTTAATATTATTTGTTTTCCGGAAAACACATTTAATATATTATTTGTTTTTCCGGAAAACATATAAAATTATTTGTTTTTCCGGAAAATACAATTAATATTTATTTTCTGAAAATATAAACACAATTAATTGTTACCTTCCGGAATAACTTAATAAAATGTTTCTCCGGAAAATACATATAATTTATTCCGTATTTTCTTTCTAAAAACCTCGCCATTTTTAAATTTAAATGAAAACAATTAATACCATACTAATTAAATCCTTAATATAAAGCAACCATTTATAAAATAAATTTTGGGGGAAAATAATGATTATTAAGTGAATACAAATTAAGGAAGATTAAAATAATTTTAAGAGATTATTAGAGGCATTTGTGACGAAGATAAGATCATCATTCGGCATTAAATATATAAATTTCCTCAATTTTTGTTTATTCCAAAAATTAGTTTCAAAGACATTTTCCCAAATTCTTTAATTTCAGCATCAAAATTGAGGAGAATTACCAATAAAATAAAAAAAAATGAATTTATAAATCACATTAAACACCAACACTCGAGACGCCCTTCGGCGTTCTAGGCTTATCTATAAATTCGAGTTCCTCGTCGTTATGACCGCTCCTATGGGCTGTAATCTCCAGTTCATTGGGAGGATGGATTCCACGGCGAAACCTCTGAAGTATTAATAAAATTTAAATCATATAAAAACTGAGTTTTTCGACTCAAGATCAAGAGTCTTGGACGTCTTTAAAAAATAAATTCACCTCTAAAGGTGTCAGATTATCTCCTCTATGGAAAATATAATAAAGAGCATAGCCCGGAATAACAACCATGGAACACGCAGAAAGGCAAAAGCCAAAAGCTTCTGCCCAATAAGGATAATTCTTTCCAGTAGGGTAACGCAAAGGTTCGTACATTACAAGACAACAAACAAAGAGGATCTAAAAAAGAATTTAAAGAAATGTGAGGGGTGTTTTAAAAATATTACCAGAGCACTAAGCGGAGCAGTATACTTCCATAGAATATTGAAGCAAGATAGTGGATAAAAGCCAACCATCTCTTTTAGGGCTTTCCGAACGCGATGAGTACCTAACAAAATAAACATATCAAATAGAATTCCTTACGGAAAGAGACTAACATTGCTTTCCGGAAAAACATTTAACAATATTAATTTTTCCGGAAAGGAACAAAAAATCATTTAATATTGTTTTCCTGAAAAACATTTGATATTGGTTTTCCGGAAAAAATAGTTTTTTTTTAATATTTATTCAGCAATCACAGGTACAAATAAAAGTACACTGACAATGATTGTAAATTAAGATAAAATAAAATGTGTGTAAATTACAAATACAATAAATGAAAAAATTAAGTCTTAAATGATCAAAATGAATATTTTGTATATATAAAAAAAATTTAAAACACTAGGTACCAGACAGACTACGTAAATCAATTCTTTTGGTATATTCCCTGAATTTTTTTAAATCTCTAATCTCAACAATTGTTCTATTATTATTTTCCGGAAGACATTTTATATTTTGGGATGAAAATAGTTTTCCGGAAAGAACACTAAATCTTTGTTTCCAGAAAACAATAATACAAAAATAAGATATTTTCTTACCAAATCCCCAGGCAAGTCCAACCACCTCAAAGAAAACTACAAAAAGTAGAGCAATGCCAGAAGCCCCATACGCATCTACCAACGTAAGCCAGTGAGCACCGGCATATGTGACCATAGGAATTCCAATTATAAAAAAGAAAAGGCAAGTAAGTAAGAGGGAGATCTTTAAGGTAAAAAATTTTTTGAAAAAATTTTTCTAAAACTTTTTTGTATTTTCGTAAAAGTGTAGGGAATGTGTCTTCTAAAGCAGTAAATAAACCTTCAAGCATACACACCTTAAATATTCAATTCAAAAATTAAAGAAATGGAAAGATTACTTGGCTGTCCAAGCCTAGAATTGTAATCATTAGAAAGAAGAGAAATGCCCAAAGTTGTTTCAAAGGCAAGTTGCTAGCTACTTCTGGGTAGGCTAGAAAGGCAAGACCAACACCTATAAAAATAAATGAACAATAAAAATAAGGTTAATTTAAAAATAAGCTTGAATTATAAATAAAATTGAGTTAATGAGCAAGCTTAAACCTGAAAACTTAAAAATAAGCTCAAACTTTAAGAAACTTGAATTAACAAATAAACCTAAGTTTGTAAACTTAGGAATAAAACAGACTTTAAATAATAATTTAAACTTGAAAACCTATAAAAATAAGTACACACTTAAAAATAAACTTGAATTAAATATGGAATAAACTTAAGTTTTTACGACTTGATTAAATAAACTTTAAAACTTGTAATAAAAACATAGGAACTTAAACACAAAATAAACTTGAATTAATTAACTTAAACTTGGAAACTTGAAAATATGTTCAAACTTAAAATTAATTTTTAATTAATTAATTATTGAATAAACCATACCAGGCTTAACAATTTCTGCTATAGGTTTAGCAGCTACAGTTGACATAAATCCCAGAATTGAGAAAATAGCAAATCCGGCAAGGATTGAGGTCATTCCATTAATAAAGCACATAACTATAGCATCCCTTTACAAAGCAATAATTAAATAAAATTAATTAATTTCCCCTACCGATAGCAATTATGAGTAAATTTATTGTGGGAGCCTAATGCAATGAGTGTTCCAAAACCAACACCATAACTATAAAATACTTGGGTTCCAGCATCCTTCCAAACTTTAATAAAAATTTATTTAAGATTCTAAAGAGAGTCGGATCTCGTTTGTACATCATCCCACTTTGAGGTCAACCTCACTTCAGCGGACGATTTTTCAAAGGGGGACAACACCGTATATCTAAACCCCGATACCCTTTGTATCAAATGACCCTATGTATCGTAAAGCCTATGTATCGTCCCTATGACCCTATGTATCGTCAACGTTAAATTTTTTAAATTTCATAATTATGTATTCAAATGACAGTGAAGTTTGTTCCAACAAGGGGGAATTGTCCTACAACTGAACAATCTTCAATTAGATCAATTTGTTCAAGTGATACACTGAGAAAGTGATCAATTCATCATCGAAAGATTGATCGACTCCTAAACTGTTCGACTACAAGCTTCTAATTATATTTAATTAAATCTAACCAGTAGTTTCCGTCAATTTTGTGAGATTCGGAGTCAGATAAAAAGAAATGCCAGTCATAGCGCCAGGCAAAGTCAGTCCTCGTATAAGCAATACAACAATAAGAAAATAGGGGAATATCGCACAGAAATAGACAAACTTCCTTGCTTGCGTTATCCCCTTCCACAAAGCAAAATAAACTATCACCCATGAAAGAAACATTAATCCAAGTAATTCCCATTGAATGCCTCCAATGTCAGAAATTGTTGCCGTTTGTTTAAGAACACGGCGTCTTTAAAAAATTTTTTTTCTCAAAAAGAAAATTTAATAAATTCACTCCCAATACTGCTCAACAGAACTTTCGATGCTTAAACCATAGCGGGAAAGATTAGAAGTAATCCGCATAATTTCTGAAGTGGATTCTTTGCCCGTAACACATTGGCCATTATTCCAGTAATTGTTGCATGTCTCCCCTTTTAGAGAATATTTATGAAAATTAAAAAATAATTTTACAAGGAAATGTAGAGTTAAATGAACTAATCATATAAAATGTTGCCCAAGAGACAATAACACAAAAATAGGCAATACCTGAAAACATTAATGTAAAGATTAAAAACATCTTACAAAACTTACACATAAAAGCAATCACAACATTTCCGATTCCAACACCTAAAGGAAAAATTGTAATTTTCCGGAAAAACATTAAAAGCTTGTTTTTCCGGAAAAGAAACAATATTATTTATTTTTCCGAAACAAACATTTATAGTTGTCTTTCCGGAAACAAACAATCTTCTTTTCCGGCAGGAAACATTTGTATATTTTTTTCCGGAAGGGAAGAACAAATAATTTTCCGGAAAAAACATTAATATTTGGCTTCCCGGAGAGACAATAATAGTTGTTTTCCGGAAAATATAAAACTCCAAACAATATGTTTCTTTTTACCTTTGAAAATAGGACACATTTTCCACATTTCCATAGCACCTTAAAATTATTCAAAATTCATTCCGATTTAATATAGGACAGATTTACCTCTTTGTAAGTACTGGCCGACTGTCACTTCCATTATAAAAATAGGCACGGCACCAAAGACAAAAAACAAGGCATAAACAACAAGAAAAGAGCCTCCTCCATTTTTAAAGCATAAATACGGGAATCGCCAAACATTGCCTATTTTTTAATTAAATTTTTCATTTTTTTATTCTCTCCTTACCTAATCCAACAGCATATGCAATCATACTCATTAGAAAGTCGAATTGACCTAATAATTATTTTATTTTTAAAACAAAATTTTTTCAAAAATTATTTTACCACTCCATTGTCCTCTATCAAAAAGTTCATGACCCAATACAGAAAGTTTTCGTTTTCCTTTTTGAGGGTGTGCATCGTGCAATAATGCCTCATCTCCATTCGCATCACTTTTTTGCGTTCCTTCTCTCAAGGTTTTATTTTCAATAGGTTGAAGGCTCTGTTGTTGTTGGGGCTCTTCGCTGCTTGGTACCAATTCATGACTTTGTCTAGCTCTTGAAAACCATTTTTTGGCCATTCAAAATTTTATGGATTTTATCTAAACATTTAAGTTTTAAATTTAGATTGGAATTTTCAGGGAAGAAACAATAAATTTAATAAATAAGTAGAAAAACATCTAATATTCCAGTGTTCAGGAAAAACATCAAAAATATATCAAAACATCAATAAACATCAATAAAACATCAATAATAATCTTATTCCTCCGGAAAGAAAATTAATAGATATAAAACATTTCCGGAAAGAATATAAACCTAATGTTTCCTGAAAACATCTAAAATAATTATAGACTTCCGGAAAAACATCAATGTTTTTAAATACTTATATTATTTTTCCGGAAAGAAAAATAATAAATATAATCCATAGTAGATATTTTCCGGAAAATTATAATTATCTAAAATACCCAATTAGTTTTCCGGAAGAACATCAATAATGCATTAAAGTAATGAATATAGTAAAACAAGTTCCGGAAAGAAACACTAAATTTAATATTTCAGGAAAACATGTAATATTCTGGTCTTCCGGAAAAACATCATCAATTCCTTATAGTTTCAGAGATAAACTTGTTTTAAAAAATGTTTGGCAGTTTCGTCACGCAATTAAATAAAATTAATAGCTTACATGATTAAACAAATGTTCCTTTAAGTGTAAATGACAAAAAATATAAAAAACAAATGCATTATTGTTGCCGCTTATCTCTTGTCCCCTCCTCACCTTCACATTTTAAATGATAATTAATTTTAAACAGAATGGAATTGATTTTAATGTGAATAAATGAAAGGAAAAATTACCCCCAAACAGCTGGACTGACAAAAAATTTAAAGAAAAAAATATTTTTAGGTTCGGAGGCTTTTTTCATTAATTATTTTGGGCCTAGAAAGAGTGAAGAAATGTGAATACAAAATTAAGCAACACAAAAGCAGGAAAGACGTTCTTTATAAAAAAGTATTGATGACTTTTCCATTTTTGGGAAAGACAATGCAAATTAAAAATATTTTCTTTTTTAATTGAAGACAGCCTGTCTATTGTTTATTTATTGCAAAGTTAATATTTTGTTTTTATTTTTATTAAATAGTTTATTTGTGCAATTCGAAACATTTTTAACAAACAAGAATTTAAACAATTCCGGAATTTAAACAAACATTAAAAAACAAAAAAACATTTAATTATTTTATAATTCTAACTTTCCGGAAAGGAGAAAGGTAACACTCTTGTCTTTCCGGAAAGAACATAAAAAAATTATTATTTCCGGAAAACATCCATAATATTTTTCCGGAAAAACACAATAAACATATTTTAAAGAAAAACATCTAAACAAGTTTATTGTTTCCGGAAAGAAACATTAAATAATTCTGATTTTCCGTAAAACATCAATAATTCTGATTTTTCAGAAAAATTATTTTTATAGTAAATTTATTTGATTCATGTTTTTATAAAAATATTTTTAAATTTCCCAGGTTGAATAGAAAAATTAAAGTGCGCGATTTAAAAAAATAAAAAGAGAATACAAAAGAACAAATAATCAAACAATGGGTGTTTTTAAAGTTTTATAATGATTTGCGAAAAATACTTACACATTTTTAACTATTTAGATCTTCATCTAAAGTACCTCTAAAATTTCTTTTTTCTTTAAAAGGGCTGTTTTTTATTTATTATTTTTAAAATTTATTTTGAAATTGTTAAGAAAAAAATACATGGATTTTCGTCTTTTAAAAATATTTTTTTGTTTGTATACATATTTAGTACTTTAAAGGAAAAATAATAAAAAAATATGAGAGGTAGAACCCATTATAGATAAAAATTTTAATATTTTTGATTGGGTATTTAAAAAAATAAAAATGATTCAAATTTAGTAGAGATATACCACCCTCGGATATACCAATCCGCTAATACGTCTCCACAATGTATTAGCGGATAAATCTCCACATCTCATACGTTAGTTAAATTCGGCCCCAAGAGTGACGTATTAGCGAGATTCCACATTAATCGAATTAAAAATTATTTCCACAATATATTGTTAAATTAAATAAAAAACAAAAAAAAATATAGAAGAAATTTAATATTAAAAGAAGAACAACGCTAATGCACTCTTTAAAATTTTTTTGATAAAATACACATAATGGGTTGGCAATAATTTTAAGAAGAAAAAATTTAGATTAGAAAAAGAGTATGAATCAAGAGAAAGTCAAAAAAAATTTTATGGTCGCTAAACATAAAAATATGGAAAAACATTAAAAATAAAATGCATGCATCATGGAAAGTAAAGAAAATATTTTTTAGGAGAAGAAAGAAAGAGATTACTCAAAAATCAAGGGGGGAACGATTTAATTCAAATAACCCCGTTTTGTCTGTAAAAGTGTTTACTGGAATAATCGGCTAATTTTTAAATGGAAAAAGTACACACTTATATTTTAAAAAATATTTTTTAATGTAAGAAAAATAAAAAGTGAAATAGAAAGTGTAAAAATGGGCAAAAAAAAAAGAATTAAATAGATAAACTAATAAAAATGGATTTGTCTACTTTGATATTAAATATCAGAGCATAAAATCTATTTATTACTAATTCAAAACAAAAAATATATAAAAACATTTGTTTGAATGAGACAATTGTTTGGGGAAATTTTAGTTGAACAAGAACATTCTGGTAAAACAGTTTGTAAAACACATAAAAACATTGTTTGGAAAATTTTTATTTTGTTTCCGGAAAATTTATTTAAATGTTTTAATACTGCTAAAACATTGTGTTCTAAAACAGTGTTTGTTTGTTTGCTTCCGGAAACATGTTCGGGAATTATGTTTAATACATGTTTTTATGGATATCTTCCGGAAACGTTCCTTAAAAATACACTGCAACATGATTTTAAGATTGATTGGGCAAAAACTCATATAAATTTAGTTCAAATAAAAGGGGACGCGCACATGAGTGCGAATTGAATATTTATAAAGAAAAATGTGTGTAAATTGTGAAAAAGGTTGGAAAATATATCTAATTGCGTTAAAAATTCTTTGTTAAAAACAAGTGAAAAGTTGTTTTGTTGTTAGTTGTTGTTGTTATGGTTCGCGCACAAAATTAGAGAAAATTTTAGTCACAATTTTGTGTTAAATAATTTTAGTTAATTTATTTACTCTTTACAATTAGAAAAAAATAAACAGGCAGACTTTACTTGTAAATATACTCTTAAGATTTTGGAGGGGTCTTTCAATGGATTTTTCAGCGTGGAAAATAAATTCTTTTAATTTTCTGCAATAAAAGTTAAAATTTATTACATTAAATTATAATCAAACCGCCTTAATTAAAGAATAATCACGTGAATTTCTTTCGAAAACACAGAAATATATTTCTTGTGGAAAGTTGTTGTTGTTGTTAGTTGCTATGGTTCGCGCACAAATTACCCAAGTTTTCAAGTACAAACTTAATTTTTCCATCCTTTATATTCTTTAATTTTTATTTTAAATTTTTTGAGAATTTTTTAAAGCTGAGATTCTTGTTGTGTTAATAATTTAATTCTTAAAGGCATAAAATTTATATATTAAAAACTTAACTTTTTAAGTTTATAAAATTAAAGTTGGGTAATTACACAAGTTTTCAAGTGCAAACTTAATAATTTTTTATTTTCACAAACTTGAAAACTCAAGTTTTTCGATCAAGTTTATTTTTTATAAATAACTTCGTTTAATAAACTAGCAACAATATACAACAACAAATATTTACAAAGACATATATTTACAACAATGAGAGCAAATTATTTATTTTGGTTTCTTTCCAAGTTTGAAGCCTTTCCCGCTGAAGCCACTCTTTTTGACATTATTGTCCTTTGGCTTAGGGTTGTTGTTAGTGTTGTTGAGCTTCTCCATTTCCTTGACCAATTTATGTGCCTTATATCCCTCCCTTCTCATAAATGTTAGTTGTCCAGGCTTATAATCCTCATCAATTTCAGGCTCCATTTTGTGTTCATCCTAAAAATAAAATTTGAGAATTAAAAAAAAATTTTTTTTACAAAAATAGCCGTTTCTGTAAGTAGCTCGTAATCATCAAAATCCACCTTCAAATCACAATTTGTAATTTTAGCTGAGGTAGTTGGTTCTAGTGCTGTTACTAGAAAGCGAAGTTCGTCCTTGTTGTACTAAAAATTTATTTTTTAAAATTTAAGGGGTTTTCAAAACGCCCAAATGTTAAAATGTCCACTTTTTAAAATGCCCAACTATCTAAATGTCAAAATTTCAGAATGCCCAATTTCAAAGTGTCAAATTTCCAAAACACCCATACTAAAAGGCCCACATTTCAAAGTGCCAACCTTAAAAACGCCTAATCTTCAAAACGCCAAGTCTCAAAACCCCAATTTCTATAAGGCCATTTTTCAAAAGGTCTAACCTTCACCCAATTTTCAAAATTCAAAAAACATCCCCTACCTCAATAGCAATTTCATCCCCAACAGACAAGCACTGATATTTACTCAGCTGCACTTCAAGCACATGTCGAACCTTTCTGATATTTTCATCGTTAATAATGGAGAGCACTCGCTTAGACAGAATCGGCTTGAACCTTGCAAAAGTTGCAGTTTTCAGCTCGGGTCTTACATATTCAATCCAGACAGGATAACCGTCATCCAAAGCCAACTGTCGCATCATCTTAAATGTGAAAAATTTTGAATAAAAATAGGGCATTTGACCAAAATGACATTTGACCGAAACGGCTTTTTGACCAAAATGACATTTGACCGAAACGTAATATGACCGAAACAAAAATTCTTGCAGAACAAAGTTTTGATTAAAAAATAAGTCTCCTTACCCAAGGAGGCAAATAACATTGATCTTCAGGAGCTTCATAATCTAGCACACCACAGTACACTTTAGAAGGGTAAGGATCAATTCCTTCTAGTGGTTGTGTCACAGTAGTAATTTTATATTGAACCACCTTCAGTTTGAACCAACCATAGAGAAATGGCAGAATGCCTGTGAAAGATGGAGGAAGTGAAATCTGTAGAAAAAAAGAAATTAACTCGGAATTTCGTGAAATTTACGACTCGAAATTTCGAAAAAATTACGAAACTCGAAATTTACGAAACTCGAAATTTCGAGCTCTCTAGCTTTTCCTTACCTTTCCACCATGCACAGCATCCTGAATTGCAGAACGACCCAATTTTGGGTGTTTTTCCATGGAGTAACAACGCAAAATTGGAGGCACTTTCGGCCAAACCATACGTGCATGCATCAACAATTCCTCGTCTTCGTCTTCAACTTCTTCGATTAGTTCTGCTGGTGAAAATATTGAAGGATTATGAGCTTCCGTTGATCTTGAACGGCGTTGAGAAGAATGGCGGTGAGAATGGTGATGAGGATGTGCCGAAGTTGATCGATGGCTATGTCTGGTACTGCTCGAAGTTGTTGCATTACTAAAAAGAAAATTTCTTTGCGGACAACATTTGAAGATTTTTATTTGAACTTGCGGACTTTTGGGGACACTAAGGAAAACCCCCTTAAACAAAGACAAGGTCTCTACAAACCTTGTTGAAGGCTTGTTGGTTGAAGGCGCTGGAACAGCTACAGCTACCGCAGTTGTTGTTCTAACCGCTGTTGTGCTAACTGTGACTGCTGTTGTTGCCGTTCTTGTGTTGTCGTTATTTGTACTATTCCCAGCTTGTCCCACCACATATTCAGACACCTCATACTCCCTCACAGCGTTGGGTTGAAAGCCACCAACAACATATTCCGACACTGCAGCTGTTGGTTGAGGTTGAATGTAGGTTGAATTTGCCCTTTCTGCTGGCTGGGAATTGACCGAAACGCATTCAAATGAAGGAGACAGCATCGTTGAACAGTCCGGCGCGGAACTAGAAGCTGAAAAAATTAAAAGAGTTTGAGCAGAAAATAAAAATACGAACCAATTTCAGCAGAATACCACAAATTATAACACCGATCCCTCAGATTCGCAATAAAATTGACGAGAACCAGCTTGGGAAAATAGTTGAGAAAACAGCACGCGAAATGGAGAGAACAAAAAAAGTTGTTATAAGTATCCGGTTAGAAGTTTCCGGAAATTATGTGCTTTTATAGTATTCTGTTCTGGTAAGACTGAAACGTCGTTATTTTTTAAGTATTCTCACAAATCTTATACATATCATTCGAAAGCTATTGATAAGATCTACCTTTTTCCCAACTGGAAAGACCAAGTCTGATAACTCAGTAAAGAGTTAATACCCGGAAAGTGCAATTATACAGAGTATTTATTTTCCGGAAAAGGCCAGACCCGAACCCCTAAGTAGAGCCTTCGGGGTTCGGGTCTGGATTTTCGCCAAAAAAATCGTCGGGGTTCGGGGGTCTGATTGCTACGCAATTCTTAATAGAGGAAATAAAATTAAACAAAATTTTATTTTTATCAAGTCTTATTAATATTTAAACAAAAAAAAAAGTGAAAAATGCAAGCAACGAAAAATAAAATTGAAATTTGGTACAGACATTAATATCTGTTAAAGTTTAGTACATCCATAAAATTTAGAAATTAATTTTAGAAATTTTTGTATAAAATATTCGTTTATTTAAGGTTCAAAGATATGATTTTGGTGTTTCTACTTTTTGTTTAGCTTCATACTAGCTTCAGAGAAGGACTGTGTCTGTCTTTCAAGTACCTCCTTTCTTCTATAAAATAAAATTTTTTTATACATTAAAAAGTTTTTTCCACTTTCCATTATAGCTGTTACTGGTTGAGAAAGATAAAAAAAATTTCCCGGTCAAGTATCAGGTCAAAAAAATTCCGGGTTTTGGGTAACCCGTAACATCCTGACATCACTGCTTCCCACCTTAACAACACTATGAGGTCCTTTAGCACCAGCATGAGAGCCTTTTCTAACATTTGGTTGTTGTTGAATTGTTCTGTTGCTTAAATCAGAGCTTTTTTTAATTAAGGATTTGGCCGGGATAGAGGCAGAAGGTTGTTGTTGTTGATTGGATATTTGGATTTTATTTAATGTTTTTGAGGAAGAAGCTATTCTTGGGAGATTTCCTGAGGTTGTTTCTCTTCCTCCTCCTCCTGTCCCAGACGTTCCTCCCGTCCCTACTTGAATTGGATGTTGTTGTTGTTGTTGTCCTCTACCGCCTCCTCCGAGTTCTTTTTTGTTCCCAATCGATGTTTTAGCCATCATTTGATAATCAGAATTATTTAAATCAGAACAGAAAGCAACGCCTTTAGGTCTAGAATGAAGTACTGGTTCTGTTGTTTGTGGGGCTGGTTGTAGAAAATTGGAAGGGACTAAACCTCTAATTCCATTTAATTCACCCAAGTAGAACCCGTCTTCATCCATTGGCTTTAGAAAGAGGGAAAATTAAGAAAAATCTCTTTTTTAAAATTTACCCCAAAAATAGTAATCAAATCTCCTTGTCGAAAGCTTAATTCAACTTGTTCTGCATCAACTAAAATAAAAAGAAAATTGTAAAAATAAAGACATTAAAGAATGTAGGGGAAAGCGACTACCTATTTTTCAGTTCCATGTAGTTTAGAACCTGGGCCGGGCCCGGGTTTCCTGGGCCCGGTAGCCCGTAAACCGGGTATTTTGATAAAATCCGGGTTTTCGGGGTTTTAGCCCGGTAAACCCGGCTCGGGTCAGCGTTGTAGAAAAAACCCGGGTACCGGGCTCGGTAAATTGAAAAGTTCTAACTCTAGTTCCGAGGGAAAGTTTCTGGAAAGCATAGGCCAAAAAAAATAGAATAGTCGGAAACCCAGAACTTTTCAATTTTTTAATAAAAAATTTTTACCATTCGGACTTAGATGCCTCGAATCATAGTCATATTTAGCTATCATTAATTGGCTTTGAATTCCTCTCATTTGTTGATATTCTCCCCCTCCTTGTTGTTCATCATAAGAAAACCCATCATCCTGTTGTTGTTCTTCTTCATCCAGCGAAGTTTTTTGTTGTTGTTGATAGTATTTGGAATTGTTACTATATTGCTGTTGCTGATATTTTGAAATTTCTGCCATTTGTTCTTCTTCCTCTTTAGTTGACATTTCAGGAATCATTATCCTCTTTTTCTCCCTTCCTTGTCTAGTTCCTCCATTTACTTGAGGAGAACGATAACGAAGAGCGGTACTTTCCTTTTCTCTAACACCTCCACTAGTTGTTTTGGCATCTCCAAGGTTGGGCAGAGTTCTCTGTTCAATTGGAGCTCCAACTCCAACGGTTGCTCCACGATACTCTGGAAGTTGTCTTCCTCGTCTTGCTGTTCTCTCAATGTAAGCATCGGGGTAATACAAGGGTTGTGAGCCCCGTCCTGGTTCATAATCTGCTTGAACGCCTCCATAGTAGTTCCCATAACGTCCTTGGCTTTCGGTGTGCTCGTAACTCCTTGACTTGATTGAGCCTGTAGGAGAACGATATTTTAACTTGGAAATACAGTAGGACCTCACTATTTTGTATCTCCGCTATTGTGTAGGTAACACTGGGGGGGGGGGGTGATGGCTGGCCTAATCGTTATCACTCTCTATTTAAGGTACACTTAATTATAGGATACAATTTTTGGACCCTCATAGGGGTATCTTATACATAGTGAGGTTCAATTGTAAAAAGAAATATGATCCTTACCCCATTTCATTCTACGCTGACTGGACGAGATCCCTCCAGCCCAAGGTTGTTGTTGACCACCTTCTGGCATAGAAGTTTCCGCATGTTGTTCAGCAGCCAGAAAAAGGTCGTCTTTGGCAATTTCCACTAATTTGTTGAAAGGTACAAAGCCATAACGACCTCTAGCTTCAGCCCAAAAGAAGCCGTTCATGTCCACATCCCCATAAACTTTAATTAGTTGATGCCTTCTAAAAGGCAATTCTTCATTTATTCCCCCCATTCTAGGCTGATGATCCTGAATAGCTACAAACCACCGGCTATTTATTTCATCTCTTCTCACTGGCCTTAAATCTGGTTCACTTCGAGTACTTTCTGGAGGTTGATGATGTTGTTGTAAAAAATTTGTTTTTAACATTTTCTTGGCTATTTGGGAAGGAATTGAGGAAGGAAGAATGTTATTATTTGAAGCTCTACTTTGAAAAAATGAACGGGAAGTTGAAGGTGCTGCAGAATGCAGTCTCTGACGTTGTTGATGTTTTTGTAAATAATTTTGTTCCAAAAAGTAAAGAGTGCTGTTTGGTTGTTGGGTATTTCCGTTGTTTTGGTCATTTGTTGATGTCCCATTCCGGGAATTGTAATAAGTCTGCAAATGAAATTTTTAGATTAAAGTACAAGGAGAAAACGTAAAGGGAGTGCATAAGGAATATAAGTAGTGTAAAAGGAACACAGGGTCCTTACGCATAGGGTAGTCCTTACAAGAGACTTGACCGAGACGAAATCACGAATAAAAATTTCTGGTTTTGTCATTAATATTATTCGAGATCTCGGTTCTCGTACCACACTCCCGGTCCGATTTCTAGTTCGTACACATTACATTAGTATAAGGTGCCTGAGGAATATAGGGTAGTTCGTAAAGAACACGTAGTGCGAAATATGTTTTCTGGAAAAGAGGCTCAACCCCTCCTACTGAAGGATTTTCAAACTTTTGCTTCCTAAAAGTTCTACCTTATCCAAAGTTTTTGGATGAAAAGTAAAATATTGTTGTTGTTGATAAGAGCTTTGTTGTTGTTGTTGTTGTAATGGATCGGTAACATTTGTAAGTGGAGTGGGTTTTTCCTCCCATCTGTTAATATTGTTTTGTAAAGAGGTTGCTGAAATATTTTGTTGGTATTGTTTTTTTGGTGGTATAATTAAAAGTCCTTTTGGAATTTTATTTGGTGAAGAAAAATTTTTTTCAGAGGAGATGAGTCGATCTTAAAAGGAAAAAATTTTTTATTCAATGATCCGGTTTCAAAATGAACCGAACCGAAAACCCGAAGATTTTTGGTTCGGGTGTCGGTTTGGTTTCGGTTAACCGAAGAATTTGGAGAAACCGACAACCCTAAATGAACGCCTTAAGCAACTAGAATAGACGTTCCCTTTTCTCCTCAAACGGTCAGAAGTCATTCTGAGATATCAACTTGAAGTATCTTATAGTTCTGTGGTGAAGTCTGGTCTTGAGTCCTGGAAATTTTTCAGTCCTGGACAGCTCTAAGGGTTACTTTAACAGCTCTAAAGGTAGCTTTAAGGGGTATAACGAGGCCTAATACTCAGAGAAAAACAAATGCTCCTATTATTTTACCTGAAGAGTAGTAAGGCAGTGAAGAATTATTTTGCATAAAAAAAACTCCTTCCCTCTCATTCGTTATTCCATTTCCACTACGAGGTACTCGAACAACTTTAGAGTCAGCAGAAACATTTCCTTCTTTAGTTTTAGTTCTGACAGTAATAAACATTGGAGGGTCATCAGCAAAATCAGAAAGCCTCAACAGAACATGATCTGCTGTTGACCCGGGGATTTCAGCAATACAGCGACCGTCTGCATAGACTAGATAGCTTTGTATTGCTGCACGAGAGGGAGGCCTTGGCTTTAAATTTAGAAAAAAAATTTTTTTGATTTTCTCCTCCTTTCCTATACCTGTGAGGAATTTGGTTTCCAAGAGACAAGTAAAGTTCCAGGCTGGGGTCCATTTTCTGCTCTAACCTCTAAAGGAGGGTCTGGAAGGCCAACTAAAAATTTAAAAAAAATTTCTAATTTTTAAGGAGAAATTTTTCTTTTTTACTTTTAGGCAACGTTTTAAAGTCTACACATCTCTCTACAGGCCTTTTTTCTAAAACAGCGCGAGGATGTTTTGTTCTAACAGAGAGACGATAAATTGTTGAAGGTGCAAGGCCGTTTATTTGAACCTGTAAAACATTAAGAAACATTAATTTAATTAAAACAGACTTGAAAGACAGCAGGCGGACAAACGCCAACTTTTATTGCATTTAAGAGAATTATATGTTCGGTATTGCTATTTGAAGGATACCAACTTAGTTGAGTTGATGTTGGAGTTAAATTGTTTACACTAGAAAATAAAGATTAAAACACAAGTTGGATAAGTTTTACAATTCTGTTTTTGTGTTTTACAATTTTTAAACGAACAAAACAAACCAGAAAAACTAAAACATTATGAGAGAGATCAGAATAAAACAAGTTTCACAATCATCAGAATAATAAGTTGTAAAACAAGTTTTATAATTCAAACGTTTAGTTTTGTTGATCTCTTTGTGTTTTACAATTTTTAAGCGAACACCAAAACAAAAATAAAAAACAAGGACAGCCAAAACATTATTGGGAAGAAAAATCAGAACAAAAACAAGTTTGTAAAATAAGTTTTACAATTTACAAATATCAAAATAAATTTGTATTTTTCTTTGAACAGAATCAGAAAGGTATAAAACAAAAAACACAGAAAATACAAAAGCATTGAAAACACAAAAACATTGGTGCAATAAAAACACAACAATCAAAACATTAGAAAACACAAAATCAAAACATCAAAAACACAAAACAATCAAAACATTAGAAAACACAAAAACATTGGTGCAATAAAAACACAACAATCAAAACATTAGAAAACACAAAATCAAAACATCAAAAACACAAAACAATCAAAACATTAGAAAACACAAAAACATTGTTGCAATTCCAACTTTACACATGTTTGTAAAATGTTTTAAAAACCTACCGAACATGTTGTGGAGCAACGGGGGACTCTAAAAATAAAATACAAATGTTTCTTTGTCAACAAATATCTTAAAAACATACCAGAACCAACAGCCAACGTGCAAGCAGCATCAGGGCTGGTTAACCCATCCGAAGTAACTGAGCGTACAGAAACATTAACAAATTTATCTAAATCCAAGTCTTCTAACAAGGCACGGCACTTGAAAGAACCGGGCACAACTGCGCATATTTGGTTATTTGAACAGACCTTTTTTCAAAAAAATATTTTTTTAACTAAGCAAAAAAATGCCTGATATTGGCTAATTGTTTGTTGATGTAGAGAAATTCCACCTCCACTTTCTGGTGGCAACCAAGAAATGAGCAAAGAACGGGAAAGACGCCTTTCTACTTGTAAATCACGTGGATAGGGAACTCTAGGATTGTCTGGATGTTTTAATTCTTGCACCGTAATTTTGCTAACATCAGTAGGGGGATAAGGGCAAACCTAAAATTAAAAATAAATATTGGACAGGAAATCGAAAATAAAAAGTTAGAAGCTAAAGTTGAAGAATGTGTGTGCGCCAAAACTTTTGTTCTTTTATTTTTAACTATAATTCAAGTTTTACAATTCAAGTTTTAATATTCAGGTTTTATTTTTACAATTCCCAGTTCTACTATTCTATGTTTTGTCTTTACAATTAAGTTTTACAAATCCAATTTTACAATTAAAGGTTTTACAATTTTGAATGTTCAGGTTTTTTTTATATCTCCAAGTTTTACAATTCCAAGTTTTTATTTCAAGTTTTGTTTTTTGCAATTCAGGTTTCCTTTTTTACAATTTTAAGTTTTACAATTTCAAGTTTAATTTCAAGTTTAATTAATGTCTAACCGAATCAGGTTGCAACAACTGTTTTTGTTGCTTCTCTAATTCTGTAAAATCGTGTCTAATTTGCGCTAAGTGTTGGGGAACAGACAACACAAAAGAGGGAGAATCTACTCTATTAATAACAAGTGGAGATTGTTGTTTTAAATTAAAAATTTTATTATTTTGTGTAACAGCATTTGTTGTTGTCGTTATTGTTGATGTTGAAGGGATTGATGAACAACAAAAATTCTCTTCTATTGGGACAAATGTTTTTGAGGTTGAGGGTTGTTGGAGGGAAGTCTGTTGAAGAAGATTAGACATTTCCTCGTCTGATACCCTCTGTACAAAATTTGAAGGGACTAGACCGGCACGATTATCTAATGTTTCTCCCCAATAGAAACAGTCCTCGTCCATCGGACCGTGCACCAAAACTAATTCTCCAGGTTGTAATGCCAACTGATAAAATGATAAGAAAATTATTTTGTAACACTCAGCCCCTTATGTGCGCCAAAAATATTTTTTTCAAAACGCAGATTTTTTGGCGTTTTGTTAAAAGATATTTTTGGCGCACAAGTCGAAAATTAAATATTTTCTCATAAAACCTCAACATGTGGATTCTCGTTTGGTGAATCTCGAATTGGCAAATATTGGAATGCAGCGCGGAATAAACTAAAAAAATTTAAAAAATTAAAGTTGAGACAATATTTGAGTTTTAAACCAAAATAAAAATATTTTCACTCAGTGGGGTTCGAACCTTGCCCCCTAGACACTGGAAAACCAAAAACTATCCAACTACACCAAGCAAAGTTTTGGCGTTTTTAACGTCTTAAAATAAATTTTGCGCACACCCATTACTGTATATATTAATTTACAACCACAAAAAATTTATTTTGAGTTATTTAAACAATAAAAAAGCGTTAAAGCTATCACCCCCGCCAAACATTTCTTTTCCCTTTTTTCCCCAAATTGCATTGGCTAGAGTCATTTTCTCATTTTTATCCTCATATCCCAAGGGAGTTTTAACCAATATGGATACCAAAAAAAGTTTTTTTTTCCTATTGTGTTAGTTTAGGGTAGAAAAGGGAGGGATTGAATTGCAAAAAAAAAGAAAAAAGAGTGAAGACAAGGAAGCTTTTTAATATACCCATCACCCAAAGTTTTTTAGCCCTACTAATTCTTTGCTATCCTAATTGACTTTGGCACACAAAAATATTTTTTTGCTGCAAATTGGAAAAATAATTGGGTAAAATTTTATTGGAAAAATAGCAAATTTTGCAGACCGCAGGTTTGGTATACTATTAGAGACCAAAATTGTTGGACATTGAGTCTGGGCTGATTATGGATAGAATTACTATGAAGTCACCAGTCTGGGCAACAATTACTGTATTTCAAATAAGCCCCATGAGGCTCTATTTTTCAACTATCCTCTAAAGTGGGGTTCTAATTAAGGGGGTAAGGCTTATTTTAGGAAATACAGTAATCGTTCTAATTACCCATTAGAGTCTGTGGAATATTCCTATTTAGGATGTGGGGGGGGGGGGGGGGGGGTAGCTAATACCATCTATTTGATAAACCCCCATCATGGGTGAGCGAAAGAGACAATCTAAAAAACGCAAGACGCAACGCAAGGCCAAAATTTAACGCAAATAACGCAAAACGCAATGCACTCATCCTGACCCCCATTATAAGATAAAATTTTCAGCCCCAAGTATCTATCTTACAATGAGTTCTATTGTAATTCATTTGACTAAAAAAACTAAGAAAAATACCTGGAATTAGGCCTTGTATTGAGCAAAGTTTTAAGAAAGGCAGAAGATAAATGCTGATGATCCCCCGCATTAGGGCCACCGCGCATTACCGTTTAAAAACTATTTAATACTAAGTAGTCTTAATTAGCCACCTAAGCGGCTATTTGGCCGCCATTGGGCGGCCAAATAATAAAAAAAACAATTTTGCCTTTAGACTTGTAATGATGGGCAAAAAAAGGAAAAGAGGGATAATAAAAGATTAATATATATAAATAATTCTGACGTAAAAAT
Organism: Meloidogyne arenaria; assembly: GCA_036172955.1. Classification (NCBI taxonomy): domain Eukaryota; kingdom Metazoa; phylum Nematoda; class Chromadorea; order Rhabditida; family Meloidogynidae; genus Meloidogyne; species Meloidogyne arenaria. Next base: position 4,291,714 of record JARQAB010000012.1, on the reverse strand, counting down.
ACAACAAAAATTGTGTTTTCCCAAAAATGGACTAAAAAATTAATATAAATAAATAAAAAGCACAAGATCGATCCACATATTAAGCGAACGTTTGTGTTGCGGAAAAGCGTTAAAAGTCTCCTAGGCATTTGTAGTAAAAAATATAAAAATGCCGAGAGGTGGTGAAGTAATGGCATGAAACTGTGCTGAGAGTGGTGGTCGGCAGCAAAAATAGAGAGAAAAAGAGCAGAAGGAAAATAACGAAAAATGACGCGGCGGTACTTTGCTTTGACTCATATCGGCATAAAAAACTATAGAGGAAACGCAAGACATCTAGCTTAGTGCAGAATGTCCAGTAACAAGGAAATGTTCAAAATGTCAAGTTAAGGTAATTGTTCGAAATGCCCACTCATGGAAAGGATGACAAAACGTCCAAGCAGGAAGATTTAAAGTCTTACAGGAAAAGGGTCTCAAAATGGTCAACCAAAGAAAAATGGCCAAAATGTCAAATCTAAGTAAAAGTCAAAATGCTCATCTGACGAAAATAGGACAAATTGTCGGGTATTTTCTACTTATGGCAATCCAGTTATTGGCATATACAGCGTGTTAAGGGCACAGAGTGGAATTTGGCACACTTATTAGCGTTAAAGCAAAAGAAAAGCCAGAGAGGGGGAATCCGAGTAATGAGCGTTGTTGTTGTTGTTGTGGATTGAGTAGAAGAAACATAAAAGGGCGGCAGCGCCAAAATCGACGGTTTCTTTTGGGTTCTGCAGACAATCAGGGAACGGTGCTAAAAAATGTATGTATTGAAAGGGAAATTGGGGGCGTTAAAGGCAGCTGAAAATGACAAAAATGTTTTGAATGGCTGCAATATTGCCATGGTAAATGTTAATAAAATAAACATAATAAATATTGAGTAAAAACATTTTTTAAAAATATTTAGAAACATGGAAATAAAAATCTGAGATATCTAAAAAATAGTGGGGTAAGTTGAAATTTGTTAATATTTGAGTTTTAAAACAAAATAAAAGTGTCTTCCCTCAGTGGGGTTCGAACCTTGACCCTTTCACAGTGGAAAACCAGGAGCGTTCCAACTACACCAAACAGACAATTAAACAGGTACAGATGAAAAAATTTATTGTGTTTATACAAAAATAAGTTTCTGGCAGAGTTAAACATTTTCCTTTGAGATAAATTTAAATTGACTATAAAAAATATTGTAAATTGTTATAAAATGCATTAAAATTTTTGTAGATTTTTGGCATAAATTTTTTTTATTTTTTAAAGAAGACAAAATTCTTTTTTTTATTTTCATTCTTTATTTTCTCTTCCTTTTCCTCTTTAGTATCTAGAACCTCCATCATCGTAGTATCGTCTATGCGGGCTTCTTCCTTGTCTAGCAGCATAGTCTTCCGCCTCCGTTTGGACAGGGATACGTCTGCCAGAGTTTGGGGAGTATGTGTAGCTGCCACCTTCTGGGCCGTAGTAAGCTCCGCCATAGGGCTAAAATTTTGAAATTTATATAGAAAAAAGAATATAAGGAGGAATACTCGATATTCCAATATTTTTTCCAGTTAGGGGTCGAATTGGAAAAAAAAGTTTTAGTTCAGTAGTTCCCCTTTTCTCTCCCAAAAAATTCCATTTCTTCAATCTCCTAAATTTATTTCATTTGGTCGAACAGGAAATTTAAAGAAAATATTGAAAAAAAATTTTTTGGGAGTTTTTAATAGATTTGTATAAATTTTAGTAATCTTTAAAGAAATTAAAAAATTGGCCAGAAAAGTGTAAATAGAGTTGCGACGCAACGGAATTTTTGAGAGTCTAGAGAAAAAGAGGGGGAATAACCCCTTTTCTCTCCCAAAAAATCTGCAGCGCCGCAATTCTCGACACATAAAAGCAATTAATTGATAAATAGAAATCACTAAAATTACTAAAATGTGTAATACATTTTTGAAAGAAAAATTAACAAAAATAAGGGAGGGCGTGGAGCAAGGAGAGGATCAATCTTCTTTTTCTCTTTCTGTGCCTGCTGGTGCTGACCGGCCTTTTTAAGAATGCGCGTCATTGGTTTTGCGGGAATTGAAGAGGGGAAGAAGAGAGAAAAAAGGATAGGAAAGGGTTGATCGGCAATATACTGATTGCGGTAAAAAAGAGAAAGGATATTTAATCAGCAATTATTAAGGGAGAAAGAAGGAATGAATAAAAAGTTGCGCATTTCCCTTAATTTTCCAATAAATTGGGATTAAAAATTGTAAAAATATTTTTAGAATCAATAAGACTTTAATTTTATATTAAAAAACAATTTTTCGATAAAATAAAAAATGTTTTCCATCATTGGGATTCGAACCCACGCCCTCCTGTCAGTGAAAACCCAAACAGTTCCGACTTAACCAAAGATCAGCCATTTTGCTAAAATATTATTCTGGGAGTATAAGTGTGCGCCATAAAATTTTATAACGCCAAAACGGAAATCTTCGTTTTGGCTTAATTTTGGCGTTCATTTTTGGCGCACAACAAAACTAGGATTAATTAAAAATAGTGCTAATTTAAAAAAATTATTAAAATAATTTAATTTCAGAACGCCAAAAAATATAAAAATAATTTGTTTTTAATTTGCGTAAAAAATAATAACGCTAAAGGCTATTTTATAAAATAATATATAAAATACTAAAATGCGGTTAAATATTGAAGGGCAATGCGCGAGAAGAGAGAAGAAAGACACAAGTGTTTATTAAAAAGTAAAGGAATTTTTGCTCGATGAATCGGGGGGACTTGCATGGAATTTTATTTCGGCGTTTATATTGCTTGTCAAAACTGCTCATAAAGTCCATCGATCAAAATTAGGCAGAAAAATCTTTCAAAAAATTTTTTTTCTTTTTTTTCAGTTTATTTATGTACTCTACTGTTTAGATAAACCTTGGGAAACGTCATTACTTTTAGCAGAAAATTTATCGTAAGTCTAGTTTAATAAGTCTACTGTAGAGAATGGACTTTTATTTTATAAGACTAGGACCCACGTTTATCAAAGTGGGTAGGTTTCCAATAGGAAGGCTTATTAAAAGATAGGCCACTATTAGAGAGGACGGGCTTCTATATTAAAGTGGACTACTACTAGTGTTCTATTGGAGAGGTGTTAATATTAGAGTGGGCAGGCTACTATTGGGCTACCTGATGTCCAGGAGGGTAGGGATGCCTAGAATCATATTGGTGGTGAACAACAACATGGTGTTGACGCATTCTTAAGAATTTGGCCAAAACGAGAATCCAAAGGGAGATCTAGTTTAAAAATATTTTTAGACGGCAATAGTTGATATTTAATTATCACGCAAAACCACGCAATTACACAGGGAACGAATCAGGGCTGTGCGCAAAAGTTTTAGACGGCGCGCCAATTAAAAACAACATTTTCCAAACTTTTTTCAAGAGAACCTGAGCCTACTTCGGTCAGGGCTAAGCGTCATGGCGTTTGGTGTCCGATTTTAGCCGATTTTGGCGTTTGGCGTGTTTTAAAAATTTGAAAAATTGGCGTTTTGCGTTTGTCGTTCCACGAGAAAATTTTGGCGCTCAGCCCTGATTTGGTGAATCTTCGGATATAGAACTGAACAGTTTTCGGCACGATTCTTTACTATCGAAATTAATAGGTGCTTTTTGGTACTTCTGGTATTGGTCTGACGAACCGAATAGTAGAACCTAATTGATATCCAAATCGAAAAATAAAGCTAGGTTCAACAGTTCGGTTTATGCGTGGTTTTTGTGTGAAAATCAAAAATTAAAAAAAAACATGAAGAAATTGAAGTCCCAAAAAGAAAATTCCTGTAGCAATTCTAGCCAACTGTCCATGATTTAAAATTAAAATTAATATTGTAGAGACTAATCCACGTATTATATCCAAAGGCATTATTATTAACCAAGGAAGTAATAACCAAGAAAAATGGAGACAAATTCCTATTAATACTAGCAAGCTTGCAACGATCATTGGAATATAGACACATAAGGCTATTAGTAGGGCTAAGGTGCGTCCTAAAAAATAAAATATAAATAAACAGATTAGAAAGGTCTGAAGCTGGAATGACCATTTAATTTTGGGATATGTTCTAATTTACCCATTTTGAAAAAAACATCCTCTTGATATTTAAATCATTAATACCATTTTATGCTTGACCCTTTTATAATGACCGTTGGCGACTGGTGTACGGAATTTTGGTTACTGGATTCGGGTCACCAAGATTTTTGGAATTTTGGTCACCAAGTCAGAAAAGGCACTGGAATTCATTAAACTATACTATCGGTTCTCTGTTATTACAAATTTTAAAAATCCTGTTTTCAGTTTTAGTTAAATACCGATTTTATTTTGATGGGATTTTAAAAAAGAATTACTCATTTTCGAAAATTTTCGAATTTTAAAATCTCATAAAACCGTTAATTATGGAAAGCAATGTCACTAACAACCCCATTTTTTAACCGGTATTTTTTCAAAAAGTTAATTTTAGAGGTTATTAGTTATGTCATAAAAAATTCCATTTTTAAAATTAACAATTTGGGAGGCTTTTTTTGTTAATAAATTAGTCACACTTTCAGAAACTTGGCTCTTTCTTAATGTTTTCCTTTTCCTTAAACAATGAAAAAATAGCCAAACCAGTTTTTTTGTTTTCTGTTGTTTTATGGCAACAATGGCTTTTCACCTTTTTTCACCTTTTCACCTTTTTTAACGCCACGCAATTTTTGGCGCACGCCCTGATATGTGACTTGGTAAAATTAACTACCTAATTTGTTTAATAACTCAGACCTCAACATAAAATACTCCTTGAGGATGAAAAATCGTGTACCTTATAATGAGTGGTATCCTAAATAGAGGGTATCTTATTTTAAAACAATTTTTCAATAAAATAAAAAATGTTTTCCATCAATGGGATTCGAACCCACGACCTTACGACAGCGAAAATCCAAACACATCCGACTTAACCAAAAAGACAACTACTGGTTAAATAAATTTAAAAATGTCCCATAAATTTAGGCTTATCTCTGGGTGTATTTAAAAACGAGGTTCGACTGTTCTTATTTTAAAAATTCCAAAAAATCCCTCTCACCTCCAGCAGCATATTTCATTTCCTCGGTATACATTCCCAAAGAACAATGATAATTTGAACTGTCCAAAACCTCAATAAAAGACCCATTCCCAAAAGGGACTTTAATATGTTGATTTATTTTGTCTTGAGCTTCTAATTGACAATTTTGATAAATTGGAACGTCTCCATTAGTTGCTGTCTCTTGTAATGCCCAAGCAGCTAATATAGCTAATAAGGCGTAGAGAATCTTCAAATTTTGGTGTTTTAATTGAATTAAAATTTTTTTGGGTTTTTATTCAGTACTTCGCTTTATAAAGCTGTTATATTTTGAACTTTCTTTGGATTTCAAAATCGGACGTTTGATTTTTTAGGATCAGTACTTGTAGCCAGTTGATCGTTTGCTTTAAAGTCAAGTTATTGACTTTGACGTAGCTTTTCAAAGTTGAAAAGTTATTTTGAAATTTTTAAACTTTGAATATAGCAAGCCAAAATGAATAAGGGGTCATTACGTGGTCCATAACACAGAAAATAACCTAATCTCAACTTTGAAACAAAGAAAATCTATGGGATGTATTATCAAAGCGATACAATTTGTTTTTTTGGTAATTTATAAATTAAAATTTTTTAAAAATTTCGAAAAAATTTTAAATTAAATAAAAACAATAAATCCCAACCAGAGTATAAAGTCCAATCAAAAAAGCCCCAGGCGTCAAACCACAACAGCAACAATGCCGAACGTGAACCTCACATTTTGGAGCAGGCATTCTCCAAAAAAATTTCTTTTTTGGATTTTTTTCACCAAAAAATTGATTTCAGAGAAGAAGAGTTATAGTGGCAACAAAACAAAAACAACCAGTCACAACAACCAGTCAACAACTAAATGGAGAGGAGAGAAGTAAAAATGCGCGAAAAAAAGAAGAAAAATGTGTGAAAAAGAACGAATGTATGTATTGAGAGAAAAGTTAAAGAGAACGGCGAGTTGTTGTGAGAACGGCGAGTTGTTTGTTGCAAAAAAAGTAAAAACGCCAAAAACACAACAACACAACCTGACGACTTTTTTCTGAGCAAATATGTGCGCAATTAAATTTTGAAAAAATTGGAAGCAAAAAATTAGAAACGCCAAAAATGGCGCACACCCGCAGACAATTAACGACAATTAGCGGTGTGCGCAAAAAAGTAAAAACGCCAAAAACTAAAAATTTTTAAAAGTAGAGACGGAAAGGTATAAAATATTGTAATTGCTGAAACTAAATATAAGGAAGTGTAGTTAAAATTGGGGGTACCCTTACAATGCGTGGTGTGATTTCATTCATTGTGGTGCCCCCTCCCACCCCCCCCCCTCTTGTATCTTAATTTAGGTGTGTATATATTTTTTGTTTTTTACTCAGGGGGTCCTCTAGTACATATTTACAAAAGAAAGAAAAAACGGCTAGAGAAATAAACCTTTGCCGTTATAACGCCAATTTCATTTGCGCACAGCCTTGCAGCCTATTGCCCAACAATTAGCGTGATGCTGAAGGAATACTCCCAATTTTCGGAAAACAATCATTACCACACACACATAAATTGTTGTGATATACCTCCCTCTTTTTAATAAAGTGTTAATGATTGTGTTTAATCAAGAGAGAAAATTTATGGAGAGGAGTGGAAATATTTAAAAATAATTTCAAAAAAAATTTAAAAGACCTAGACCCAATTTTAATAAAATAATTAATTTACTCTCGTCTTATTTTTCAAGTGGAAAAATAATTAATTTAATAAAATTAAAGGGAAATTATTTGAACTAGAATGGAATTTATTGAAAATTAATTGGGAGAATTGAGGGGAAAATTGAGGGAAATTTCTTTATATAAATGTTACGTAAATTAAATTTTATTTTAATTTTTAGTCTTAAAATAATTGATTTAATTTTAAAAAATTATTTAAATAAAAATAATTAAATTTCAAAACCCTTGAAAAAATGGAAAAGGAAAGGCCGAAAAAGGAACAAAAAAATTTTTCTCAGAAAAGTGTGAAAATACGAAATGAAATAAAAGACTTGATATCGAGATAATCCTAATATCAAGGATCATACCAACACAAACCCTCTATTCTTAGTTTTAGAGAAAGAAGACAGACAAACACAATCCTTTTTGTTGTGAGAGAAATGAAAATTTATGACCATTTAAAGCGGGCTCTTTACAAGTACCGTTTCATCAACTACAACTTTAACCCAAACTGCCCGGCCACAAATTTAATAAGGGAGATGTGGACAACGATTTTCTGATAAAAAGTTGATCAAGGCACACAAAATTTTGCATTCTAATTTTATTGACATTCAGTTTAACTTTTTTCTAATCCTTATCTATGTAAAACTATTGATCCAGATGACTATTGAGGCACACGTCCAACTTTTATATGAAAACATTTTTTATTGATTTCGAAATCATTCCCCGTTCCTGGTCTCATCCCGGTTGCTTAAAAAGCCGGGAAAGGCCCGAAAACCGGAAATCGGGGAAAACTTCTTTTGGACATTTTGAGATTTTTAATTCGCTGAGATCTTTTGAATTAAATTTGAAAATAGCCAATTTTGGCATAATGTATATTTATTTTATAGATAATATAAAAGACATAGAAAGGAACTTGACGTTTTTTTGTCTTCTTTTTTCAAATTTTAGTTTATGTTATTTTTTCATTTTCTTTTAATTTTTCTTGTTTTTTAGAAATTTTTAATTTATGATATTGCTGCGCCACCATTATGTTATTGTTTATGATAAGATGTGATGGAGAAATTGATTTCCTCGTTTGATGATGACAAATTCCGGTTCCTAAATGATTGTTTCGATTTGTTGCGAGGTTTTCTTTTTACAATAATTTTCGGGGTTTTAAATACTTTCTGTAGGGGTTTTGCTCCCCACCCCTTAGAAATGTATCAGGGATGGCTCGGGTTAACAGAAACGGAATCTTTTTTTAGGCTCGAAAAGAATTATGAAAACTCGATCTAAATTCGAGTTCTGAAAGAAATTCGAAATCTGTCCTTTTGGTCTACAAAATTTTACGAGCGCTAAAAAAAGTAAAAATCTTGTTTTCTAAGAATATTGAACCTACCCAAATTCCTTTAAACCGACCCATCTCTTGTACATTTCTGGTAATGCTACGATTTGTAGCCCACGTTTTGGCGTGTAATGATTTGGCGCTGGTAACGTTCGATTCTAAATTTGTTGGTTACCTGTTGGGGTAGTCAATTTAATTTTTCGGAATATGATGAGAAGGGCATCCTTTTCCTCTATTACACAATAATGTAAATGTAGACAGGGTTAATTTTCAAATTAGGTTATAAGAACGTTTATGGCTTAGGGCAACCTTTTATATAAATGTGTGCTTGTACGAGAAAATGCCCTTCTCTACATTTCTGCAAAAACTAAAATTATTTGGGAAAATCGTTCGGGGGATATTTAAACGTCCATAAACGTTATCAGCGTTTTAACTCTATCACATATTTCCGCAACAATCCCTGCACGCCAAAACATGACAAATCCTTATTTCTTGGTTTAAATTGATTCCTTGTTCGTTGTTTTCTAAAAATCGCCTGAATGCCAAAATTAAATATACTTTGGATGGTTATTACTAGGGTACCACCTCGAGCCTTCGAGATCGGGGTTTGCCGGGGTAGAGCCTTCGGTGTTTGGGTCGGGGTTTTTGCCCAAAAAATCGTCGAGATACCCTAGTTTTTAGAAACAAAAAACCTATTCTTAATCACTGCGAAAAAGTTGGGCGAAAGAAGAAACCCGCGACAAAGTGTCCTACCCTAACTTGAAAATGAAATAGTAAGGGGATTAGAGAAAGAGAGAAAAACCATTTTTTCAAATTCGAAATGGTTTCCTTTTTTTACTTTCGATTACCTCTGTTCCATTCTAAGATTTTTAAATTTTTTCACCTGATCTTTTAAATTATTTTGTTTTTTCAGATACAAAACATTAAATTTTACTATGATTCTTCAATTTCTTTAATTATGTCAAAAAGGTGGATTTGAATAATGTCAATGCTTTTCTAACTTGTGTGAACAATGGACTATCAACAAGGTTTAGTTTAAACTTTGGATTTCCAAAAAGTTAAAGTGCCTTATCTAGATTTTAATGGAATTTTTTTCCTTTCTCCGATTGGGTTGGGAGACCAGTTGGGATACCCGATGTTCTGACCAGCAGGGATGTGCGCCAAAAATTTCGCGTGGCGCGCCAAACGCCAATTTTTCCAATTTTCAAATCACGCCAGAACGCCAAAAACGACGCCAAACGCCAAAAATTTTATTCTATTAGGCCCGAAAAATCCGCGTGTATCTCTTTTTAGCGCCGCAGGCGAAAATTTTTGAATTTTCACGACTTCCTGAAGCCAAAATTCATCCTTTTTTAGTGCCTACACCTAAAATTATGGAAATTTGTTAAGAACAAGAGCAGAAATCCTACTTTTTGTAAAAAATTGCAAGCAAAATGGAAAAATCACAA
>JARQAB010000012.1:4154688-4277188 GCA_036172955.1 Meloidogyne arenaria | reverse complement strand
GTTCGCACAAATTATCGCAGTTTGCTGCGTTCTTCATCGATCCACGAGCCGAGTGATCCACCGATAAGGCTAGAAATTTTCGTTTTTTTTTAAAAATATAGAGAAAAAAAGAGTGCTGGCGTCCTCACTTAAGAGGCTCATTAAGTCTTAAACTCATTAAAGAGTCCTAACATGTCGCATCATATACAGCCACGGACGTTCACAACTGTATCAGCAACACCTAGACACCAGCGACAGCCGTTTCACAACGATATATTTATGTTGCGAATTCAAATTTGAACATCACATAAAGTAATGATCCAGCAGCAGGTTCACCTACAGCTACCTTGTTACGACTTTTGCCCGGTTCAAGCCACTGCGATTAAATTGGTTTCCATCAAAGTAATTTAGAAAAATTAAATCAACGGTCCCCAAATTTCTCGAAATGGCTCAGTCCCGGGCAGCGACGGGCGGTGTGTACAAAGGGCAGGGACGTAATCAACGCGAGCTGATGACTCGCACTTACTTGGAATTCCTCGTTCACGGAAAATAATTGCAATTTCCGATCCCAATCACGGCAAATTTTCAATGGTTTACCCGCCCCTTTCGGGGTAGGACAAGCACGTTGATTTTGCCAGTGTAGCGCGCGTGCAGCCCCGGACATCTAAGGGCATCACAGACCTGTTATTGCTCAATTTCTTTCGGCTGAACACCGCAAATCCCTCTAAGAAGCTGTATACACTTAAATTATGTACCAGCTATTTAGTAGGTTAGAGTCTCGCTCGTTATCGGAATAAACCAGACAAATCACTCCACGAACTAAGAACGGCCATGCACCACCATCCACTGAATCATGAAAAAGCTATCAATCTGTCAATCCTCACAGTGTCCGGGCCGGGTGAGTTTCCCCGTGTTGAGTCAAATTAAGCCGCAGGCTCCACTCCTGGTGGTGCCCTTCCGTCAATTCCTTTAAGTTTCAGCTTTGCAACCATACTTCCCCCGGAACCGGAAGACTTTCGTTTCCGGGAAGCTCCCCACCAAGGCAATATAATTTCCATCGGCGGATCGCTAGTTGGCATCGTTTACGGTCAGAACTAGGGCGGTATCTGATCGCCTTCGAACCTCTGACTTTCGTTCTTGATTAATGAAGACATTCTTGGCAAATGCTTTCGCTGTAGTTTGTCTGGCCACGGTCCAAGAATTTCACCTCTCACGGGGCCATACAAATGCCCCCGTTTGTCTCTGTTAACCATTATCTCAGTCCGTAAAACCAATAAAACTGAACCGAAATCGTTTTCTATTATTCCATGCACGATCATTCAAGCGAAAACGCCTGTTTGAAGCACTCTGATTTGTTCAAAGTAAACTTGCAATGCCTGTTAAGAATCCTGTTAAGGACTCAAAACCGAACATTACGATAAATCGATAACACCCAGAAACACCCGGAGGGTTCCAGGGTACCGATACGAATCCAACTACGAGCTTTTTAACCGCAGCAATAATTCTATGTATTAGCAGAGCTGGAATTACCGCGGCTGCTGGCACCAGACTTGCCCTCTGCTTGATACTCGTTAAAGGGTTTAAATTGTACCCATTCCGATGACCGGCCTCAAAGAGAACGATCTCGTTATTTCTCGTCACTACCTCCTCGAGCCGAGAGTGGGTAATTGTTAGGGTGGCGTGCTTAGTATAAAAGGCGAAGCCTTTTAGCAGTCGGGAGGGAGTTACCGGAGTCAGTCTAGAGTCAGTCCGTAGTCGCCAGTGAGTCAGTCAGTTAGTCTACAGTCGCAGCCAACGCATAGTCTCGCCTATTTCTATTGTATTGTTGCTTTGTGATAAACCTTGTTGTGAGTCAAGTCTCTTTCTGTTAGTATCGGACACAACCGCTAGTCGATACATAACAGTGGCGCGGTCGAACAGTCGAATTCGAACAGTCAAGTCGTTATTTTGTAATTCGTTCAAGTAGTCAAGCTAGTCAAGTCAAGATGAGAGCAGACGAATTGGAGAAAATTCTCAAGGCTCAATCTGAACAGATCAGTCAGCAGTTTAGTCAGTTAGTTAAAGGATTGATTGGAAACAATCCTAGAGCCGAAGATTCTAGTGAAAAGCAGTCATCGGAGTTGTATTGGAAATTACAATCGTTAGTCGGAGAATTCAATGCAGACATTGAGAGAGGAGTCACATTCGAGTCTTGGTATGATAAGAATAAGTCGTTTTTCGAATTCGACGGAAAGTCATTAGCCGAAGAAGTCAAAGTCAGATTGTTAGTCACGAAGTTAGGGGCTTGCGAGTATGCAAAGATTTCACAGAAGTTGATGCCCCAGAAGTTGGAGTCAATGAAATTCGAAGGTTTAGTCGATGAGTTAAAAAAAGAATTTTGTGACCCACGGTCGAAGTTAGTCAGGCGATTTGAAGTCATGAAGTTAAAGTGCCCTTGTCCGGAGAAAGTCTTAGATTTCGGAAATTTAGTCAATTCTGAATGCGAGAAGGCAGAAATGGCCTTGTCAGTCGAGGAAGTCAAGATCCTCATATTCATTGCCGGGATTCCAGAAGAGATGAACGATTTGCGGCAGATCAGTCTAAAATTCGTGGAACGCTATTCGAAGACCGAAGAGTGTAGTCTGAAAATTCTATTAGAAGAATGTCGCAGTTATCTCGCAATGAAGTCGGAGGCCAGAATGTTCGATAGTCAACCAAAGGTCAAGATCGAACCTGCATATTACGTTGACGTTAATAACGTTGCTCGCGTCGAACATAGTCAAAGTGCTCAATTCAGAAAGTCTAGAAATCAGTCATGGCAGCGAGAAGGCCAAGTCAATAGTCGAGAGTCACGTCAGTGTTACAATTGTGGCATGATTGGACATATTAGTCGAAACTGCCGGAAACCAAAGAAATGGTTGAGCCAGGGCAATAGTCCAGTAGTCAATCATGTGAGAGTCAATTCTAGTAATTCAGGACCACATTGTCTGACGGTGGAAACTCCGAAGTTAAGAGAGTATAGTCAAAAGAGTCTTAGTCAAAAGGGCCGAAAGTCGAAAAGTCAAAGAAGTAGCAAAAGTCAGTCAAGTCAAGATTCGAGGAAGTCTATTTATTCGGGAAAGTCTATTTATTCGAGAATGTCTAGTCAGTTAAAAGAAAACGACGAAGTCATAGTCTGCAACGAGAATAAAAAGGGCAAAATAGTCTGCTTGATAGGGACAATTCGGTGTAAAGTCGGAGAGATATGTAAAGTCGAAGTCCCGAAGTTGAATACGATAGTCACTAGAAAAGAATGCGACCTTAGGAAGTTAGAGTCGATGAAGCCATTCGGAAGTCAGTCAGATTCAAGAGATAGTCTAAGAACTAAGGAAAGTTCAATTCGTAGTCAAATTCTTGAAAATTTTAGATTGAAAGCGAAGGATGCACCTGAACAGACGAGACAGGCCCAGCGTGACGTTACCAGGACCATTGAAGTGAGACAGTTCCAGCGCGACGTTACGAAGACCAATGAAGTTACGAAAACCTGGAGTGACATGATGATTTGGGGAAAGTAAATGTGATAATATTGTTATTGTAAAATTTTTTGTAATTAGTGTACTCCCCCTTTTGTTGCTCACTTTGTATTTGGCCCTTTGTATTTTCAATGTTTTGTTTGTGTTGGTTACTAGTAGTTAAGTCCACCAAGTTTAGTTGGAAAAGTCGGCACATAGTCCCGACTTAATTAAAGAAGGGAGGTGTTAGGGTGGCGTGCTTAGTATAAAAGGCGAAGCCTTTTAGCAGTCGGGAGGGAGTTACCGGAGTCAGTCTAGAGTCAGTCCGTAGTCGCCAGTGAGTCAGTCAGTTAGTCTACAGTCGCAGCCAACGCATAGTCTCGCCTATTTCTATTGTATTGTTGCTTTGTGATAAACCTTGTTGTGAGTCAAGTCTCTTTCTGTTAGTATCGGACACAACCGCTAGTCGATACATAACAGTAATTTGCGCGCCTGCTGCCATCCTTAGACGTAGTGGCCATTTCTCAGGCCCCTTCTCCGGAGTCGAACCCTGATCCTCCGTTATCCGTCACCACCACGGGAGTCGATTATGCTCCCGTCAAGTTGATAAAGTGGACGCTTGAAAGACACGCCGCCGGCACAAGGCCATGCGGTCAGCTTAGTTATTCTGAGTCAACAAGAAGCAGCCGAAGCCGCGTGGTTTTGTTCTAATAAATGCGCTTTTCCGAGAGGACAAAGCTTTGGTGCATGTATTAGCTCTAGCTTTTCCACAGTTATCCATTTAGATAATCAAGATCAAGTAAATCATGGCCATTGTAATGAGCCGTTCGCGGTTTCTCGTTAAAACGATTAAACTTATACATGCATGGCTTAATCTTTGAAATGAACACATCAGTTCAGGCAGGATCAACCAGATATCTCGTAATGAGGTAAGATTCACTCGAACTTTGAAGGAAGCAAATCTTACCTAAAGAAGCGTTGAGCTTCCTATCATACTCGCAACGTCGGCGCCAGAACGACACACGAGGCGAGACAGATTTGGTCTCACAACCAATCTCGGGTCACTTGCTGGCTTTACGAGACACTCAAAAGTGTGCATCGAACCGACCGATTGCTCGTCTTGAACCAATTCAGCAATGAATTGGCATAAAATTCATATTCTTCAACGAGGACGCTTCGCCTCAACATAAAATGTCAACTTATCACTTCACCAATTCAGCCAGTAGGCTACATTTAGTATTAAATTTTTTTCTCGTTCATCGAGATCCAACCGCTAAACATTTTTCAGCCGGGAAATTCAACATCTTCCCATATGCAATAGGATTTGCACCTAGATGTTGCCATTTCCTCAGCTTTTCCGCGAGCTAGAGCATATCCGCGAAGTATTGTCCTACTTAATCCGTTAACCCATCCAGCGCCTTTTAGAATGATGACAAATCGATTTAAAACAGTTAAAAACAAAGTAGAACATTTGAGTCTTCAGATTGTACCATAAACATGTTGATTGATGATAAGAATTTACATAGAAAGGCGCCAAGAAGCCCGGAAGGACTTGATCTGCTACGTCGAGAATTATTTATTTTCCTATGCATTCTTCTTTTCCATTTCCTCAGCAAACAACCACTTTATTTTACAATTCGCAAGCACACAGCCACTTTTCCAATTTTCCTCAACAGACAACCACCTTTCTAATATAATATGAGTCGAGACGAAAAGAGAAATGGACCAAATGCAACCCCTAGCTATGCGCCATCATGAGAAAAATAAATGGAAAGAGAATTAAGCAAGAAAGAAAATGAAAAGTGGTCGTAGAAATAGTAAAAGTGGTTGTTTTTATAGCAGTTATTTAATAGTATTAATGAATTATTGAAACAATTTTTGAAAAAAATGGGCATGACCCCTTTGCACATAACATTTAATGTGAATTTTAAAAATAATTGAGCAACGCGTGTTCCAGACTAAATTTAAAATAAGATTTTTTTGAATACAAAGCCATTATTATGATTTTTGGAAAAAACCGGCATGACCCCTCCACACACTGTAGTATCATTTTGTTGAAATTAATTGTAATCATGTGTATTTATATTTTCCTTGTATTTTTGTAAATGTTTTTTAACCGTGCTTAGCCATTGTTATATAATTTTATGAAATATTGTATGCTGATTTGTCTTTAAATGTGTAAGCAATAACGTATTTATTAATGTATATATTGTATGTATTTTTCATGTGTGATCTCCTTCAAACTGATAGCCCCGCTTTTCAAACTCCTGCTCTGGTATAAAACTACTACAGTATATGCATGTGTTGGTGTTATTTTTTTAGTATGTGTATATATAAGTATTTTTGTTTTTTGGTTGTATTGTTTTACTGTGTATTTATTGTGTATTTTTTCGTATAATCTGAATATATGCATATTGTTTGTATCGTATTTAATTCCTTAGTTTTAATTAAGTAGTATGTATGTATCCAAAACTGAAATAAAGATCCATATACAACTTTAATTTTTGAGGAACAAAGCTACAATTAGAATGTACTGTTTAGAATGTTCTAAGGATGTTTTAAAACTATAAATTGCCAAATAATCTCAAAAGATATCAAAAGTTGATATTTATATTAATACCTTCTACCTATTATTCCTTTTACGTTCATTTTCGTCATTTTTTACCACCGACCGAAATTAAAAAGTTATAAGACTTCAAAGTTTCCCTCACTTTTCTTAAAGAGAAAATACTCTTTTCGCTTATTGGAGAACAATGTACTCCGTTGCTCCATTTAATCAAAAGTTGATATTTAAGTTATGCGGATTAAAAAAAGGAGAGAAAGGGCAGAGACGCCTTTCCATTTTCTCTTACCCTATTCTTTTTCTCCTTCTTTAACTTCGTCGAAAGGTGTCGAAACAATTTTTCAAGTTAGCACTACAATCTTAATTTTCGAATTCCAAACCGTTTTGACCTGATCGAATTCGAGTCCGGGATACAAAAAAAACTCAATCAACTACTGGAATCTCAAAAACATCGAAAAACAGTTCCTCATTTCTCTAGGGACCAACCAGTAATCTTCACTATAGCCTAGACCTCTTAACACCAGATTTTGGAACATTTACTAAAAATTCACTCGTATTAACAAATTTAAATTCAACTTTCGACTCTCCTCCCAAAAATTACTGAGGAACCCCCTACTTAATTCTTCAATATTAACCCAAATATAAAATAAAACTTGCACAATACCAACAACAGCCGCGCAGGAAGCAATTGATGTTGCGTAGTTACAGTAAAGAGTAATTGAAGATTTTCTCAACATTACCTAAATTTGAAAAAGTAATGTATAAAAAAATCATTTTTGAATACAAAATTGGGCAAAAAAAAAATTCAAAAAATTCACTGAAAATTTTCTTAGCTACGGGCCTATAGTCACAATGCAGAAAGTCTGACAATACTCCAGCTATTTGAGGAATAACATATGAATTTTGGCATTAATCGAATTTAAAATGGATACTTATAAAAAGCCAAAATTAATATAAACAAGCTAGTGAATATATGCTTGTCATGCCCTGAAAGCCTTAGATAATCCCCCCTCATACAGGGATCGTATTTTAAAAACGAGATAGCAGTATAGCCCAGAACTTTCCCTAAAAATGAAATTACATGGTAAACGATTTTTTTGAATTAAAAAGCAGCGGGTAACTTTTTGAACTCTCATAGGAGGAAGGTTACAAATTTGCTTCATGTTTGCAATTCTAGCTATAAGACCCAATTAAGCATCTGCAGTTATTATAACACGCCCTAGTACTAGTACAAAACAGCCCCGTATGTTTCAGAAATCGGCAAAAGTAAGGATAACCTGTCTACAGAAAAAATGAGCAAAAAGTGCATTTTCGATACCCTGAGGTTTGCCAGTAGGAAGCGAGTATAACAAACAATTAAGATTAACCAGACACTTCACTTCGATCTAAATTGCATGGTATTAAAATTGTTTCAGCCCGCATTGAACTTGCGTTACACTAACATTATATAACTCAACCAGCTAAATGAGACGAGTCATTAATAGCTAGTGTCCTAACTATGGTTGCCAAAAAGGACTGACTCGGACCGAAAGGTCGAGTCGGGCATAGGATACATAATTGGCCCGAAAAAGATAAAAATGGGGCTCGAAAAAATGACTCGAACGGAGTCGAAAACGGCAACCCTAATCCTAACGACAGATACCGAATCATTCTAAACCCGTAATTGAATCAGTACACCCGATTACTGGCAAACCTCAAAAATGTCGAAAGAACACATTTCACTCGTTTTTCTAGTGATCACCTTCACCTAAACCCGAAAATCAAAAAATTGAAAGAAAACCTTGTAGATTGTTTCATCAATATTTCATCCATCGTACTAAGCAGGTCACACATCTGATGCCGACACATCAAAATCCTGACAAGATCTGACACATCGAAATACATTCATCAAATTGAAGGGAGGAGTAGGAATAAATTTTTGAAAATTTTTGAACTCTAAAAAATGTAAATCAAATTGTTGTGGTAGTAGGATGTCCCGGACCAAAGACGAAGATTATTGATTTAAAACCCTAACTAAGACAACCCAGAAAGATGGGCAGTTTATTGTTGACAAAAATGGAAAACGAAAGAACCTATGAAATTAAAGAAAAAGAAACACACAAAGAAAAAACTCTGATTCTCTGTAGCAAACTATCTCTAAAATAAATAACGTGATGCCAATGTTTATAGTAAATTAAATTCAAAAGTGTCTATCAATCAATAATAAGCGGGCTTAAATATCCCCAAAAACAAATTTCGGTTCTACTTGACTTTATGAGTCCAATCAAACTTTATGAGTCCAATCAAAAAATAATTGGATTTTTCTTGGTATTGCAAAGTAAGGGTATGGTTCCAAAACATTTCTTCATGTTTGGGACCTACGCCCACTGGGTCTGGGACCGTTCCTTACCCTATCCCTCGAAATTTCTGAAAGTTATAGCCAATTTTTAAAAATTTCAGAAAAACGATTTTAACTTTCAGAAATTTCGAGGGATAGGGTAAGGAACGGTCCCAGACACAGTGGGCGTAGGTCCCAAACATGAAGAAATGTTTTGGAACCATACCCTTACTTTGCAATACCAAGAAAAATCCAATTATTTTTTGATTGGACTCATAAAGTTTGATTGGACTCATAAAGTTTGATTGGACTCATAAAGTCAAGTAGAACCCAAATTTCTTTAGTATGTCATCTAGAACCATCCAAACTTCTCAACAAGATACCTCGAACCAGCCAGAATTGTCTAAATCTAAGTCTTGTTTAGTTACGCTTTGAGAGATTAAGACTTTTTCTTTAATAGTCGACGCTTTGACAAAAATGACATTTTATCCCATTTATTAAAACATTATGCCAAAATAATATTTTTAAATATTTTTTTCGGGTTTTTCATTATTTTCGACTTCTATTCGTCCTGTGATTTTTTTCTCAATTTTATCACGACAAATTCCAACCACAAATAATGTCAAATGAGAGGGCAAAGCTTAGAAGAAGTGCAGAAACAGACAGTCGTGATAAACGTTTTCTTGGAAGTATTCAATCAATTTTGGATCCTGAAAGGTCTGTTTCACGTCCTCCACGTCTTAATGGAACAAAGAAAAAGTCAGAGACTTTTAAAGAATGCAATAATATTAATGATGCTTTGGAATCTTTAAATTTGTCAAATTCTGAGGTTTGCGTTTCCTTGGCGGATGTTAGTGAGTATTTTGTTTTTGATTTTTTTTAATTTGGGGCACCTGATCTACCCTTGTTATAATGTTTTTGGGGTAATATTGAAGTTTACAGACCGCATTTTTTCTCCCCAATTTTCCCCCTATATTTTTACAAAATGGTCAGACTTTTTCCTTCTTCCATCCAATTTGCCTTTCTAATTTTTGCCTACAATCAAACAAAAAGGATTATTTTTTATATTTTATTTCCCGTTTACCTCCCTAATTTTTTCCTATATTTTTTATACAAATCAAAAAGGATTATTCTTTTATTCAGTTCTTTCGCAAGGATAAAAAATCGAAACATGATGCCAAAAATTATAAAAAATATTTTCAATATCACCAAAACGTTTTCGCCAAAGAAATTCTGGGAGATAACTTTTATACGTTCCAGTGTTGTTGCCAGCTTGATGTCATAATTTTTCATGTAAATCAAAAGGTTTGAAATTCTTAAGTTGTTCCATTTTTTAATTGAGAAAATGAGTCTTTTCAAAAATCATACTTGTTAAATACCAAAAATTAATCCTCCTTTTTATAATCCTTTTTGTTTGATTGTAGGCAAAAATTAGAAAGGCAAATTGGATGGAAGAAGGAAAAAGTCTGACCATTTTGTAAAAATATAGGGGGAAAATTGGGGAGAAAAAATGCGGTCTGTAAACTTCAATATTACCGTTTTTGGGCTTATCTTTTCTGTTTCTTTCTTTTATTCTACCATTTTTGGCTCCTCCATGTACATAGCCGCTCTATTACCACATTCTTTCCCTTGACTACATCCACAAGTCCAAATTGCACTATTGCCCACATCTAAATTTTTTGGAAGGGTTAGAATCAGGGGATTAGTCTGGGTCTGAGAAGAAAGTCGGGTTGAGTTTTTAAATTTTATCTTCTTACCTGGTGTGGATTTTGGGATTAAAAGTCGTGTCAGAGGCTTTGAGTTTCTGATCGAAAAGTTAAGGTAACCGGAGACATCCCTAGTTGAAATAATGTCTTTATCTGCTTATTGATTACATTCACATAGGACTTTACGTTTTCCTCAATTTCTAAAAGTCCGCAAATATTGTCCGCAAAAATAAAAACATTCCCCATTTTTAAATTTATAAAATAATTTTAATTAGTTATCAACTTATTTTTAGAATCCTTTCTTCAAAAAAATTCTGGAAATTTGACTGAAAATGATTATTCTAAATTGGCTACCACCCTTTGTGATGCTGCTTTGGAGCAAAATGATATTTATTTTGTCCTTGATCTATGCACTGAATTAATTGGTTTTTTTAATTTTTTACTTTAGTTTTAATGATTTACTAAAATATCAAATGGAAATTTTATTGTAAATGTCCGCAAAAAATTTGCGGACAAAACTTGCGGACAGATTACTTTTGGATTTTTGTTTTATTCTAATATTTTAATTATGATTTGAACTCGACCCCATCTAGCTCCACCCTTCGAACGACTTTTTCGAACCCGACCCGACCACCGACAATCTTAGCCCCGACGAACTCTGACACCCAACTTATTAACCTTGATTTTTCATTTCTCAAGTTAACTGTTTTGATTTGTATGAAAGCAACATTTTAGTACTTAAGTGGATTTCTGATTTTAATCCCCCTTTTTCTAATTTGTTTTTTAAATTTCGGATAAAAAACAAAAGAAAAAGTTCCAAAGAAAGACGGGGGATGACTTGAATATTAAATCATTTAAAAAATTTGTCCGCAAATATTTTTGCGGACATTTGCCAAATAAGAGTAGCTTTAAATAACACAAATTTCTATATTCTTTTCAGCCTCTCAACATTTCCAAAATTCATTTTCTACTTGTCTAAAAGAAGCCATAAGAAAATTTTTGGACGAAGAAGAATCAAACTTGCCAACCCTCCCAACAGTTTTGGCACAACTTTTGGTTAACAAATGGCCCCGAAAATTTAATAGAGCTTTGGAAAGTTCAAATTTGGTTTTGTTTACAATATTTAATACAATAATTGGTTGGATTGGATTTTTGAATGAAATTTGCAAGGTTTTTTTATTAAAAATTATTAGAAGGGGGGGGGGGGGATTCCTCCTCAAAAATTATTTTGGTCGATTGACAGGGATTTTTTTTAAAGCCAATCCCAATAATTTCGTTAGAAAACTTAGCTAACTTTAAAAATTTTTAACAAAAAAATTTTCCTTGTCATTTAACTTACAAATTAGCGTAATTTCTTTTCCTCCAAATTTTTTAATTTTTCTGGGTGGGGGGGCTAACTCGAGGAATTCCAAATCAAGGAACAGACAAGTCACGGAATTATCAAATCATGGAATATTTTAAAAATCTGAATTTTTAAGAATTTTTTTAAATTCTGATTTTTAAAATATTCCATGTCTTGGTAATTCCGTGAGTTAACCCGACACGATTTTTCTGACTTGTTGATAATTTTGATTACTTCACTTTTTTTCGAAATAACGACAAACAATTGTTCATAAATTTGGCTAACAATAAGTTGGGAACTCACCATCAAAAGGTCTAATCGAGATCCAAGTCCTGGTTTCGGGTAACTAACCCCCTGCCTGACTCACTCTTTTTTTATACTTTAATTTTTTTATAATTTTTCAATTTTTTTTTTCAGAAAAATAATGAATTAGAAGAGAATAATGAAATTAATAAAAATTTATTTTTAAAATGTGTAGAAGGTTTTTTTAAATTTTTTTAAATTTTTCTAAAAGAAATTTTTTCAAAGGATTAGCCACTTTTTGTGATTCTGGTCAAAAATCTTTATGGTTAAACAGTCCAGAATTATTTGATGATATTTACAATGTTTGCTTTGAATTGTTGGTTAATGATTTAAATAATATTGTTATTCCAAGGTTTTTTTCTTTTAAATTTTTTGAATTCATTCCTGGTGGGGGGGGGGGGGGTTTAGGAGAGTTTTTGATAATTCCAAATTTTGTTTTCTTTTTAGCTCAACCAGCCTCGTAATGGTTAAACTTCCTTTCATACATATGTCTTAAGATATATGTATGAAAGGAAGTTAAAGAATTTGTGATTAGCCCCACTAGTTAGGAGGGAATGCCTCGTTAACCTTTCATGATAAGATATCGGTCCAGTGGTTTATCTTATAAGGTTTGGGGTTAGCGGGTCCAGCTATCCAAATCCCAAAAAAATCTGAATTTCCTTGTTCGGATATCGAATTTTGATGTTCAGGGATTTCCTATGATCCACCAAATTAGTAATGAATAGGGTTGTCGATTCCTGGAAATTCTTCAAATATCCGAAACCGAACCGAAAATCCTCGGTTCTTCGGTTCGGTCCAGAATCGACAACCCTAGAAATGATGTTCGACCTTATTAAGTATAACGTCCGTTAATTTTTTTAATTTTTTAAAAAGATCATTAAAATGTTCAATTTTAAACCTTTGTTTTCAACAAAGAAAATGGTCACAAGTAAATACCCCAAAATATTTAAATGTTTCAACACAAACAGTAGGGAATGGAAGGTAGTCTTTTTTTTTGAGAGAAAACCAAGTTTTTAATCCTTTTATTTTTTAACCCTTTTCTAGCAATTTTGCTTTTTTAAATTTTTTTAAATTAAATTTTCGCTTTAAAACCTCTTTGTTCTTGTAAATTAATTTTAATAGAGAGAATTTTTTTTTAATTTTTAAAATTTTAGCATAGTTCTCTAATTAAAAATCTTTAAAAAGCTGAAAAAATTCAAAAAAAAATTTTTTTTGCGGACGTCCGCAAATTTTTGCGGACACTTTTTTTAGTTCTTGTCGTTATCTGCATTCTCTCTTAGTTATGTTATTTTTTCTGCATTTGTTAAATATTTTTCAGGGTTTTCAGGGTTTAACTTTTAAGCTTCGATTTATAGTACAAAGTTGGACTTCACTATAAGATACCTTCCTCCCATTTAATACCTTCCTCCCATTTAAGCAACAAGAAACGTCCCTTATAATCTGTCCTTTATTAAATAGAGGGTATTGCTTAGGCATCTTCCTCAACACAGTGCTTTTTAACCAAATAGAAGGTTCATTAAATAGAGGTATAACTTTTTTGCAGATTGTCCGCAAAAATTTTGCGGACAATCTGCAAAAATTTTGCGGACTCAAAAATATTTTTAAAAATTGATTGCAAAAAAATTGAGTGCATTTTATAGTGAAGTCCGGATAAATTTACGAAGAATTTTTATCGGGTTATACCTATTTTATTTTCCTAAAATCAATTTACCTTTATTTAATTAATCTAATCTTTACCTATTTTTTTGAAAAAATTTAAAAAAAAATTCTTTTTTAAGCTCTTTAACTATTTATTTTTTGAAAATAATGTGTGTTTAATAAAAAAATTATTTTTTGGTGAAAAATAAAATTTTAAAAGAAAAGGAAAAAAAATATGCAACATTATTTTTAAGTGATTTATAAAAGAAAAAATTGGACAAATAAAAGAGAAGAACAAACACATTTTAAACAAAAAAAAACTAGAAAATATAAAGATTAGGTAAAAATAGAGAGCGGTACTGAAAATTAAAAAAAAAATTTTTGCGGACATTTTTTGCGGACGTCCGCAAAAGTTTTGCGGATTCGACAATAAGTTTGCAGAAATTTTTCAGTCCAAAAATTTTTTTAAACTACATTTTAGTACCGCTCTTGGCCATTAACCTGCATCTATAAAATAGGCATAAATTAGAGATCGTTAACTATAAAAGGGTAAAATACAAATAAATGTAAATTTCTATCATTTTAGGTGTTAAAACAAAATAAAGAGATCGGGCAAAGATTAGAAACTTTCACGCCAGTCGTTGACTGTGCACATGTTGTGCCTTACCCACGGACCAACCAATTTTTTAAGGAACCCGATCTTTAATCGTTATATAATCTCTTTCTGTTGTACGAACACCTCCAATGTGTTACCTCGTTGTGTGTTTGATTAACTGTTGGGGGATTAACCCTTTTAAAATCTTGATGTCGCAATGCAATGATGTTAACCCGGCAAATAATACAACGCATTTCTTCACTTCCGCTTTTGTAGAGTGTCTGAAAAAGTTTTTTGTCAATATTGTTTTGTTAGAAAAATTTAATTTGCAGATGTCCGCAAAAAAGTTGCGGACGTCCGCAACTTTTTTTCGGATTTTTAGAATTTTTGCGGATTTTATTTCGCAAGCCGATTTTGTATTTTAAAAATAAATTTCTTCAATATCCACCTGTATCAGAGTAATGGCACAAAGACGACAAAAGACTTGGTGTCCACAAGGATAAGTTCGAACAGTAGCCCTTTGCATTAAACAAATACAGCAACGCTCTGAAGCTTCCTCAGGGATGTTGTTGTCCATTTCATCTTCGGTAGATTCTTGTTGGAAACGTTCTTTTAGTTTTTCCTGAAAAATTTCCTTGACGGTGAGAAATTTTTTGAAAAATTTATTTTTTGCGGACGTCTGCAAAAAAGTTGCGGATGTCCGCAAATTTTTTTGCGGACAACAATTTTTATTTTTTTAAATTTTTTTCTTCGTACTTTTAAAGATTTTGTTTATTTTTTTTCAAATCTCCGCATAGCAACGAAAGAAAATTTAATTTTTATACTTTAATTAAAAATTATTTACAATTCTCTCCATTGTCGTCACTTTTGGTGGTTTTTCCCCTCCACCACCACCACTATTGGAACGTTTCCACTTGCCAACATTATTGTTGTTGTAATTATTCTCCATAACTACAATATTATTATTTTCTTTATTAGATTGTCGTCGAGACATTAATTTTCTTTTTGACGGTGTTTCAACAGATTTTTGTGTTGACAATTTTGTTTTTTTGGAGTCATAATCTTGTTGTAAGTGTTGAGATGTTCCCTGTTGGCTTAGTAACTAGAAAAGAAAATTAAATATATATGTGTAGTTTGTTTTGGTTTTAGACGTGTAAAATATTAATCCAGAAAATGCGGTGGGGTACGATTCTACGCCACCGTTTCCGCGCCAGACAGTTCCGCGCCAGCACTTTCCGTACCAGTCTTAAAATTAGTTTCCGGCATTTTTTTGCCAGAAACATCAGTTTAAATACAGTTAAAGTGCAAACCTATACAAAAATCGATTTAATCAATAAGATTACACATGTTAATCAGTCATTCAATTTTCAAAAAATCCCAATTTTTGCATAAAAAAGTTTGTAAAATTCTTTTATAAACTTTGTGTACTTTTATTATTTTTTGTATATTTCCAAATAGAGATTAAGACCTTATTCTTCATATATTTACTCAACTCCCCCTCCAAATTATCCTTATCATCATCATTGATTGCAACAATCACACAGGGTCAACTTAGATAACATACCGGCGCGGAAACGTACCGGCGCGGGCCTTTCTGGCGCGGAATCGGTGGCGCGGAAAGCCTAAAAATAAGACAGACCTCACGGACCTAAAGCTTAACTATAAGATTCGTTTCTTTAATTCAGCTGGACATTGGTTGAATGCTTGAACGTCATGCCAAAATTCGTGCTCGTACCCTCTTGGTACAAAATACAAGCAAAAATGAAAAATGGGGGATTGGCTATAAGTTACGAGCAAAATCAAAATTTCCAAATACTGCTGAAAAGGGAGAGATGATTAGGCGATACCCTCTATGTAAAGAACATCTTATAAAAAATTTTTTGTCCCAAGGTGTATATATATTTTTGAATGTGACACCACAAATGCGCAGTAATCTTTCAAACTTGTCAATTTTGGTTAAGTTGGAAAATGCTAGGAAGTAGGGCATGAGTTCGAACCCGGTCAGTGGCAAACTTTATATTTCTGAAGAAAAGATGTTTGGGGAATGAAAGGAGATCTGAATAAGTGAAAAAGTATCCAGATTAATTTTTAAAAATTTTTGAAAAAATTTTCAAGTCAAAATTTCCACCTACCATAAATCTGCATTTATTATTATGTTGTTTATCACAATCAAAAGACAAAGAGTCATTTTCCTTTTCCTCATTCAAATTATGAATTTTTCTTCTAACAGCATTAATCAAGCCAGTCAACATTTTAAAAAAAAAAATATTTTAAAAAGTCGTCTAAAAAAATTTTTTGAAAAAATTTTTTCGAAGGAAAGAAAATAAAAAAAGCAACAATAAAACAGGCGAATTTATATAAGGGCAGAAAAGTTTAAAGTTAAAAAGGGAAAGGAACGAAGCTGGAACACACACACAAACAAATATATAAATAAAATGTGAGTAGACAACGGCTGCTTTTTTTGTTGTTTAAAAAAATATAAAATATTTATGTATATTGCAAAGCAGATGACTTACCGCCACCACAAGACTGTCTAGTCTCTGTCTAGCGAGTATTTTTTTAATGGGAGAAAATTTAAAAAAGGAAGAAGAAAAGAAGAGAAAGAGGCTACGCCCCGTTTGTTTCTTGTCCTTTTACCCTTTTCTTCTTTTTTTTGTCTAGTCTCGCAATTGTGTCTGAGCTTTTTTTAATTCTGCTGTCTGGCGGCAACCACACATTTTGTGCTGGTAGTGGTTGAAGAAACTCTTTATAATTAGGAGGGTCAGAAAAAATGTAAAAAAAGAGAATGGAGGCAGAACAACTAAACTGTCTGGCTGACGAAAAAAAAGAAAAAGAGATGTCTATACAGAATGCCAGAAGACAAAATGTTAAGAGGACAAAATGTCAAGACAACAAAAATCGACAAAATGCCAATAAGGAAAAAGTTTCAAATGAAGAGAAAAATTGAAGAAAAATGGGGAAGAGTAGAATGAAAAATGAAGAGGGATGAAAAGTAAAGAAGAAAGAAGTGGAAGATGGGAAGAAATATAAAATGTGAAGGCGAACTAAAAGGAAGAAGCCTTGATCTGAATACCATTATTCTGCAACCTTTCATATCCTCCATAATCCCTCTGTATCCCCGAAATCACTCCAAATCATTATATGTACATCCACTCTTATATGTATCACAAAATCGAGTAGGACTCGCTGATACTTCAATTTTTAATTGGAAAATGGCTAATACTTGATAAAAAATTCCAATTTTTGAGTTGATTTTTGGCCTTGCGTTTTTTGAATTTTCATGCGCCCGTCGCTACTTGTCATGTTGTCCAATTTTTTATTTTTGGCATTTTGTCGCAATGACAATTCGTCCATTTTTTATTTGGTGACATTCAGGCCTTATATTATTTTGTCTAAAAAGGAAAACAAGAGAAGAGAGAAGGCAGATTGAAAGAGAGAAAAAGAGAGTAAAACAAGAAGGCAAACGGCTGTTAACTGTCTGTAATAGGGGAAATAATGAGTCATACAAAATTAAAAAAGCGAGAAAATTTGTCTGCACATAAAAATAGAGACATACACAACAACAACAGAGAACCCCAAATTTTTAATGAAAAAAGGCGGGGCAAAAACAAAACAACAAAAATACATTTTTGTTGTTTGTGTGCGGATGCCAGCCTGTCTAGACATTGTCTGCGAGTTTTTTTTTATTTGAAGAGGGGAAAAAAGGGGGTTAAGTCTGGAACGGGCATTTTTTTTTTGAAAAAATCCCGTCAAGAGATGAAGAAAAGAAAGAAAACATTTCTTTTTCGTGACGAACATTTTTTAAGTGCAAAAGAGGATAATAAATAAATAATAAAAAAGAGAGAGACTTTTAAAATTAAATATTATTGCCACGAGGTAAAAGGGCTTCTTTTTAATTTTTTTTCAATTAAGAATTGGCCGACAAAAAAAATTTTTTGAAAGAGGGAATGGAATTAAAGAGACATGACGAAATTACAGTGTTCCCTTTAGACGTAAAACTAACTTAAGACAGAATTAAAACAAAAAATAAACAGAACTGGGAAACTGATGGGATCAGAATATTAATAAAAAAAATTCAGAATTAAATTAGAATAGGTATATCAGAATATTATGAGAATAAAGTCAGAATTGTATCGGAAAATCAGAATTGGTCAGAATTAAAGAATAGATATCAGAATATAAACAGAATAGAAGGTATAATATAATCAGAATATCAGAATATAATAAGGTCAGAATATCAGAATATAATAAGGTCAGAATATCAGAAATAAATATCAGAATATAATCAGAATAAACTCAGAATTTGGTTAAAATATTATCAGAATAAAATCAGAATATTTTTAATTAAATCAGAATTATAACAGAACCGGGTAGCACAGACTATTATCTATGTGGTGAATTGTCTCTTAACAACCCAATAAATAAAAATAATATAAGGATTTACCACAAATAATTTTTACCTAATTTTAAAAATAAATATAGGTATAAAATTGAAATATAAATTTTACTAATTTTTTTCTTCTTCTTTTTCGTCCTCTTTTTCATTATCTGACAGACTTTCTGTCCAATCATATTTTGAAAATTTTTGACGTAATTGTTCTCGTTTAATTTTAATTTCATTAAATGACTGCTTTTTTGGATTTTTCCAATGTTTGTAGTGTAAATCAAGCATTCCACCAATTATTTCCTTTAAATTGGAAAAAAGTAAAGCTTTAGATATTGGCTTAAAGATAAATCAGAATTTGTACAATTTAACAGAATATTATCCAAAATATCAGAATTTTATCAGAATTAAGACGGAATATGCCAGAATATATCAGAATTCTATTAGAATAAAATCAGAATTAAATCAGAATATATCAGAACATGTCAGAATTAAATCAGAATATATCAGAACATGTCAGAATTAAATCAGAATATATCAGAACATGTCAGAGTAAAATCAGAACATGTCGAAATTAAATCAGATTTTCCCAGAATTTTCTCTCAATATTAGCATAATACTATTAGAATCATGCCCATTTAAAATTTTAACAAAATTTCCTCACAATATTATCAGAATTTTTTTCAGAATTATGCCAAATTAAATAAAAATATGAATCCTATAAAATAAAAATTCTTCCCCCACCTGAGCAAAATTAGCAGGAAAATTCCTCTCCTTCTCAATAACGTGGGCATATCCAGGTTGCAATCCAAAATAGATAGCAAAGTAGGGGAAACCTTTAGGCACTAAACCACGAACACCTTGACTTTGTCTTGGATTTTTGGAAAGATCAATTAATTTTTTATTTACACTCCATTCCTTTTCTGATTCCATTATTGCTTTCTTTAAAGAAAAAAATTTTAGCCCATTTTTAAAAATAAGAATAAACAGAAATTTTCAAATTTGAAAAACCCCTAAGCTTAAATTTGGGTCAGAGCCGCACAGAAATTTAAATTCTTGGACGTTATTCCGACAACAATTTTAGATTTTTTTTAATAAAAAAATTTTTTTTACCTTAAAATATATGGGAGACAAATCACCAATTTCTCTTGGTAACGGAACACCTGAAAAATAAAAATCTTTTAAAGTCGTTCAACCTCAATTCAACTTCAATTACATAGTTGTTAGACCTAGCTTGAGAAGCTCAGTATTGTTAGGAAATCGTGAAACATCTACCCAACCCCCCTAACAACCCAATCTACTACAAAGCTTACAAGCTTATAATTAGTCTCACGAGAGTCGAAGCTAAACAATTTCTATATGATCTACACCTCTCGCCAAGCATCAACTTACAGTATCAAAGTCGACCTTCTATAACATTTTTAATTTTAGTTAAGAGTGGTAGGTTTAAAAAAATAAATTTATTTTGGGAATCAAAACGGCATATCAGAATAAAAATATCAGACTTTTGCCAGAATCAGAATATATCAGAATTCTAGGATCCTGGCCTATTCCATCAAAAATCCCTCAACAACTCCCTCACTCTCCTTCCAAAAAACCTCACATTCAATGGACAAATGTTTTTGTTCGTGTATATCCCTAGCATTTTCAAAGAAAACACAATCTTGGTCTTCTTCATCTTCCCTCCACATATTCACCAAACTTTTCATCCAAAATTGTATTTCCTCCCAAACATCTTCATCTAACACTAAACAACTTGAATAATGCTCCATTGTTGTTATATAACAATGTTCTGGAGAAAGTCCATCCCAATTGATAACAGACAAATAAGTCTACAAAAGTATAGAAAATGTAAGGAAGAAAAAATTATAATAAGGAGCAGTAAAAATATTTACGAGAATAAGCATCCGGAACGAGAGTGCATTAGGAAAAGCTTGGGATTCTGTGTGGCCTTACCAGTCTGAGTGGTCTCTCTTTTAACTGTGAAATGTCCTAAAAATCGCAACTAGAGATAAGATACCGAATAAAATCCGAGCTAAGGAGAATCACGATTTTTAAAGATCCCGCAGTATGACCCACCCATTCGGTCTCTAATAGTAACTACTTAATCCTTTAAATTCAATTTTAATCTTGTTGTCAGAAATATAATTCAGATATTTGGTCCAAAGCAAGTTTGTTGCCAATAAACGATGATTCGAACCTAAAAATCCTATGTACCTAATCAACAAATATCTCAACTTCCTATCCTCAATTTCAATTTCTTCCTTTTTAAAAATCCAAAAAACAAAAACACCCCCCCCCCCTCCATCTCTCGTTCCCACCTTTTTTCCAGTAGCAACAACTGCATGTTTTTCAAAAAGCCGACTTTCAATGCATTTTGAACAAGAATCGAGTGTTCGTTCCACAAATTTGTGCTCTAAAAATTTATTAAATTTAATATATTTTATTGCCTATTTTTTCAAAATTTAGAAATAATCACAAATTAAAAATTAATTTTTTATTTTCCCCCCATTTTTAAAAATAATTAGTCATCCTTGGCTTAAAGATCTCAAAAATACATCTCAATTTAAAATAAAATTTATTAAAAGTTGATTGGTCACAGGCTAAATCTTGGATTCACCTAAAACTGCGGGTACCTAAAAACCGCTAGCCAACAAAACTACCCTCTATTTAAGATACCCTTATAAGGTACAATTTTTACTCCTCAAAAGGAAGTATATTTATAATTAGAGTTGTCGGTTTCACCAAATTCTTCGGTTAACCAAACCTAACAGAAAATCTTCGGTCTTTCGATTCGGTTTGAAACCGACAACCCCCTAATTAAACTCAAAGTCCTGACTAGTAAGAAAACAAAAATTTAATCAGAAGTAAAAAAAGAGAATTTTAAATTAACTTTTGTACACAAAACACACACAAAATATTTAATCATTATTTGATCAAAAAAAGAATGACGCAAAAGAATAAAAAATCCCTTCTTAATTAACCTAAAAATCAATGACCAGTTCAAGTCAAGGTCATTTACGTTAATTAAAATATAAATGAAGACAATTTGCGTCATTTTACGAGAATGATAAAATTCTTTTAGATTGTACAAGGGTTTAAAAAATAGAGAAAATAGCTTCACTCATATATCCAAAAATTTTAAAGCTTAAATAGAAGCAAAATACAAAGCTTAATAGAGATTTTAAAGCTTAATAGATGCCCCTTACGATACCAGGGAAGAGCCGAAACGAATTTTAAAAAGCGAACGACAAAAAGCAAAACTGGCACACTCGGGCATACATCGACTGTATCTTGGCCTTTTTGTTAAAACCCTTTTCAGTTGTATAGTCTAACCTCATTTTTTGAAACCAAAAATTAGTACTCTTTGGAATCTGGCTGAAACTGCGCTTAATCGTTCCACCAATCTAAGGGGTTTCATATTTAGATACTCTCAATAAAAGGGTGTATATCTAGAAGGATGGGTGTATTAATGATGTAAATGCTTATTTATTTAACAAAATGTTCACAAAATTCCCCAACAAATTTCTTTCAATTAATTTCATTTTTAACGAACTACTAATTAATAATTTGAATAATTTTCTTTTACTAAAAATAGAAAATTCTTCAATTACAAATTTATTTAAAGTGTCCAAACAACATTCCTTCCCTTCCCTACAAAACACCCCCTTAAAATTCCTTTTTTTTCCATTCCTCCAATTTAAATATATACTAATTTTGTTTTCTTCCCAATTTTTTTATATTTTATCATGTGAATTGAAGGACACAACAAGAGTTTTCTTTTCTAATAAAAAAAATTTTTTTTCGAAAATAGAAATGATAAATTTAAAGGATAAAAATATTAGAAAATAAAAGAAAATTTTCCAAAAACGGCGACAAACAACAAGAAAAAACAAGAAAACAAAAAAATTTTGAAGAACACAAACAACCAAATAAATAAATTTACAACCAAAAAATAAGTCCATCTTCTTTTCTTTTCTCTTTCAATCTTCTTTTCAGAAAAATATAAGAAGAAAAGTGGTTATATGATAGGTAATCCTTTGAGGGTTTGAGATATTTGGGCGCGACAGGGTTTGGGCGCGGAATTAAAAATTTAAATTGAAGAGGACCCTAGAGGAGTCAAATTTTGTGTGGAGCTTTTTCAAGTATAAACTAGATGTTCTATAAATTTAATAATTTTTGATAAAATATATTGAGAGCTATGAGCAAAAAATCAGTCATAACTTGCAAAATTTGATATTTTTATTTATTCGAAGACTATGTATGTAGACCAAAATCCTCAAATAAAATCTCCAATAAGCTCAAAATCTCCCGAATATCTAAAAAATTTAAATTGCTTAGAAAACACAAAAAATACATCCCTGTAGGATTTTCAAGCCTCCAGATTCTCACAAGCTTATTTTAAAAGCCTACGCCTATACAACATGGCGCCCAAACATATCCCTTATCCCTTATATTGAGTGGAGCGAAGATTGTGTGTGCATTTTTGTTTCTGCTAGTGTTGTGAATAAAAAAAGAATTAAAAAGCGTTTCTGTGATGGTCATGAATGCGTTTTGATCGCCTTTGACGAATACGTTGCGAAATTTGGTAATAAGAGGGGGAAAGAAGAGCTCAACACAACATTTTTGCCTGTGGTTAAAAAAAAAGAAGAAGAAAAGTGATCACCTGCAGCCACAAAAATAAAAATATAATTAAAATATACAGCCCCCAAACATTCTCTCCCCAAACAACCTTTCTCTAAGGCCGTAATATAGCAAATAAAATTGACAAAATAAAAATTGTGTTGTTTACATTGAGGTGCAAATTTAAATTGTAGTTGATATTTAAATTTGGAGAAAAATACTTCCAACCCTTCATTTAAAAAAATTTACTCTTTTTTTTTTCTATTCTCTAAAATTTAATCTCTATAAACCTCTTTATACTTACTAGTTTACATTAGACAAAACCAACACCCGAATTAATGAGAGACTGAGGTTCGATGCCTAGCGGGGCTGTTGGTGAAGTTCCCAACACTTAAACAAGACATCGATGTGAAGGCAAAAACGGTAGCTTGTAAAAACCATGAGAGAGAACCTCTTCCTTAAACCACCACCAATTTAGTGAGAGTCTCCCAATTACAGACCAAGTCATAACCACCCAAAAATCAAGATATAGGAAGGCACCCCAATCGCATTTCTGGATTTAAAATATTCAAAAAAGGCAGAAAAAGGCTTTAAAATCCTCAAGTCCTTCCAAAAAAATTTTCCCAATTATCAAATAATCCCCCCCCCCCCCCCCCAAACCTTTTGCCAATACAAAAAATACTAAAAAAAATATGTATTTTTTTAGAAACTTATCACTCCAAAGTTAAAAATGTACTATCATAATTATTATTACTATTCCTTATTAACTCTACTAATAACCCTATTTATACAAAGAGCAAAAGCAACAACAGAATGGTTTGGAGATGCCCGTGCACATATGAATCCTCCACAACAACCCCCATTTTATGACATTGTATATGATGAATCAGGTATATAAATTATGATTAAATTGTTTAGATATCCTCCCATATTTATGATAAAAATAAGAAATAGAAGGAAGAGAATAATCAGAATTATGTGAACATTTTTATAAATCTTTGATGCTAAGGCTTGTTTCCTTTAATTTTTGGGTCAATTCCATTAGAATTAACTTGAAGACTAAGGCTTTTAGTTAGAAGGTTGGTCTGCTCATCCTCTAATTGTTCAAAAATTTGTTAACGAGATCAAAGATCTTGAACCAAAGGTCCAGTCTCTAATTCGAAACACTCAATAAAAAGTATTTTAAAGATTGCCCTTTCGGATTGGAAAGCCATGCAATTCCTGAGTACGTCTATTTTGGTGAAATGATTGGAGCTAAACCTGTACGTGAACATTCTTTATGCTTACAATTCTGTTTGGAAACAACTAGATGTAAAGCTGTAAATTACTTTGAATCGATTGGAGGAAAAAAGGTAATAAATAAATTGAATGATGAAAATAAACTAGAGATCAGATAAACAAAGTTGAGCTTAATTTGAGAAAAAATTCCGAGTATTGAATGACTTTTGAGGTTTAACTTTCCCGAAGATCTAATACATAAGATAGATAGCACAAATATGAAATCCAAAAGAAAATATGCCCCCACTGTATCACAAAATCCCTCCAAACATTCTCGATCCTCTCCTCTCTACTTGGAAAATCTCTCCCCCCCCCCCTCTCTCCCCTGTTCATCTACTAACTGGCTCTCTGTTATGTCCCAGAGTGCGGTCTTTACCTGATGACTAACAGAATAACATAAGAATAGAGTAATTTATTCGAATAGTAAATACAAGAAGGTGGAAAAAGGCAAGAAGACTCCTGTCCCTCTAATTGAAAAATTTTTCAAATATCCCCTCCATTCTTCCCAACATTTACCACAAATATTAAAATAAAATAATTTCTCCCCCTTTTTTAGGACCAAAAAACAGGCTTTTGTGAATTACTAGTTGAAACCCAATATGACAATCCCCGTTTAATGAGACCATTTCGAAAAGCGACATATTACGAAAAAATAAAATGCCGGACATCCGTTGAAGGGGAAGAAGCAACAGACGAAGGACAGCAACAACCTTTTGAATTTAATTTTAGCAAAGGAAAATATTTATTATTACAACAAACACCTTCCCCTTCCAATGAGAGAAAGTTGTTAATGACTGGAGGAGGAGAAGGAGGAATAAAAAATGAAAATATTGGAAAATTAACGACAATAATTAATAATAATGAAGAAAATAATAGTAACAAAAAAAGTGGTGAAAGAAATAATAAAATAAAAAATAATTTAAAAGAATCATCAGAGAAAATGATAGGCAAGTATTCTTAAATTAATTAAAAATTAATTATTTCTGCAAAAATATATAATTTTTGATTTTTGGTAAAAGGGGAAAAAGAAAATTAATTTTACTAAATGAAAGGCTAGAGGGACAGTTGCGGAAATCAACTAAAAAAAGTAGTTTGGGAACAAGTCGAAAAAAGCTTAACTAAAAGGGAAATTGACTCTGCAATATTAAATGTAGGGTTGGGGGCCCGGTCCGAAAGAAAGATCGAGTCGGTTATCGAATTTTGACAAGAAAAAGACTCAGTTGGGCCGGCCCTATAAAATAACTCGAATGTCGGTCCGACTCGAAAACTCCAACCCTAATCAATTGCAAAGAGCCTACCAAAATGTGAGAAAGTGAAAAAAATTTTTGTGAGGGAAATGATCAATAAAATGAACCCCTAAAATTCTCAAAATTTTCGCCTGCGGCACTGAAAAAGGAAGGTTTCTGGCTTCTTGGCCTCCCGAATTCTCACAATTTTCGCCCAAATTTAAAAATTATTTAGAAGCCTAGATTCAAAAAATTTCTGAAAAAATTTCAAAAAAAATTCCAAACAGGTTCAACAACAACTTCCCCCACCCCTTCAAATAAAGAATTAGAACGACAAAATCAAGAAAATGAAAGAAAATTGGCTTTAAGGAAATTATCAAAGAAAATACATGAATTTAGCTTATTATTGAGAAGTAAATAAATTTTTGTGTAATTTATATTTATTTAATTTTTTAAAAAATAATAAATTTTTTTGGTCTCTAAAATTGTTTTTATGGTTAAAAATGATTTTTAAAAAATTCAGAAAATAAGAAATTGGGAAAAAATTTTTTCGAAAAATTTAGTTATTCTATTTATATGAAGGACTATGTCCTTTATGTATTTAAGAAAAATTTTTTGGCATATTTTTTCTAGTTTGAGGATTTTTTAACATTTTTGAATTTAGAAATACAGTGAGGTGCATAAGTTTATGCCGCTTGTATAAAACATAATAAAATTTTTCAGGATCGATCAATGTAGACATTCTTGGTCTTAAAAAATAGCTTAAACGATAACTCAATTAACATCTTTCGGCATTTTCCTCAAATTCGACTTTTCGACCCCTTTTAGACTGGTCGAACGAACAGCCCATTTGCTGGATCTTTGGAAAAATTTTCTAGAATCTTGCTGATTTTTTATATGATTCTCCGTAAAATTCTGTACAAAATGCAAAAAACCGCATTCGAAATGCTTCGGCCCGAACCGAGATATGATTTTTTGAAAATCGAAAAAACAGCTGAAAACACCAAAAACTCGAAAAATAGCTGTTTTTTCGATTTTCAAAAAATCATATCTCGGTTCGGGCCGAAGCATTTCGAATGCGGTTTTTTGCATTTTGTACAGAATTTTACGGAGAATCATATATAAAATCAGCAAGATTCTAGAAAATTTTTCCAAAGATCCAGCAAATGGGCTGTTCGTTCGACCAGTCTAAAAGGGGTCGAAAAGTCGAATTTGAGGAAAATGCCGAAAGATGTCAATTGAGTTATCGTTTAAGCTATTTTTTAAGACCAAGAATGTCTACATTGATCGATCCTAAAAAATTTTATTATGTTTTATACAAGCGGCATAAACTTATGCACCTCACTTGCATAGTCCCCGACATAAACCCCAAAAAATTTTTTTTGAATTTTTAAAAATATTAAAAAAATTTTCCCAACCTTTTATCATTGTTTGGCGTTGTTGAGAATCGGCTTTATCAAATTTTCGTTTCTTTCGACTATTCAAAGTATCATCAAAAAATCCTTCCTCGTCTTGACGGTTTTGTGAAAATATCTAGAAAAGATTTTATAAAAATGGAAAAATTTATCTAAAAAAACTCCTAAAAATTGGGAAAAAGAAAGTTGAGGGAATTAAAAAATGAAAAAAAAAATTTAGACCAAAATCTAAAAATAATTTATATTTATCTATTGACAATTCTTGAATTTTTTAGTCCAGAGCCACTCTTTTGAATACTTATAGGGCTTTAAATTTTCAGTAAAACGATCCAATTGGAAAACAAAATTCCCAATTTAGGCCAAAAATTTACAAAAAAAAAACCTCAGCAGCCCGGTGAAACATTGAAATTTGATCTTCAGCAGTTGTTCGCTTTTCTTCAGCAAGCATGTCATCCAAGCTTGATTGTTTTGAATATTCTTCTTCGATTACACCCATTATATGTTGATTATTGTTTGAATTGTCTGACATTTTATTTGACTAAAAAATAAAAAAATTTAAATTTTCTACTTCTGTTAGTAGTTAAGATCGGCCTGGATTTGGCTCGAGACCATGATTTTTCTCGACTCTCAAAATCGAAAATTTGCTCAAGATCCCCAACCAGAATTTCGTGAAGAACGGAAAATTACTTTTCCGACTTTAAAGAAAGGTAAGTATTCACAGCTAAAAGGTAAGAAAGCCCCCCTCTCCTCGAAAATTTTCCTGGATACAGGCATTTTTTTACCTACAACCAAAAATTTTTCCCAAAATTCCCATTCCTATCCCAGGCCCGTAGCCAGGATTTTTTTTCGGGGGGGGGGGACAAGAGGGGAAAATTTTTTTGCGCCCAATTTTTGGCGCCGAAGGCGCCAAAAATTTTTATTTTCAGCGCCGCAGGCAAAAATTTTGAGAATTTTAGAAGGCCGTAGGCCAAAAAAATTCACCTTTTCAGCGCCGCAGGCGAAAATTTTTTGAATTTCAGAGGCCGTAGACCAAAAAAATTCACTTTTCTCCCCCAAACCCTTCCGCAAAATTTTCCATTTCCCCATTTCGGGGGGGGGGGGGAATTCCCCCCCCTTCCCCCCCCCTGGCTACGGGCCTGTCCTATCCGGAACTTATATGGTTTGGGTATGCTTTTTTTAGCCACGCCCCTTTTTCCTTTTCCATATGTATTCTTTTACACTTTCCTTCTCACCTATCAATCAAATCAGTCAACGAGCTGTGTCGAATGACATCAGAATCGGTCCGTGATATCTATGAGCTGAGTTAAAGAGTTCAAAAATGCCTAAAAATATGGTAAAAATTGTCACTATTTTAAGTAATATGATTTGAGACACGCAAGAATAACGGAAAACACGAAAAAAATACCAAATCATTAGATCTAAAACGCAGAACAGGCCCATTTAAATAACTGAAATAGATAGAAATAAGAATATTGATTCAATGTTAATGTCTATTTTGGTGACTTTGGAAGGAAAAGTTAACCTTTTCTTTGTTAATGTCTCACATAGAACATGCCATAAAGAAAATTAAGTGAAATCAAGGAAGAAAGAAAGGCTGACCATTCTGTCCATATTAAGGTTAATTGATGATGGAAGAGGAAAAAGGGGCGTGGCTAAAAAAAGCATACCCAAACCATATAAGTTCCTCCTATCCTTCCTCAAGACAATCACAAAACGAAACGTTCGCACAGGTACGACAACGATTGTTATATGAGGAATTCTCTCGAATTCTGCCCTCAAAAAAGTTTCCCTCTAATTAAAAAAACCTTGTTTGAAGCAACCGCAGGTTTAGTCAATCCACTTTTTCTGTCCATTTCCATTAATATCACAGGTTTCTTCTCGCCATTCTTTTCTTGTCCAGTTTCACCATTTTTAGATTTAATTTCAATAATTCCTTCTTGAAGTCTTCTCTTTAATTTTTCTACTTTTTCCTAAAAATTGAAAAATAACTGGATTGAGACTAAGTGCCAAATTGGAAAAGTGACCCCGAAAAAAATCCCGTCACGACTGAATAGAGATCGGCCTGGGTCTGGACCAAGGCTGGGGTTAACTGTAGAGTCCAGGCCTAGGCATTTTTTGACCTTCCTGGGTTATTCCTGGGCCTGGGTTTTTCCTGGACTACAGGCCTTGGATCCGGCCCAGGTCAATAAATCAAACCCAAGAAAAGGCCCAGGCTTGGTAATAGTGAAGCGTACAGACCCCATTTTTTCCTCCCAAATTTTCCCCTATATTTTTACAAAATGGTCAGACTTTTTCCTTTCTTCCATCCAATTTGCCTTTCTAATTTTTGCCTACAAATAAACAAAAAGGATTATTTAATTTTATACTAGTGAAAGTACATGCAAAAAAACAAGTAAAAAGGAGGATGGAAGAAAGGAAAAAGTTTGACCATTTTGTAAAAATATAGGGGAAAAATTTGGGAGGAAAAAATGGGGTCTGTACGCTTCACTATTACCCCAGGCTTTTCAGAAATCTCGATCTCAACACAACTTAATGACACTAACATTTTAAAATAAAAAATAAAAAACCTTGTCTCCCTTCAATTCAGCTTTAATTATACTTGCACTCAAATTATTTCTTTCATCATGAGTCATTTGTCTAAATTCTTTTTCAGTTCCCCCTCCTCCAGAAGTACTCGCCTCCACAATTTTTTGATTTCCATAAAATTCATTTTGTGATTTTTGACTAGCCCGAACAAAATCTTTCCCAGCTGCAAATGTTGGGCCTAAATTACGAGCTAAATGAGGGTCTATTGGTTTGGCTTTGACTGCTTCTTGTGAATAAAAATCTTCTTCTTCGTCATCGTCTTTAGGTCTACGGAATAAATATGTACGTTTCATGCTGGAAAATATAAATAAAATTAGGGCAAAAAAATAGAAAAAATTTCCCCGAAACTCGAACGAAATAAAGGGAAAATAAAGATAAATAAAAAATAAATTTAGCCCAATCGAATTGTTACCACTTTGATATTTGAAAATGTCAAAGTGTCAAAAAAAATTAATTTTACGAAATCCCTAAACTAAAATGGTGTCCGACAAAATCCTTGCAGGGATCCCTGATTTTTCTAAGCAAGACGATTGACTGATTGACCAAAAAAGAGTGCGGGATCGCAAGGCGGAACACCGCAAAATACCACACTGAATGCTGTCCCACGTCTGAAGACTAATGACGATTGGGCGACCGTACAGTTCACCAAAAGACGATTCACCATACGGACGATTCACCGAAAAACAAAGAGCCCTTTTTTCCTTATGTATGTTGTTGTTTCTATTTTTGACTGACTTTATTAGATTTGCGCCAATAAAAATTAATTTTTTTTTCAATATAAAATAGGTATATATTTACACAAATAAAAATTAGATTAAAAAAAATAACGAAAGAAAAAAAAATAAATTTAAAAACAATTTTTTATTCAAACAATGCTTTGTTTAGAGGCCAAAGGGGTTTTGTCGTCCCTCTTCTTTCTATCATTAAAATTATTTCCTGTTGTTGGAATGCGTAATGGACGGCCCAATCCAAGACCTGATCTTTGCCTTATTTCAAATCTCCGTTTAGGAGGGCTGCCTTCTGGACTTGTAGTTGAAGAATCGCCACAATAATTTTCAATTTCCTTTTAAAAATTTTTTTGGGACTATCCGATTATCTCCCCCCACATTTTTCTTTCCCCGAGAACCTGATCATCTTTAGATCTTAACCGATTAAAAGGACAAAAGATCCCAGACTTATGTAAGTTTTATTAAATTCCCCAAAGGGAGGGGCCTTCGCCAGCATGCTCCAATTGACGTGCTGTGTTTCTTTCAGTTTCGGATAACATAAAATGTTTTTCGAAGAACTGAGAATAATTTCTTAGAACAGTCGAAACTACAATTGTATATTCATTTAAGAAGAAAGGAAAATATGGGGGAGATAATCGTATAGACCAAAAAATCTTTTTTTTACTTGTTCTCTTTTATGCCTTCCTGGTGAAAGTGAAGAAATTTTATATTTGGAATGACCAAATTCCTTTAAAAATGAATAAAAAATTTCAAGATTCCTTTAAACAACAACATACAGGACTACTTTCCGATGTTGTTTGTGGTGGACTACTTCCATATCCTCCCCCTCCACCACCCCCACCATCACCAAAACCTGGGGGCATAGTTCCACGTCCACTTGTTGTTGAACCACCTTCATCACCACCACCACCACCACCTATTCTCGTTAATAAATGAGGGGAACGATAATAGTCACTATAATATTGTTGTTGGTCTAATGTTGGTTGATCAAATCTTTGAATAAAAAATGCGAAAAATTCCATCATAAGTCCCATACCAGGGCTGGGCTAATTTCGCGTTTCGCATCTTTCGAATTTTTCACCACAAAAAGTTTCGTATTTCGCTATTTTTAGATTTCGCCCAGCCCTGTCTCATGCACCAATTCGACAAACAATATACATATGTGTCATTCAAAAAAGCTCGCCAAGCTGAGCTGTATGACACCAAAATTAAGCTTGGAACTCAACTATAAGTCTAGTTATGGTCTCATAATGGTCAAAAAACTAAAAAACTCTTTCTCCTTACATTTTAGGCACTTGTTCAAATGCAGACCCAAATTGTTGTTTTCTTCTTTTTTGAATTGCTGTCAAATTTTGATGAGGTATTTTAGAGGAAATTCCAGCCTTTGAAGATGTTGATGCATCCAAAGAGGAATCATGCCCAGAAGACGAAAAAGAAGAGGAAGAATGTTGTGGAGGGGGAGGTGGGGGAGTATAATGAAATATTTTTGCCATTTCCTTTTGCTGGGCAAAATCTTGTTCAAATTTTGGAGAAAATATTGCTGGGGGTGTTGGTTGGCGAGAATTTCGACGTTGTAAAAATTGTAATGAGGAGGCTGTTGTTGGAGGAGGAGGTAAATGAGAGTGACTAGTACTGTAATATTGTTGTTGTTGGGGAGGTGTTGAAGATTTTGTTGAAAAACTTTTTTTCCTTTGTTGATTTAATAGGGTTTCATCAGGTATTATTGGTGAACACATTGCAGCAGCATAACTTTAAGATAAAAAAGTTTTAAAGACAAATTTGATTAGTAATATGATAAAAAGGCAAATTCGAAGATTAAGGTCGATATCGTTGGATTCAATTCAATCCCTTTATCTCCCTTAATCCCCTGATATCCTTAAATCCTCTCAATCAATTCAGAACCCCTTCTACAGGCGATATTTATCTTCTTAATCCTCAACAAATGTAACTAAAGAATTTGGTAGAAACGACAACCCAAATAATGAGAAATTCGAAGAAAAATGAATCACAAGTAAGGATAAAAGGATTGTGGGATCAAATGTCATCCAGAACTTAAAATCAAAAATAATACAAATATAACTGAAGAATTTGGTAGAAACGTAGGATAACCAACAATCTTCCTAAAAATCAAAAAACACCTGCTATAAGGATTAGCATATTGTAATCTAGGATCAGAACGTTCACTAATTGAAGTAGTATTTGTAGTAATTGAAGAAGCTGTTTCTGGTGTTTTATTATTTTCAAATGACCCTTCTTCTTCAAACATTTCTGATGCTTGTATTGGTCTAAAATTGCCAATCGGAGTACTTGGTTGTTCAAGTAACAAAGACAAATCACCATTTAAAATTAAATTTCCTTCCTGGGATCTAATGTCATCGTGGGATCTAATGTCACCTCCTCCACCCCCATTTCTTTGTTGAATAAACAAAGGTGCTTGGTGTCCATAATTTAAGGTTGTTGGCTTCCGTCTAGGAATTAATGGGGGCAAACTTTCAGGGTTCTGCTGTTCTTCATATTCTCTATTAATAGGTAAAGGATGTCTTTTGTCAATTGAAAGACGTGCCAATTCTTCAGGAGGGAATAGAGTAACATGTTTACCACCATTTGGAGAAAGAGGGGAACTTTCAGAAACATGCTCTCTTTCAAGTGATAACCTTTAAAAAAATTTTCAAATTTTCAAAAAAATTTGAAAATCACCTCTTTTCTTGTCCATTTAATGACCCTTGACGTTCTTCTTTTTCAACCTCTTTTTGTTCTTCTTCGTCTATTTGATTATATTGAGGTAACAATTGAGCAAAATTTATTAAATTTGATATTTGTTGTTGGGGTTGTTGACGAACCCAACTTCTTTGAGAACCTGTTCCTATTGAGGAACTGCTACTACTACAAGAAATATTTGGAGGGTGTTCCTCATACAAATCAGCCAATCTAAAATTGAAAAGGAAGAAATAAACTTTCTTGTGGGTAATGTAAAAGTCTCAAATTTGACTTGAATGGATACTGATAAGTACCAGGCTCTGTATTTCTCGTGTACCATAACTCTGGGTGAGTAGAGCTTTCTGTTCCCATAAAAGCTTTTTTGGAGTAAAATGAACCTATCCCAAGGGAATAAGTCTAGAATACCGGGTCATAGGTTGTAGAATACATAGCCGGGTACTTATCTCCATAAAGTATCCATTCATGACTTTCTCCTTTTAAGGAAAAAGGAGAAAATAAAAGGTAAAGGAGATAACATAAGTATCAGGGCTGTGCGCCAAAATTTCGTGTGGCGCGCCAAACGCCAATTTTTCAAATTCTTAAAACACGGCAAACGCCAGAACACCAAAATCATCCAAAAATGGACGCCATGTCAAAAACGCCAAGCCAAAACGCAATGGCGCACAGCCCTGATAAGTACCCCAAAAACAACTAAATTTCCCTACTTATTAACAACAATGTGGGGTGTTTGTTGCTGTTGATTACTAACTCGACTACAACTGCTATTACTTCCTTGACTCAAAGCTGAAGGTAATCTACTTGTATCATCAACTTCAAAACTGTCATTATTTTCCCCAATTAAAATTCCATTTAAATATTTTTTTCGAATATCAATTTTGTTGTTGTTTGGGGTTTCTTGTAATATTTTTGGTGGTATAATTGTTTCATCTTCAACATCACCCACAGGCTGTTCTTCTTCTTCTTCTTCTTCACCAGAAGGAACTGAATATTCTGCCTTAAATTTAAAAAAAATAGATCACCATATATCCATCACCCATAATCTATCCAAATGGATTATGCGTGATCCAACATCTCCCTTAATCCTCCGATATTGACCAAACTTTTCGATATCCCTAAAATCCCCCGATACCCCCAATATCCTTCCAAAGGCCCTGAAAAACCTTAATCCACTGATATCCCCCGAACGCTCACATTCCTCGATATCACCTCAAATTCCCTCGATATCCCCTTTTTAATCTCATCTCATCAAACTATTGGACCGAAGTGAGGTATATACAAGAGGACTTACAAGAACACAACTCTGGTGCGG
Organism: Meloidogyne arenaria; assembly: GCA_036172955.1. Taxonomy (NCBI): domain Eukaryota; kingdom Metazoa; phylum Nematoda; class Chromadorea; order Rhabditida; family Meloidogynidae; genus Meloidogyne; species Meloidogyne arenaria. The sequence continues at coordinate 4,243,008 of JARQAB010000012.1, read as the reverse complement.
ACCGAAATGAGGTGTACCGTTATGACTAGTCAAAGATGAACCGGGAAAAAGCCATAGAAAAAATGAGAAAACCCCCAGATCAGAACCTTCCTAAAATAATTGAACTGACAAAAAAAATTTCCGTTCCAAATATTTTCAGAAAATGTATAAATTTTAAAAACACCTCTTCAAGAACAACAGATTGTTGTTGTTTTGTTTCCAATTTTTCTCTTCCTTTTGGTTTTCTTCTTCCATTTAATAAAAGTGGTTGTTGTTCTCTTCCTTCCTCCTCTTCAACTCTTCTTCTTCCTTTTTCCATTTCATTTTCTTTCGTTTGCTCACGCAATCTTGCTTCCAATTTTGCTGGATCTGTCCAACCAATACACAAAAGAAAGCGATCTTTCCACGTTAATTGTAATGAGGGTCTTTTCATTATTTCTTTTAAATTCTGTTTTTGTTGAGAATGTTTTGTTGAACTTTTTGTTGCTGAGGAACTTTTTCGACGTCGTTGTTGTTGTTGTTGTACTGCTGCACTTGAACGACGACTTGCCTTGAATAAATATTTTTAATTGAAATAATTATATTCTAAGGGAGAATCCAGTATTGAGCTTGATCGGAGTTTGTGCCCATATCCCTTTTATGCCATTTTATGATCTTAAATCCTTTCCCTTTTACATTAAAAACGCTTTATTTTTAGTTTATTATTATTGTGAATTTTTAGTCTTTTTAATTAAAGGATTCTCCACAAGCTGGTAATTTAGTGTTTGTATAAGGAGAATAGCGGACTAGCTTGTTAAAGCCTGAAGCTCTTCCTAGTAGGTCCAATCACACCCAATCCCAATATTCCTCTATATTCTCCTTCGACACACTGCTTCGACACTATGATATGGAGAATACGAAGGAAGCTAAGACCTTTTCCTTTATTAAAATAGTTCAAACCCCTTGTTGTGTACTTGCATTACTCCTCTTTCTTCTAAATATCATTGCCTCAGCATGCCCATGTACAATTTCTTCGTCGTCTTCTTCATCATCATCATCTTCTTCATTTTCCTCATCTTCATTTTCATCCACTGATGCCAATGAAGGAAGAAACCCAGCATGACGAAGTGGAGATTTTGATGGTGAACTTCCAGAAGAATCATCCTAAAAATGGAACAAGTCTTATCGTTAGCCCCCTTCTTTCCCATTAATTTTTTAGTTAGGATGTACAAAATGGTCAGTAAGTCTATAGACTCAGCACGATGAGCTCTATCTATAGATCGATAGAGCTCATCGTGCTGAGTCGAATGACGTCAGAAACAGTCCATGGGACTATCCCTGAGCTGAGTTATAGGGGTTCAAAAATGTCAAAATTCATAGGTCACAAGGGCTCAAAATGGTCAAACTTTACTGCAAAGAAAAATACCGAATATTGTCGAAGAATAGGAGATCGTCTTTTTGGTGTCAAAAAAGGCGTTAACAAAAAATCCTTGTCTGTACCACCAACTTGATCACCTCCTCCACTTCCTCCTCCACCTGTCCCCCCATGCCAACTTTTTCTTACTCCATTTGTTTTTGCTGTTCCATTTGTAAAGAATGAGGGATGACCATTTTTTCCATTTTTAGATTCTTCTTTTTTACCCTCCTTTCCTCCTCCTCCCTCTTCTTCATCGTCATCCACTACTCTTCCCCCATTTATTTTCCCTCCATTTGTCCCCCCTCCGTTTGTGCTTTTTCGGCTTTCCCCGCTAGGCCTATGTTTATGAGAAATTGCCAAATGTTTGCCTTTGGCCAATTCAAAAATTCGACGTTTTTCTTCTGTCCTTTCCAGGGTTAATTGTTTATTTAAATCGGAATTTGCTGCTCTTAAACCTTTAAAAAATTTTTTTAAAGGTTTTTGTAAATAAAATAACCGCTAACGAGGAGAACCAAAAAATATATAACAAGCACCAGAATGAGGAAAACCTATTGGAAAAAATTTTTTTTTCAATATAAAAAATTCAAATAAAAAATTTTTAAGAGAGACAATTTTTATAATATACAGCCTCAGTTTCCGTTAATTTTGTATCTTGAGACTTTGAGGATTGGGGTAAATTGAAAACCGAATTTTTTTGCCTCATCACATTGGTGGGGAAGATCTCCGGAATTTTTCAGATTTTTATTAAATTGCTTTTCCATAAAAAATAAACTCCTTTTTCCTAAGTTTGTGGATAGATTATAACTTAAATAAAATTTCTTAGTCAACTAAAAAGTTTTCCTTAGACATTTAAATAGGTAAAAAATAGGGCTACAAAAATACACAAAATGCTACCAAAGGAAATTTTTTGTGAATAAACCTTAAAAAATTTTCTAAAAGTAAAAAACCGCCACTTTATATTGATAGCTTATAATTTAAAAGGTTTATTTAGAGAAAAAAAGCTGTCAACTAAGGTTTTGGTCAAGAAAAAGATTTTTTCAAAAAGCCAGCGGTTAGTCATTTGTCAAATCCCTTAGTGTAAATAAGTGAGAAATGAAAAGACTTATGTTAACAGATGCTTTTTTTTATTGCCAAAACAAAATTTCCTTCCGTTTTTTGAAAATTTTTTTAAAAATAAATAAAAATTAGGCTGTAGTTTAGTATACCGGAGTTTTAGATTCGACCCCAAAAATGTGCTAACTCCCCACTATAGAGACTTCCAAGACTCTTGGTCTTGAGTCTTGACTCAAAACTTTTCTTGGGCTTTCTCGGTCTTGGTCTTGGGGTCTAGTCTTGGTCTTGAGTCTTGGAATTCGGTCTTGGAAGTCTCTACCCCCATATGGTTTTTCGATTTTTGGGGACCTATATCTCGGCCCACAGGCATCTCCGGAAAAAAAAATTGGTACCATTCTACTCAGCCCGTCGAGACGAATCGGATGGTATGGGTTTAGTATCAAAGCTAAAACTCCGGTATACTAAACTACCGTATATCCTTTAATAACTACCCTGGGTAATTATTGTTTCTACCTTCCGCTGGAGGGAATAATTAATCGAAGGAGGGTAATTATACGAGATTTGAAATTTGAACGTGTTTTAGGGCATTTATGGGGGGGGGGGGAGGGTAATTATTGTTTCAATCCATCGGTGGATGGGGTAATTAATGGAATGGGGTAATTATTTGAGAGAGGGCAATTAATACAGGTTATACGGTATATCCAAAAATTATCTATAGAATACTTACAGGAAAAATAATTCCTGGTGACATAAAATAAGAGATAACTTCAACCAAACTTTTAGGCAAATGTTGTCTCAATACTTGCCCAATAATTGAATAAAACCGTTCTTGTCCAGAAAATGGACCACAATTTTTTGAAGGTCTTTTATATGCAATGACATATCCAACAGGTAAAGTACTCATACAAACAAAGGCAAGTAAAAGCCAAAAATAAAAATTGCTTGACCTGAAAATTGAAAGGCATAAATGTTAAACAGTTATGATCTTGTGGGCGAGCATTATGTGTTAATGGATTTCCCAAGTCATATTGGATTTCCCAGTATAATTATACCAAAGTCCTATGGTGATAAGGGTCTCGAATAGAATTAATAGTCATATATGGATCATGGGGATCTCGAAGGTTGGAAGTTCCAAGGTTGGAAGGCTTGGAAGAAATTTTTTTTAAACCTTCCAAGGCTGGGAAGCACGTCCTCACACTCGCATATGTTGCACCATACGAGCAAATTTACGAGCTAATTTTAAATTTCCAAATATCCGAAGCCGAGATCCCCGTGATCCATATATGACTCTTAATTCTATTAGAGACCCTTATCATTATAGACTTTATTGTTATAAATTTAGAACCAACAGACGGGCAGACATGGACTACTAGCAGTGAACTAGATATAGTAGCAAAAGTTCAGGAAGAAACATGCAGGAAGAACCTGCGACAACGCTGACAGTGTTCGCCCTGCCTTGCTCACACAAACGCAGGTGCTCTACCACCGAGCTGCCGGGGCATCGACTAATTTATCCTCTTAGATCGTTTAATCCCCGCCTAAGCGTTTCAAATGTTCTAGGTGAATCATCCTTTACCATCAGTCTTTATATGCCTCACGCCGGGGTGGCCTTGTAAAAGGTATTAGACAAGGTCTAGCCAAAACTATAGCTACCCTTAAAGAGTATAACTGTAATATGTGCCTAAGTTTAGTTTACAGAATGGTCCTAGCTAAAATATAAACGAAAAAGTTCAACTTAAAGAAAAGCACCTAGATGCTCGAAATATTTGTTTGGCAGGAACATTACAAACCATACAAGCCCAAGCACGAATGTACATTACGGCCACAAGTTTCACACAATTAATTAATGGAAGCATAGGAACGAGAATAGTGCCTAGACAAACCATTGCTTGGGAATTGACCAGGTGGAGCTAGAAAAATATTTTACAATTTTTCGGAGACATAAAAACATTTTTAGATGGATTTTATGTAACATCGTTTTCAACGGTTACACCCCGATGTACCGCGAGCCCAGTGCAACGCCGAGCTATAACTTTGTTTAAAATCATCGAACTGGGACGTCGTGATATGGTTAGTTAGATGCTCTCGTCGATCTGAGTCTAACCACACCACGATGTCCCGGATTCGATACTTTTAAACGAAGTTATAGCTCGGCGGTACATTGGCCTGCACCCGTTTTCAACAACAAAATTAAAAAAAATCAGAACTCAATGAATACCGAACCAAAAATTCTCAAATTTTGGGATCTATTAGAAAACCCTCTAAAAAATATATATTGAAATTTTTAAAGGTTTTGGACATCTACAAAAAATTCTATAATTATTTTTGAAAAGGGACAATTTATAAAATACCCCAGAAAATATATATATCTTCTCTCTTACCACATTTTCAGCCACTTTAAATTCCCCATATTCCGGAAAGGTTGCCTCAATGTCCCAACACCACCAATCTGAACAATAACGAATCCAAAGACCGCGTAGAAAATCGATTACCAAAATAGCCGCTACAGTCATTACCAAATCCTTAAATTTTTCGAAAATATTTTTTAATTATTGTAAGGCGGCTCCTGCTAGGTACGGATGGAAAAAGTGGAGAGAAATATAAGCAAATATTGGGACCATTAGCATCGCTTAGGATATAGAGGTGGAAGAATAGTGGAAAAGCGATTAGTTGGTTGTTTAGCCAGCAAGTTCGTTGAAAGTGAAAATCGGTTGAAGAATCTAAGAGTTTATCATTATTTCCTCGCGAGCGCTTTTTTGTCCAGTGAAAGTTGGTCATGTTAACGACCAGCATTATACCAGCATAGGAAGGCCTTTCCTCCTCCCACACTTTAACTTGTTCCACGGGGATGTGCCGAAACAGATTTCAGAAAGCGAAAGATGAAAGGCGTAAGACGAAACACAAAAAAGGCGGAAATTCGGCGAAAGACGAAACAGCACGCCCCTACTGCACTAAATATCTTTGGCACCCTTAACATTCCACGAAACCTGTCCGACAACATCTCAATTCCACCCTGACCCTTCACAAGCTTTATTTTCTTAAAAATTTACCGTTGTAACAATTTTTGCCACTTCCTGGCCTAACAATGTTTCCCAACACAAATCATCATATTTTTTAGCACGGTAAGGTGCGGTTATTGGTGTTTGAATTTTTGGAGAACTTGTGTAGTTGAGAGGGTGTGGAGAGGGGGTAGGCCAATTCCCTTCACCTGGGCCAATTTTTCTACTTTCCCAAAAAGTTCCCAATTCTGCTGTTTGTTGTTGAGCTCGCCCACCAGGCAAAACAAGCGCTTTAGGGTTGGAGACACCAACCTAAAAAATAGTATAAAAAATAGAAAAAAATGCCATGTAGGGCAATTCCGTTGCTAGCCTAAGCAACGCTTTGGGCGATTATTATGTGTTAATGGATTTTCCCAACTATTTAACATCTGTTATTTATCGCTATTTCCTGTGACACCACACCCAATTGTTTTTCCATTAAATCAGTTCCAAGTTGAACAGTTTTTATGTGCCCCAAAAGAAGACGGTGACCTTGGTAAAATGATGTTAGCTAGGGTCTGACTAACCCTAGAGCTCTTGGGGAAACTAATGGTAAAATGTGCCTAGGTTTACTTGACAGAACGGTCCCAGCATACTAGTGCATTGCCGGAACCGCAAATTTGGTCGTAACCGGAACCAAAAAATCCCGGAACTTCCGGCCTACCGGAACCGGACTTCCGGCGAAGCTCTACAGCATACTCCCGCTCCGATAAAATAAAACTACAAACAAATAAAGGTCCAAAATGAGGTTGAACAGTTGTCCAAGGATCCGAAATTGGCTGTGGGGTAGGTGTTGTAGAAGCCAATTCATGTCCAGGAAAAGGATTTGAACCATAAAGAACGCTCAAATCTCTTTCTTTTGGGCCACCACCATCATTATTATTAGTTGGACTTTTAGATTTTGGTGGCGGTCGTTTCTTTCGTTTTGGATGAGAAATTCTGTTGCTGCTTGTACGCACTCTACTATAAAAAATGATTAGGGAAAAAATATTATTTAACTAGTTACTTCCCTATATTGTTCCCTCAATCAATCCCACTGACAAGAAAGGACCCCACCTCTTCTCCTATATGATATCCGGTAGTGCGTACCGAATAGATGTTGTAAGTCATTTAATTCCTAAAGCTATGCAGTAGGCGGCGTGGCGTAATGGATAACACATCATCTACTGAAGATGCTGGTTCGCTCCCAGCCGCCGATTAACCTTTTGAACTAGCTGAAGTAGAGAAATAGCTATCCCAGCCGCTTTACTATGTTTATCACGTAAAAACTATAAAAGGGGTTGAAAGATTAATTCCTATATCTTCTAATTTAACCAGCTTTTCCTTCTCGAAACCTCTTAGAGGATCAGGTTTTATCCCAAAACCGCCCTAAAGGAAGTGATTTGCCGGCATCCTTTTTGGAATTTGCTCGGGGAAGCAATATAGGAACAGTAATTATTTGTTTTACCTTTTAAATAACAATGGAAAGAAACGCTTATCACGTCGACGTTCACCGCTATGTGTAGCAGAAACGCTAGCAAATAAAAGGAATGGCGGCTTTAAGTGTTGTTGAGGGGAATTAAATTGTGATACAATTTCCCTCGAATTGACGTAAGGGGAAGAAACAACCTGAAAAATTGTAAAAACTATTAAGAGGGATTTCGGTGAATTTGTTGTGATTAGGGGACATAGGATGGAATTTCAACTCGTAGAACTGCCAGATAAGCCAAAAGGGAGTAGGCAAACTTTTTGATCTTGAGCAGTGTTCATAAGCTCGTAGCAAAATTCGTACTCGTACTTTGGTACGAAATACGAGGACGAGCAAAAAAATAGGGTGGTACGAAGTACGAGGCCAAATTGAAATTTATAAACACTGCTCTTGATTTCACTTTATCCGCCCAAATATTTAGAGGGTCCAGGGTCAGTTGACCTTTTGGGTCATTTGATTTCATTTGACCAAAAGGGTACTTTTCCGTTATATGCCCCCACAAATTCTTTGACTGTATTTTAGCTAGTGGGCGGTTCCAACTTTCAATTTTTTTCGATCGTCTCGTCGGTCCGAATCATTTGATCAATAGGGAGTTGACCTTCTTGGGGACCCTAAAAGTCCCAAATTAATTAATAAACACCTCATAATAGCTTTGGTTATCCCAATCATTGTCAGTTGGAGACCTAGCTATATGAAACTGATATTGACTTGCAGCTAAAGAATTTAAGGTCATTGCATCCAATTTTTGTTGTTCTCTTTCATATTTTTCGTTTGCACGCATTTCTTCCTAAAAAAGATTTTTTTTTAATTTCACAAAAAATTCAAAAAACCTCCATAGTGTTTAGCATTATAAAAAGCTTTAATTGAAATTTATTTTTAAAATTTTTTAAATAATTTTTACCGAATATACAAGAGTGTAATAATTGAGCAAATAAAAGAAAAGCACTCTAAAATTTTTAAAAATTCAGAAAGATTTTGGTAAAAGGTGTAATTTATGTGACAATTTCCTTTCATCTTTGCCAGAACCCCCCCCCCCCCCCCTTTATTTTTGCCACTGACAAAATTCGACGAATCAAAAAAAGGCGAAAATTCGGCAAGAGGCGAAACGGCTTACCCATTGTGTGTACCAAGAATGGGACGGGTTGACGAAAAAGGTAGGATTTCTGGTCGGATTCTGGAAAATTTTCGGGACGGCTTTCAGATATAGGGTCAGAAAAAAGTCAGGGGTTCGGGTAATTAGTCTTATCCCTTGTGTGTACCAATATGGTTCACTTATTCTCATGAAATTTTTATAGGAACAGAAAGCTCTACTCACTCAGAGTTATGTACAATATCAAACAATAAGTTCTAAAAAGCAGCCTCGGTACTTAGATTCACCTTGGTTAATTTTGTCTCAGCGGGAAATAGAGGGAATTTTGAAAGGGAGGGATGAAATAAGGTGTCACACAAATAATTTTATCAAAAAAAAAATTTTTTTTAACCTAAAAAGATGAACACGCAGAGCTGTTCTAGGCCTATAAAGCTCCAATTTGAGGCTAAAATTTTTTTGGATTTTTTAAAAATTAAAAAAAAAATAAAATTAACATCAATTCAAAGATTGGTGGAAAAAGAAATGTTATAACGCCAACAGTAATTGAAACAGCATTCTAAATTAAAAATTTTTTTTGGTACGTTTACGTTATATTCTTCCGATACCGTATTTTCTTAATTAATTCCCCATGCTAGAGTTGTGTTGAAACAATACCTAATTCCCCACCCTCAAATACCCTACTGCCCGTTCAAATCCCAAAACTCGAATAATTCCCTTCCCAAGAATAATTTCCCATCCCACGTATGGGTTGGAATATTAATTCCCCAGTTGAATTAGTCGAGAAAATACGGTATATGCCCTCACAAATTCTTTGGCTTCGATTTACCCAAGAGGCTGGTTCCAAATTTCGATTTATATATCTTTCGATCGTTTCGTCTTTCCAAGTCGAAAGATACCATTACCTATGATCAAAAATCCCCAGAAATGTCCCCGAAATTTGAAAAACCATAGGGTGGACCGAGGGCATTTTTAATGTCAAAAATTCGGTTCCCTTTCGAATAACACAAAAATATTTTTTCGATGATTCCGAACAAACTTCAATGTAAAGAATTTGTGGGATATAACAGAAAAAGCTTGTTCAAAAGCTGTTAAAAAACACACCTGTTTAAGAAAAGTGTCCTTTTCTGTAGTTTGCGAAACTTTATAAATAGCCAACATAGAGAGTAGCATCATTGATGTTATTATTAAATTAACAACAACACGAACAAAAACTTTTTGGAAAGTTAATTTTTGTTTAAATTTTTTCTTGTATTCGGTAGAGGCTTCCTTTTTTTTGAAAGAAAAAAGAATTTTTTGGTCCGCACAAGAAGGTCAACATTCTAGAGGTCTTGTAGTGGTCAAAAGAGCAGAGGTTAACTACAGATATTTGGGCGATAAAATATAGAAATTGTGCGGACTGAGAATAATTTATGTAAGGAGGATTAAGGAGGATATCGATGGATTTGGTAGGATTAAGATGGATTTGTTGGTGGGGATTAAGGAGGATTAAGTCCCTGAAGATGAAAAAAGGCAAAGAGAGCAGACCAACTTATCCCCAATCATGAGTCCCTATCTCCGTGCAACTATTTTTAGTTGATATACAGGGTCGATTGACCATTATACTGTGTTCACACAAAAAGCGTCTTGCGTTTTGCGGAAGAAAATAGAATTAAGAATAGAGAGATGCAATTATGTCTCTCCTTCTTTTAAATGTTATTTTCTTCCGCAAAACGCAAGACGCTTTTTGTGTGAACACGGCATTAGCTCTCTAGGAATAGTTGACCATTAGGGAGTTGACCTTCTTGAGTGATCCAATTTTTAATCAAATTTTTTCAAACCTACCTTCAATTTAATAGCATTAGCCATAGCTAATGAAGCCGCTGTTTCAGGTTCCCCAATATTGTAATCCCACCCATTTATCGCTTTCCAAGTAAAAACATATTGTTCTTGCTTTCCACTACTTAATTTACTTTTTCGGGTATTTGAAGTCATTTTCTAAAGAAAAAAAATTTTCAAAAAAAATTTTTACCCCTGCCAAACCTTCAGAATAATAAAAATACAAAATACAAGCAAAAATAAATTTAGAAAAACATAAGCTACAGGAACGTGATAGCCAATGATGAAACCTTTAAGGACTGTTTCGTGACTGTAGTAGCCGTAGAAGAGGTAGGAATATTGAAGGTAACCCTTAAAATGTAGAAAAATATTTTTTTTACAATTTAGAAATTGTGCTGTAGTCAACCCTCGTTATTAGGGTTGGGGTTTTCATGTCGGGCCGACGTTCGAGTCATTTTTTCAATCCTCAATTTATCGGACCAGTCCGACCGAGTCTTTTTCAGGCCAAAATTCGATGCCCGACTCGATCTTTCGGACCGGACCGGGTTATAAATAGAGATCGAGATTTTTGAAAATTTTGACCCTTGTCTTTCATTTTAAGTGAGGAGGACAGATTCTTGACCTTGGGTCAAGAAAAAATTAGAGATCAAAAATGCCTTGATCTTGACTCTGGATCCAGATCCAGTTTCTAATTTAAAATACCCCTTTGAAGATGAAGAAATTGTACTCTATAATGACCTCATATACTCTATAATGAGGTCAAGCCAAATTCAAATTTTTTTTTCTGATCGGGCTTCATGTCGAAAATAGTAAGTTTCGTTTCAATTTCTTTTTAAAAAATTCGATGCCCGACTAAAATACTCCTTTGAAGATGAATGCTCGGGTATCCCGATCCCGCCTCCCGAGGTCATTTCCCGACCCGACTCCCGTTTCCCGGGTTTTTTCTTCTCCCGAGCATCACTAGGGTATAGGGAAAAGAGTAGGGTCGGGTTTTAGGAAATTTCTTAAATCTCACTAAATTCTTGAATAAAATTTAAGTTAAAATCTACCCCAAAATCAAGGACAGTATTTAATTCATCAGCATGTACAGCAATTTTAGTTGGCATTGCTTTTATGTGCCTAGTCCGGTTAAAACGTCCAATATCATTTTTTGAATCTGCCAACCATTCGGGCACAACAACAAAAGCCATAACCAGTAAAGAATTTGCAACATTCATTCCAAGTACCCAGCGAAGAAAAATAAAAAATGAAGAAACGACTGAGCCAAAATTGGATTCAATTTGTTTAATTTTTGATTCCCAAGGAATTAAGTAAATACTGAGATTTTTTGCCCAACGCCAAGCCTTTGGGAAGAAAATTTAAAATTTTTTAAAAATTTTTGAAAAAATTTTTTTGAAAAAATTTTTGGCTCTTGTCTGGATTAAGCGTCCAATGAAAAGTTAACGCGTCCAATCACATTTTAAGTACCCACGGTTCTTCATTTTAGACCAATGGTCCGGTATCTTGTTGCACGCAATTGCGGATTGCAACTTGCGAATTTTTGACTTGCGGATTGCGGCTGCGAAAAATTTTCTCAATTGCGTGCACCCCTGATCGTGTGAATGTAACATACCTCCGAGTGAGAAGACCTCTTTATTCCCTTAGATTTTATGGTACTAAAACGAATAACCGGGTACTTAAAAAATGTGATTGGACGCATAAAATTTGAATGGACGCGTTGCGGATTAAATTTTGCGGACTGTCCGCAAGTTTTTCATAGGACACGTAATCTGGACAGACGCCAAATTCTTCTCAAAAATACCCACCTGATTCCCTCGTCTACTTGCTTCAACTTTGTAAAGATGCCATTTACTAACTTGAGCTTCCTGTTTTTGTAAATATTGCCTAGCTACTTTTAATGCTCTCCTTTTCCTTCTCATAGGCCAAGGTTGAAGCCTTACTTTTCCAATAATTTCTTTGTGATGCCTTATTCTTTGAAGTATTTTCTCTCTAGGCATATTTCCAATATCTTCCTCTTCTTCATCTTCCCCATTGTAGTCATTTCGCCTTAACCGCCTTTCTTCTTCCCTAGAATCAACGCTTCTTTCCTTCTGGTCTTGCGAAGAAAGTTCTTCACGTTGATCTCCACCCCCACCACTACTACTCCCCCCTCCCCCACCCCCTCCTCCTTTTTGTTGACCAGAACCTCTATGTCCCATGCTACTCGATCTGCGCACCATTAGAGCAACCAAATCGGACTATAAATTTAAAAAAAATTTTTTGCGGACTGTCCGCAAATTTTCAAAATTTTTCAGAAGAAACTATAAGACATACAATGATTGACGATCTTCTGGAAAGCCTAGAAGTCAAATTTTCTGCTGCTGAATTTGGTGCATCCCCTCCCTCTGAACGTGGTGTTGCGGAGAATGGTCTTTTTTGTTGTTGCTTTTTTGCTGCTTTTGAAACACCAACACTTCCAAAACTCCCACCACCCCCACTTGTACTAGATCTGGGGGCTGTTTCTGACCTTTTAAAAAATTTTCCTTTTGGTGGTTGTTGACCTGAATGAAAAAAAATTTTTTTAAAGAAAAAAAATTTCTCGAAATTTCGCGAAATTTCGCAAATGTATTCCTTCTTCGAAATTTTCCGAAGTTTCGCGAAATTTCGCAAAATGTGTCCCTTCTTCGAAATTTCGTGAAATTTCGCGAAATTTCGCAAAATGAGTTCCTTCTTCGTAATTTCGTGAGGTTTCGCGAAATTTCGTGAAATTTCGCAATTTCGCATTTTTTGTAAAAAACACCTGAAACATTAGACGCTGTTCTATGATGAGTTTTAGGTTCATTTCTTCTAAAAGATGAACGTATTGAAGAAAAATTTGCAGCACCGCTTTCTTCATCCTCATCACTTAATAACCCTGGGGTTGCATCAAAACTTGTTTCTTCTCTTCTTTCATCATCCTCCTCCTCTTCATTTTCAATTTTTTTATTTTTATCTTCTGCTTTTTGACCAACTAGAATGCTGAAAGGCAAATATTGACGAAAACGTTGCCACATTTGTTGTTGGAATTTTTGTAGAATACCTATTATAGCTTAGTTGAGGTTTTTACTTGTTGCCTTAAATAATAGAAAAGGTAATTTTCCGTATTTCTAAAGGAAACACACAGAAATGTGGACAAAACAAATACCGTATTTAATTCTAATAGAATGGCCGCCATTCTATTTTTCAATACCTCTAAAAAGGAGGTCATTTTATTAGAATAAATACGGTTACTATTCGAAGGGCCGATCGATCTGAGTCGAAAGACTCCAAAATTATGAGAGGCTTGCAAATCTGTGCTGAGATATGGGGCTTTAAATGGAAAAAGAATATAGGGCTCGAAATGGTCAAAAACTCCGAAATATAGACAAAATCACTCAAATATGTATACCGCATTCTCTCTAATTGATCGGCGTCTCTATTTGGACGGCGGTCTCTAATAGAGCGGCACCTTGACAGGGGGTTGAAAATAGAGCGGCATGTCGCTCAATTAGAGAAAATACGGTTGGTAGAGGGAAGGAAATAAATAAATCTAAGTGTATCCGCAAAAAATGAATAAAAAAAAGCCTGTAGGGATAAATGAAATGTACCAAAGAAAATTTAAAAAATTTTTAAAACAATTGAAAACAATTAATAAAGGTAAGCATAGAGAGAAGTTTTAAGAAAAAAATCAAAAATGGACGACCAAGATTTTTGCTCATTAAAAGAAATTATTATTTTGTGTGTCTCTCCGTTCTCTCTTCTCGGTTATACTAAATCACGAATGGCCAATTAAATCAAAAATCTATTTTTTTGTCCTCGTTGTTTTTTAATGTATTCTGAGGTTGAAAAAGTACACACTAAACTTATTTTCATAACTTATTTTCCCCCTTCCTCCTCCCAAAAATCGACAAAAATCTTCCCCAAATTTCTTCCTTCCCTTCCCTTTCCAAAATATCTGCCTGGCACATTCCTTCACTATTTTATATTATACACCTATAAAATCACTCTTCCCCCACACCTGCCTTTAGGCTATACTCATATCTCTCTGAATCACCCTCAAGAAAAAATATGGTGAATGAGGAAAAGCAACAAAACAATAAAAGAGAGAGAGCTAAAGCAACGGCGATCTCCCCCATATTTCACCAAATACACATTTTGCCAATAAGGCCAAAAACTTACATTTTGCCAATAAAGCTTCGTTGGCAAAATGAGTGTTTTTAGCCTGATTGGCAAAATGTGGTTTTGGTGAAATGTGGGGGCAAAAGCAACGGCGGCGCTGCAAGCAGCATAAAATAATAATGGAAGTTTGGTGTGGACAATAAACACACAAAATTAGCAAAATTTTGGGCCACTAAAACAATTGATTTTAAATATAGCTTGATGGAATGATAGACTAATAAAAAAAAATAGGAAATGATTGGAAGATGTGGAATTTATATAAATAAATACACCTTCCTCCCTCTTTCTTCTATTGTTTTGAAGGACAATAAAAAGAAGGCATGAGAGCAGTTGTCCGCAAAAATGCCAAATCCTCCTTGCATAAAAAAGCAAAAGACGAAAGGCGGAAGAAAGCGAAACTGAATAAAAAGCGGAAAAGCGGAAGAGTCAACAAGCAAAATTTTGGAGAAGCGGAAGGCAGAAGACTGTCCGTACCTGATAAACTACAGGTAAATTGAAACAGAGAAAAATCCTATATTAGAGCCGGAAAACAGGCATAAAATAACCTGATACAAACTTGCGGACATAACATTATCAAATTTTGTCGAAATATGCCAAAAACTACCTATTTTCTCGGTAAATCCCCTGAGGAATTAATTTTGAACTTATCTGTGGATGGGGAATTATTAGAGGGTGGGTAATTATTCGAGTTTTGAAATTTATTTTTTTATTTACACCACTAGGGTGCGTCGGCCAAAAATAAAAAAATATAAAGTAAAATAAAAACAAAAAAATCAAAGCAGCTTAGAATAAATAAAATCATACCACTTGTTATTTAAAATGGTGGAAAAAAATTAGCGCGGGTTCGAACTTTCACATCTACATATGAAGGATCTTTTATAGTCTAGAAGACTACCACTGAACTATAACGCCCGCATTCCAAAATTACACTTTAAGCATGAAATAGGGTATTTGTGGGGAGGGAATTATTTTTTCAACCCGTCCAGAGATGGGTCGGAACAGTCAGAGGTGTCGGAAATCGGAAGAACCGGAAATCGGAACTGGCTCAAAAGTCGGAACTCGGAAATCAAAATTTTTTTCGGAAATCGGAAGGAGAAAAAACGACGGAAATCGGAATTCCGACCCATCTTTGAACCCGTCCCAGGTATGAGGAATTAATTGAGAATGGAGAATTAATCCAGAAAAACTAATAATTAAAACAGACACAATTGGTCAACGTTAAAAAAATTTTTTTAAATAAAACCTCCTTTCTTCCCTTACATATTTTATTTACCATTTACAGGGTCAGTTGTCCACTTTTAAAAATATATAAAAGGGTCATTTTGATATAATATCGTTCAGTGATTTATTGTCACAAACACATTAAACTTGACACAAAAATTCCAAAATTCTCTCATTTTCTTTCAACACATTCCTCCAAAATTACACTTTTTGTTAAAATTTAAAAGCTCCCAATTTGATTAATTATTAAATTTTTACACAACACAACAACAACAATACTGCACACAAATTCGTCACCTATCCTCAAAAATTAAAAAAATAATTAATCAAATTGAGGGAAAAATTTAAGACAAAAAAACTTTAAAAAATATGTAGTGTTACAGTTATATTTCTAAAAGAAATGTTAAAACGCTGTGAATACATTTAAAATCAACTCATTTAACAGTTATAACAATTTCTATTGCTTGCATGCTACCTAAGAATCATGCCAAGAACCATGACCTAACACCTAAGAATCATGCTACCTCAGTTTTAAAACGTAGCTGTTTAATAAATAAATATAAATACTTAGCTCTTGTCTTGTTGAAGCCAGTCTTTTACTTTGTACATGACTTTTACATGACAGTATACGATAAATACCAGTTCGAACAGTGCCTAATTTAAGCTGTAATATCACAGTCAGAATTTTTATTCAGTTAAAATAACTGGGTAAACAATAACAAAATTATAAAAATATTCAAAGAAAAAAGGCAAAAAAACACTAGCATAAAATCGCGAAAAAATACGCCCTCACAAAGTTATACATCTTTATCTTATTAAAATCTTCTTTCAACGTCTGATTCTTTTTGCCCTCACTGTTGATTTCGTATGTGATAATGCCACTTTTCGAAACCAGATCGAAGAACGTTTCCCCTGTAGAGCTCCATAGCAATGCACAAATGTGCAGTGTGCTGCTTCCGCTGCCCTCGCTCGTTAAAGAGGTCTTGAGTACGACCTAATATAATTTATGAACTTTCGATATTTTAATTTCACCTACCACAGTAATAACATGCATTCGCATTGATGTAGCAATTTCGATGTCTCCAACGGCATGTAGAAGCAGCATGACCATAGCGAAAACAACAAAAGCACACTCCGCCCCGTCCACCTGTTCGACCATGCCTTGTTGTTGACCCACCAGTCGGGCAGTTTTTTGCGCGGTGTCCGATCTGTTGGCAATGGAGACAGCGCGAATCACTATCCCAATTGCCCTCACGTAGTTCATCTTCTCGATACACAAGCCTAGAATTTGGCATATTTTTCGGTTCAAAGATAAAATTACTAATTGCTAAAAAATCACAAGATTAGTAAAGGAGAAAAAATAATGAAAAAGTTTTAAAAATTATTTAAAAATGAAGACATAATGTAGATTAGATTAAATGTTATTTTTGTCAAAAGGTCAACTAGTAACGAAAAAGACATAATCTCCGATTTAAAATATCTAAATTTCATAAAGGTCAGTTTCTATTATTTTTAAGGATTGCCGAATCTAGTTTTAAAAATTGCTCGATCTAGTTTTAAAAATGCGTAATCGGTAAGCGACCTAAACGAAGGTGGAAACGAAAAAGGCAAAAATCCCAAAAACCCCCCTCAAATAACTCGATTTCTATTATTTCCTCCATACTCTGAACCTTCTACTATGAAACGTCCCTTACCTTGAGATGTTAAACTTTCAAAATGTCACGAGAAAATATTTTTTCGAAATCTCTAATTTAAAAATGGTTAATTTTCCCTGGGACACGCTAGGCGCGCTGCCATAACGGCGCAAAGCCGAAACTTGCTTCCAGATTTTAATCTTACCAGATTTAGTATCAAACGATTCCTCTCATTGTGCTAGGAAGATTGGTACAAAAATTGAGAAGAGCCGAACATTTCTCAGCAAGTTATGGTTTTGCGCCGTTATGGCAGAACTGTCAGTAAAAATTTTTAAATAAAAATTATACCATCGTGTAGAACGTAATCGATAATCTATTATGTTTCCGGCTTTTTTGGCTTCGACCCCCAAATTGAAAAGTTATAGGGTTTACTGACAGTTCGGAAGGTTCCACTGTCAGTATGGTTTTTCAAACAAAAGTGGACATCTCATAGTAATGTCTGCCTATTTAGAAGTATTTTCTATTAAATTAAATTAACATTATCGAAGCTTTTTGTAAAAGTTGAGAACAATTCAACAATCCTGTCCTTGTCATTAAAAAAAATTTTTTTTTCACCATTCGACTCAACTCAACGAGCTCTTTCGAATGACATATATTTCGAACTATTTCGGCTCTGTTCGTTTTCCGAAATTATACCAAATAATTTTATTTATTTTTCAGATTTTTTTAAATTAAAATTATGGAGGAAGACTTAAAATCATTTATTAAACTTCCCTGGTTCAAAAAACATTTTTCAAATTCGGCTGACTTGGAAATACTTCCTGCACGTTATACAGTTCAATATGTTATGGAAGAAATGTTTATTTATTTTGAGAAGCGTTTAACTCAAATTGCTGATGAAGAACCTTTGGTATTTTTTTAAATTTTTTTGGCACTTTTAAAGGAGAATTGATTTATCTTTCGGACAGTTTTTGCTGAAAAATTTTTTACGGGATTTTTTTTAATATGAAGTGAATTTGCTTACCCTATAAAAATTCCTGAAAAATTATCCGCAAGAAAAGTCACTACTTAAGATTGGGATTTTTAAATGTTTGTCAGGGTTCGACTAGGGGCTTGATTTATTGACCTGGTCCAGATATTGGTCTTGGAATTCAGGAAAAATCACTGGCAGCACAAAAATACATGACCATACGTGTCCCACTTCGGGAATGGTCTTTCCTCATTCTAAAAGGCAGATGAGTCAAACTTGGAATTTGGATGGTAGTTGCATAAGAAACCTAATTCCTGACTCGTCAAACCTATAATTTCTAAATTAAAGTTTATTTTTAGGACAAACTTATAAACAAATCATTCAAAAGAGGAGAAGATTCTTATCTTAATAGTCTGTTAAGAACACTTTTTGGCCTATGCGAGACTTGCCTACCTTCAGTTCTAAACGTTTTGATTAAGTGGTATGAGCATCAACAGAGAGTTTCAATCAGCCAAGTCGGGTAAATTTTTTAACTATTTTTACTTTGTTTCTCTTAAGTATCTGATTTTTTGTTGGGATTTTTTGTGGAACTTCGTTATTCCAATTAGGGTTGCCGGCCCTCTTCGGTTCGAAAGATCAAATCGGGCTTCGATTTTTGGCCGAAAAAGACTCGAACAGCGCGGTTCAGATAAAAATGGAGCTCGAAGAAGACTCAAACGTCGCTCGGTTCGAAAACGACAACCATAATTTCAATTTTTGCAAGTGATTTGCTTAAAAATAATGTCCACAAATGCCGGCCCGGTCTATTTATTCTTCGACCCCAATATTTTTGACAATTTATACCTTTTTTTGATTATATAATCCCCAGACCTCTATAATCCCCAGACCTTTAATTTTTCTGAACTACTTTTTTAAAATTTTCTTTATTTTTAGAGAAGTCAGAGATCGGGCCATAAAGAAAACACTTGTTGCTAGCTATTTATTTTGTGTGGTTTTAATTGAAATTCTTCTCCAAGTCCATTTTCACCCAGCAGAATGTCAATCACAAATTAATTTTATTGTTGGAAATTCTTTCAATCAAATATCTTACAAGGACCAATCCGTTTTTGGAATTAATTATAATAATAATTTGATAGGTTCGTTTTGATTTTTTTGTTGCGGACA
This sequence comes from Meloidogyne arenaria, assembly GCA_036172955.1. Taxonomy (NCBI): domain Eukaryota; kingdom Metazoa; phylum Nematoda; class Chromadorea; order Rhabditida; family Meloidogynidae; genus Meloidogyne; species Meloidogyne arenaria. The sequence goes on along the minus strand of JARQAB010000012.1, from coordinate 4,224,004 downwards.
AAAATTTTTTGCGGACAATTTTTAAAATTTTTGCGGACAAAAGTTTTATTTGCGGACGGAATTTTTGCGGATAAAATTTTTTCAATTTGCGGACAATTTTTAATTTTGCGGACAAAATTTAATTTGCGGATTTTCTGCTATCAAAATTTTTATTTTTTCTAGTTTCTGAAATCTTTGCAGAAGTAATTGGCGTTTTGTCACAAACCCATTGCAAATTAATCCAAAAATATTGTATTGACAATTTAAACGAATTACGGAAAGAAATACCGGTTAATACACATTCTGTTATTTGTCTTTTGATGGGAATGAAATATTTTAGAATTAAGGTATTTTAATTTTTAATCTATTTTTATTAAAATATTTGCTGTTTTTATTCTGACCAGTATGTTTTATCAGAATTTTTTTGTTGCGGGCGAAAATTTATTTGCGTACAGAATTTTTGCGGATTTAATGCTGTGCTAATCTAAAAGCGTTTTGCGGCAAGAAATAGTATTTAAAAGGAGTAGACAAAATCGCGTTTCTTCATTCCCAATGCTATTTTTTGCCGTAAAACGCAAGACGCTTTTTTGCCATTTTCGATCCCAGATACCCCCGCCCTCCAAAATGTTCTCCCCGACATCTCTTTTAACTCGAAAATTTTTTGAATTTTTTCTCGTTTAAATCAGAATATTTTTTTCTATTTTACTGATTCGGGGTTGTTTTTTTCTAATTTTTTTATTTTTAAAAACAGACAAACGAGATATCATCATTAGAGGAGGGTATCGCTTTTTTAGAAGAAATTGGTTTATATTACCTTGAAGTTGATTTGAAACAAAAAGATTTGAAGCATGCTTTGGCTGGATTATTAGTTGAAATACTTATACCTATGGCTGCGGTTTGAAATAATTTTTTTGTAAATTTTTTTAAGAAAATTTTGTTTTGTAGCAAATAAAAACAGAGGCAAACGTTCCAGCTTTAATTGCTTTTGTTGATAAACTTTACAATCCAACATATGATTTGATTAATAAAAAGCAGCATAAATTGGTTTATTTTTTTTTTATATTTTTAAAATGGATTTTTTTGAGGACTTTGAATAGTTTTGTTTCGAGACATAGGATTTGCGATTCCTGGAAAATCTCTAGGTTATTTGGAACCGGAATCAATAACCTAACGGAAAATTTCCGGATACCCGGAACCTGCCACCTATCCAAGCACGGACTTTGGGAGCATAACTGAAATGAACCTTTTTACCAAAATTTTTTTTGAGGGGTTTTTAATGGATTTTTGGAGAGCTCCAAATTGTTGATTTTTTTGTCTCGTATTTAGGCAAAAAAGGATCCAGCTATTTTAGAGTTCCTCTCCCCAACATTAAATTTTTAAATTTTTTCAAAACTTTAAAAAAATTTTCTTAAATTTCATTCAGGCAGCTTACCCACTTCTTACTTGCTTACTATGCATCAGTCAAAATAAATTTTTTCTTTCTACTTGGGTTCAATTTCTTAATCTTACGTTAGGTAAATATTTGTTATTTTAGTTGAATTCTATAAATTATTTTTTTTCAGCAAATCTCAAGAATAAAGATTCAAGAATTTCTCGAATGGCGTTGGAATCACTTTATCGTCTAATTTGGTTAATATTTTTATATTCTATTTTCTTAGGAGCGTATTGAATGTCAAAAAAACATTGAAATGCCAAACAAAGGAAATAACCTTAAAATTGGTATTTCAATGTTTGACATTTCGATGGTTTAACATTACAATATCATATCATACTCTAGTGGTCGGTGCAGGACGGAATCCGGAGCAGGACTAATGGGCGCGGCCGAATGGGCGCGGACGAATGGGCGCGGCCGAATAGGCGCGGAGACAAATGGGCGCGAGACGAATGGGCGCGGGACGTTTGGGCGCCCGAAATTTTTTTTTCCTAGAAATTTTTTTCTGATTTTTCTGTTCTGATTTTTTCTTCTGATTTTTCTGTTCTGATTTTTCTGTTCTGATTTTTTCTTCTGGTTTTTTTCTTCTGATTTTACTGTTCTGATTTTTCTGTTCTGATTTTTTCTTCTGGTTTTTTGTTCTGATTTTTTTATTCTGATTTTTCTGTTCTGGTTTTTCTCTTCTGATTTTTCTGTTCTGATTTTTCTGTTCTGATTTTTTCTTCTGGTTTTTTTCTTCTGATTTTACTGTTCTGATTTTTCTGTTCTGATTTTTTCTTCTGATTTTACTGTTCTGATTTTTCTGTTCTGATTTTTTCTTCTGATTTTTCTGTTCTGATTTTTCTGTTCTGATTTTTTCTTCTGGTTTTTTTCTTCTGATTTTACTGTTCTGATTTTTCTGTTCTGATTTTTCTGTTCTGATTTTTTCTTCTGGTTTTTTTCTTCTGATTTTACTGTTCTGATTTTTCTGTTCTGATTTTTTCTTCTGGTTTTTTGTTCTGATTTTTTTATTCTGATTTTTCTGTTCTGGTTTTTCTGTTCTGATTTTTCTGTTCTGATTTTTTTGTTCTGATTTTCTGTTCTGATTTTTTTGTTCTGATTTTCTTTCAATTTATTCCATTTTCACTCATTTCGGAGCAGGGGTGAGCGCAGGAGGCAATTGTGAAACGCAAAACGCAAGAAGCACACAAACCTACTCCCCCATATGGTTTTTCGATTTTCGGGGACCTATATCTCAGTCCACAGGCATCTCGAAAAAAAGAGTGGTACGGTTCGACTCAACTCGCCAAGACGAATCGAATGGTATTGGTTTTTTGTCGAAACGGTATACTATACTATATCCAAAAACCAGAAGAAAAAATCAGAACAAAAAAACCAGAAGAAAAAATCAGAACAGAAAATCAGAAGAAAAATCAGAACAAAAAATCACAACAAAAAAATCACAACAAAAAAATAAGAAGAAAAAATCAGAAAAAACCAGAAGAAAAAATCAGAACAAAAAAACCAGAAGAAAAAATCAGAACAGAAAAATCAGAAAAAAATTTCTAGGAAAAAATAATTTCGGGCGCCCAAACGTCCCGCGCCCATTCGTCTCGCGCCCATTTGTCTCCGCGCCTATTCGGCCGCGCCCATTCGTCCGCGCCCATTCGGCCGCGCCCATTCGTCGTGTACCGGGACGGAATCCCATACTAGAGTAGCACGAGGTCGAGGCCTCGCCGAGGCCGAGGTCCTCGGCCATTTTCAAACATCGACCTCGATTTTGCTGACCTCGGGCCTCGGAACCTCGTCTCGGTCCTCGGCCCGAACCTCGGCCGAGGACCGAGGCTAAATATACACCCCTAATAATTGCTTTTTTGTAAAATATGGAAGTAATATGGTGACTTACCTTCCAAAATTCTCAAAATTTTCGCCTGCGGCGCAGGAAAAGGAAGATTTTTGGCTTCATAGCCTTCCAAAATTCTTAAAATTTTCGCCTGCGGCGCAGGTTACTCTTGGTACCATTGGATAGTGCATTAAATAGGCTACAACATACCAAAAAATCAAGATTCCTGACTGATTGTTGTTATAAGGTTATGATGGATAAAGTGCCGAAAAATCGTATTTTTTTAAAAAAGTTAATTTTCAAATCATAAGTTTTTTTTATCAATCGGTCAAAAATTCTGATTTTTTCTCTATCCAATGATATCAAGAACATGAAAAAATGACCATTACTTGCTAAGTTATAGGGCCGGGACTCAATTGAGCAGGGACCGTCTATCCGGGACCCCATATCCGTCTATCCGTCTTTTCGGTTCAATTTATCGGTTCAAATCCCTTTATCCGTTATTAATAAACTAATATCTATTAGAACCCCCTTAATCAATTCGACCCTTTTTATCACCCGTTATCAATCACTCAAATCCACTTTTTTTCAATCACTCAAATCCTTATCTCAATAGATCTCCTTAATCTTTGACAAATTTTCGGTTCAGTTCGGTTAATCGAAAATTTCGGCTCGGTTGGCCAGTTCACTTTCATGCTAATCAAATTTAAAATACAGTGTTTGAAAAAAGCTGATCAAAGCTTTGAAATTATTTGATCAAGGATTTTAGCTTTCATATCTATAATGGTCATCTCCATTATATTAATTTGTAATCATTTAGTGAAATTTTGATAAAATTTAGTAAATTTAATTGGATTTTGAAAATCTATGGAGGTTTTTAAAAACCTCGGTTTTCCTCGGTCCTCGACCTCGGTCTCGGGTCAAAATTTGCCCCTCGACCTCGATCTCGGCTTTTCCAGTCTCGGTGATCCTCGGCCTCGGTTTTTTCGAAAAACCTCGACCTCGTGCTACTCTATCCCATACTCGTCTTTATTGGATTCTGTCTCGGAATCCAAGCAGGATTGCTCGGATTTACGGGATTAATCCCGCGGGATCCGCCCCGCACATAATGCTGAAAAGATTGTGTTACGGGATCCCGAAAATGCATTTTGCCGACATCTACGATTCACTCACTTTTGTACTTTTTTGTAAATCTTTTTTTTAATCCCGTCAATTCCCCAATTAAATTAATTTTTTTAGGGTTTACACTGTTCGTATAAGCTGTGAAAGTAATAGCGTAACTCGAAGCCGTCTGGAAGGAATTTGTGCAAGTCTTTTCCCTAGAGGTTCAAGAAATGTTGTTCCAAGAGATGCTCCTCTCAACATTTTTGTCAAAATAATTCATTTTATTTCTCAATATAGAATTGATTTTGCGTTTAGAGTTTAGGGGATTTATTAAAGGTTTTTTTAATTTTTTTTTTCTAAATTTTTAGGAAATAATTTATGACCTTTTGGGATGTTCAAGAGCTTCATCGAGAACCCTTTCAATTTATCCTGAACGTATGAATATTGGAATACGTGCTCTAATGGTTATTTTTGATGGACTACAACAAAATGAAAGTCCTCCAGGAATGCCGAGATCAATAGGTTTTTTTTGTAAAGAATTTAAAATTTTTAATATTTTCATTGAGGGATTGGGCTTCATTAGATTTACTCAATTGATAATACGAGAGTTTATTTGTCCACTTCAGGGTTGAACTATCAGTGATAGGGTTGGATTCGGATCAGAAAGGAGTTTGAATCCAACCAATAACAAAACCGAAAAGGTTTGGACCTTTTCGGTTTTGTTATCGGATACAGATATACAGGGATTTCCCGGGATCCGCAGACCCTCATTGGTTACGAGAGGCATTTACAGAACTTACAATAAGTATTGTTAGGGGTTTTTATTTTAGCTTTGAGCTATGATTTCCGAGATACCAAAAAGTGGCATGGGCTCTCAAAAAGGGGGCGAAATCAGTCAAAAAGTGGGTAAATGCCTCCCAACTGACTGATGTGATGCAGAAAGGCCACCGTTCCACCAAAAATTTTTTTATTTTCTCCATCCTAAATTCTAAAATCCAATTTAAAAAGGTTTTGTACCTTTTGGAACAATTCAACGCCAAAAAAGGAGTTATCTGACTCAACCATTATCAATCGAAACAGCAATTTCTCTCGGTCTAGAACAATACTATCCAGCTTGTAGAAAAGCTTTCGACTCAATTTTGCGTACTTTGGATGCCCAAATTGGACGTTCATTTATGTTAACAGCTTCGCATGTTCGTGGAAAAGAATATAATGAAGTTATTAATTCTGAAATGAGAGCAAAATTGGATCTTTTTCGAACCTGTATTGCTGCAATTCCTCGTTTTCTTCCTGATCCAATGTCTCATCAGGTTTGATTTAGAAATTAAAAAAAGAATTTTCTGGGTATTTTTAATAGATAAAAATATGTTTTAAATTGAGCAAATGAAAATCCAAAAATGGAAAAAAAGATAAATGAAAAAATTTGTCAAGATCGAATTTCGAAGTAGCTCTTTTTCCAGACTTGTAGGCAGGGATGATGTAACTAGAATATTTGTAATTTGGAAATAAATAGGACATTGGGAGGCAGTACTGGTTTGAAAAAATTATTTAAGTTTTATTATCAGAACAATTATTTCTACCCTATTTGAAATACAAACGGAATATATCAAGAGCGTATTTATTGTTTAGATTTTAGGCGGCTATAATATCAGTGCAATAAACCTTTGAGTTTCTTTTACGGGTCCTCGTATACGCCCTTGGAATTAGACTAATTCCACATTTTTAAAGGATTTGATAGAATTTGTTATTCGAATGTGTGTCCATGTAGATGAAGAAATTCGTTTAACAGCATATCAATCACTTCAAAATTTGGTTGCTGAATGTCCAGATTGGAGAGAAGATTTATTCCACATTTTTCTTCGTTTTTTAATTAATCAAATACAGGTTTTTTAAATTATTGTAGGATGGCATAATACCAAGCGCCGAAATACCAAACTCCCGAAAGACACGCCAGAATACTCAAAGATGGATTGTTAAACAACCTTCAACGTGATTGGAACATATGTTTTTTATTCTCTCACAAGGGAACATTCTTTACTGTGACCACGAATTCGGTACTTTTTTTGGTTTCATTTGATAGAGGACCCCCGACTTACTATTGCAAAGTGCTATCCGTTTTCTTGCAAAATTAGTTTGGGCCGAGTTATGGCCGTTCAAAGTTAGACCGCTAGAGTCTGGATTTATAGGGTAAATAAACAATTTCTCTCTTATTTTTCATCCTCAAAAAACCGACACGCCCATCTTCTTTTTGTTTATTGTGTCTGACATTTTTCTCCCTTCTTTTTTCCTCAAGCCTCTTGCGTTCTTTTTTCCTCTTTTAAAACAAAGTGAAGAAAGCAGAGAGAGTGAAAAAAGGTTATAGCGCGCTTCTGCTTATACTCAACCACTCCCAAGGACTGAAAATTTGACTGGCCATAACTTTTTTTAAAAATTTTTTGCAAGAAAACGGATAGCACTTTGCAATAGTAAGTCGGGGGTCCTCTATCGAATGGTACCAAAAAAAATACCGAATTCGTGGTCACAGTAAAGAATGTTCCCTTGTCAGTGGTATTTTGGTGGCTTTAGATGGTTTCGTATTTCGGCGATTGGTATTATGGCTTAATTTGGTGCCACAAAATTAAAAAAATTTTTTAAGGATACATTTCCAACATTATTAGAATCAATGGTTCGTTTATTACTCCAACTACTTTCAGTTTGGAAATTAAATTTTATTGAACATCAAAAGAATGAATCGATTATGTTAAAGCTTTCAACAAATAAAGTTGGTATCAGTTCTCAATCTTCAATTTCGGAAAGTTGTTAGTTTTGTTTTTTTTTAATCAAATCTTTAATAATTCGAAGAATATAAACTTTTTCAAGTTTTTTATAAGTTTGGCCTAGAGTTGTTGGTTTTTGGAATTTTTATACATCTGGGACCAAACCGAAATTATCAAATACCCAGGATCAAAAAACCGAAAAATTCTAGGGTTTTCAGTTCCATTCTGTTACAGACAATCTTACATAATATTGCATTAAAAATCTCTTTGACTATCGGGAACGCAAAAGTGTTTTCTTTCGACTTTAAGGCAAATAATGGAAATAAGCAGAAAAATGCTTTATTTTTCAGTCTATCTGTAAAAAAAAATAAATTTTTTTAAATTAACAGCATATTTTTGGGCTTTACATTAGATATTAAATTTTGATTTATTAAGTAATGACCTAAAAGCAATTAAAAAATTTTTTCTTTATTGTTTTTCCTCTTCTCTTTTTCCCGTAATTTTAATGTTTTTCTTCTGTATAAAAGAAGCTTTATCAGACAAATTCTAAATTAATTTCCTAAAATTTTTTTTAATTTAAGGTGAATTAACCAATTCACATACATCCTTTGAACGTTATATTAGTGCTACAGCTTTTGCTCTTCATTGTATAGAAGGTTTAGCATTGACACTTTTATGTCAATTAAGGCCACAAATTAAAAGAATGGCAATTTCTTTATTATATGAAGTTAAAGGATTTTTGGATTGTTTTCCACAAAAACATGTTTGCATTTTTTTGAAATTTTTAATAATTAAAAAATTCAATTTAGCATTATGAGACGCCAGTAATTGAAGTTTTGGATGAGGCAACACCTTATGTTATGGAAAAATATATTCAACATGTTTCTGAGAATGAAAAGGTTTTTTTGTTTTTTTTAATATATGAAAACGGAACGGGTTATTAATATAAGAACGTCGAAATACCAAACCCCCAAAAGTCGTTTAAATGCCAAACTGTGACCAAGAAGCCAGAAATGATAACCGATCCAACTGCACTAAAAGTACTTTTTCAGAAAACCCCTTAGGTCAAAACCAACTCCCTTTCTAGTTCCAATTTTTTTATGAATTTCTAAAATCGAAAATAACCCAGAATCGAAAGAAACCCCTCGAAAATCGAAATATCGAAGCAACTCTGCTTCCTACTCTCTCAAAACTCTTTAAAATAAATAAGAAGTGCCCAATTTTGCATTTTAGGTTTGTTAAAACATTTTTTCCTTAATATTAAAAATAATTTCCGTCAACCGTATTCGAACCCTTGACCCTTTTTGGTCAAAACCAAAACCTATCCAACTACACTAAAAGTATACTTTTCCAGAAAACTTGGCACAAAGACTTTGCTTCATTTTGTGAGATTGTATCAAATGTTGGAACTGATCCACTTTTGGTAAATGAAGACCATGGAAATGAATATTTGCGTTGGGATGTTTGGGCTAGCGCTCTTTCTGGATTTTCTGAGCATCGTTTTCTCCTGTCAAAATGTACAGTGGCAATATCTGTAAGAATTTTTTTTTAGATTATTTAAACTGCCTGATAAGATAAGGCCCATTAACCCACTTTACTAACAAGGGAACAATGTTTACTGTCGTCGAAAATTCGATATTTTCTATATATGACCTTGAGACCCTCGATTTTTTGTTGCCGTATCTTCGTTCAAAATGGTCGAATCCGTGACGACCTGGTATAGTTTGATTCAGCTCGTCAAGGCGCAGCGAACCATACCAGGGCGTCTCGGATTCGACAATTCTGAACGGAGTTATAGCTCTGCGGTAAGTTGGGCTCGCGGTAAGTTGGCCTGCTCCCATTTTCTGTTTACACGATTTAAGAAGATTTTAAAAATTCAAATTTTAGTTTGCTTGGCCAGCATTGCTAACTCGTTTCAATTATTGTCATCAAATAATTGACCCAAAGTATTTTTTCTGGAATTTGAATTAATTCTTTAAATTTTTTCAGTAATCCACAAAATGAAAATCGAAGTTCTCTTCTAAGAAGCAGTAAAAGTAGATATACAAATTGGCCATTATGTGGAGATATACTCAGCCATGAAAATTATTTAAGTTTGTGGCAAAAATATATTGTAATGGTTTTTGGTCTTTTCCAATCAAAAACAACGTTTTTGTCAAATCCTTCATTAATTAGAAGTTTTTCTCCGTTTGTTTATTTTTTTAAATTTATTTCTTTTATTTTTTACCAGATTTCCTTTCATGGGGTAAGGGAAATAAGAAAATTTTTAATTTTGAAAGTTTGGGGGGTGGGTGGGACTTGTGAGAAGAGAGATGGATCGGGTTTTGGGGAGGTTTTTTGGGCAGGGTTTCAAAAGTTTTCGGGTCCGTCGGATTTCGGCTCCGGTTTATGATTTCGGATCGAAAAAAGTCAGAAGGTGAGCTAGTCTAAACCGACCCATCCTTTTTGCAGGGTTTTATAAATCGGTTCAGGATTTTTGAGAGAATTCGATTATATTTCCTTTGGAGCGTGAAATTTTTTGGTGTTTAGGGTTTTGGTTTTCCAACACAAATTTCCTCTAAAATAAAATTTTTTTGGGTCATTTTTCACAGAATGGCATTTCTTTAAATATAATTTTTGTAGAAGCTGTGATTCTTCTGAAGTAAACAAATCAATGATAAGTTCAGTCAAAATGACAAGGACAGGATTGTTAAATTGTTCTCAACTTTTACAGAAAGCTTCGATAATGTAAATTTAATTTAATAAAGAATACTTCTAAAAAGGGCAGACACCCCTGGTTCGAACCGTTCGTTTAACTAATTTTTTTTTATTAATTTTTAAAGGATTCGTTGGGAAGCTACAGACATTAAAGACGCCGTTGTTTTAGGGATGGGTTCAATGAATTCTGAATGTTTTGAGTTTGTTTTTTTTGTTTGTTTTTATATTAAAAAGAATATTTTTTTATAGGCTTTTATTTGAAGAATTTAATCTAAAAGGAATTTTACGAGAAGTTGGAGAGCGCAAAAACGAGACAAATTTAAGAAGAAAAAAGAGGAAAGACGCTTTGAGATTGCAATTGCGTATGGGTTTTTTTTTATAAAAATTAAATTTGGTGTTTAGGGGAAGTTTGGGGGACTTAATTTTTAATCTGGATATCGGGGAGGTGTCTATAAAACTACAAGAGATTTTTGGGTCTATTAAGTTATAGATGGGGTTGGAGGCCCGATGAATAGGGTTGGGGGCCCGGTCCAAAAAATCGAGTCGGGCATTGAATTTTGGCCCGAAAAAGACTCAGTCGGACAGGCCCGATAAAAATGAATTCGAATCGGCCTAAATCGAAAACCCCAACCTTAGTTATGAAAATATCCGACACTGAATTGAAGAAGCGAACCGAAAATCCTCGTTTCTTCCTGCCTACTGGCTTGTAGTTTTTCACTAGAAGATTTTGCTTTCTGTTTCGATTTCGACCCTTTAACCTAAAATAAATAAGACCCGGATTAATTCAAAATTTCAATCCAACTGAAATTTATTATTAATTTTTGACACAACTACAAAAATCCGCAAAATTTTTTTCGCATTCTAAAATTTAAACAAAATTTTTTTCATTTTCAGTTCGAATTCTTGAACTTGCTCTAACTCGTAGATTATTTGACCATTCATTTTTTGATCGTCATTCTGGTTCCTTGTCTCCTCTTTTGCTTGAGTTTATTGAATCTGTCCGTTTTCATGTTGAATCTGAAACGGTAAATTAAAAAAAAACTTTTTTTAATTTTCATACGGAGTCTGCCTTCCCGATTTTCGAAAATTGGGAATTTATTCTTTTATGTCAGCAGAATCCCTGGCCTATAGGGGAGGCGGAAATATTTTTCTCCAATTTTATTAAATAAAATCCTTTACATAAAATTTAGTTAAATTTTCGCAGATATAGATCTTCATATCCTGCCGTCCCAAATACGCCCGTATCAGCGGATAGTATCCGTATTCGGGGGCAGGACTGCTCTAAACTATAATAAAAGGGAGCAGGCCAATTGAATGCTCCTGGATATGAAAATCCATATCTGTGAAAATTTTTTATAGCTTTAGTTTAATATCGAATCCGGAACACCATGGTATAGTTCGATTCAGCTTGTCGAGGTGAATCGAGCAATCTTGGTCGTCCTAGTTTTGATAATTTAAAAAGAAGCTATAGCGCGGCAGTACATTGGCCTCGTGTAAGTGGACTACACCCATAATAAAGGGCTCCAGAAATTATATACTAGACCTTCAAAAAAAATTTTTTTTACTTTTTTAACTTTCTAAAAAAATTTTTTTCCCTTAGATTCGTGATGTTAAAACAATGAGAATACATTTTGCTAAAGTTGTTACTGAAATTGTTTGCAGTGTTCCACGTATTTTTTTTGGTTTTAATAAAAATTTTATTTTTATCCAAAATTTTAGTCGATTTACGAGAAAATTTGTTACCAATGGATCTGCGTCGTTCATTATTTTTTCTCCTCTTTTCTTGGTGCAGTCGAATTTTGGCAAATTCTAATGATAATAGAAGGTTTTTTTAATTAATATTCTAGGATTTGTATGTGAAATAAAAAATGAAGAAATTGGGGGTAAAGGTGTTAAATACAGTTGAATCCTTTCTCTAAAGTAGATATGGCCTTGATTTTGATTTTAGGCGTTAATGAGTCTAGAGTTGTTTACATGTTTTTGTTGAGGTCTTTTAAGAGGGGTTTTTGGGGAGTTTTTTGATTTTCTTTGGCTCAAATTCAAAAAGTTATTCCAGCCCTCTCAATTTTCCTTCAAATTCTAAATAGTTATATCCGAAGATTTTTGTTTACTTTGTGAGTTTTTAGGAATAACAAAATTCCATAAAATGAGAATTTTCTTTTCATTTTGAGGTTATCCCTTCAAACCCAATTTAAAAAATTATTTTAAGAAAAGAAAATGATATCGGTATTCATGTTGAACAAAAAGCAATTCAAGCAATGTGTGCACTTTTTTGTGTAGGAAGTGTTTTTGAATGTCAAGGACAATTTGGAGATGAAGATTATATTTTGAGATGGGTAGAAGCTTTGTTGTCTTCTAATAATTCTACGGTTTATTTTTAATTTTTTAAAAAATATTTTGGGTTTAATTGATAGATATTAGAGATCGAGCTGGGCCTGGACCATGGCCTGGATTTTTCCTATACCCAGAATCCAGGCCCAGGAATTTTTTGACCTTCCTGGGTTTTTCCTGGACTACAGGCCCAAGATTCGGCCTAGGTCAATAAATCAAACCCGACAGACCAGAAACAGGCCCAAGCTTTTCAAAAATCTCGATCTTTAATACTAGATATTTTTGGTTAAATAATATCCGTAAAAATGCCTATGTTTAAAAGGAATATTATCTTTTGGGACGCTTTTTCAGCATTGTGACATACAATTAGAGTTTACATTAGATACTATTTTAAAATCTTAACAAGGAACTATATTGAACTAACACCAAAAATTTTGCGATGAAACATACACCATCGTGTAGAGCAGGGTTGATAACCTATTGCCAATTTTTGGCCCCTATTTTTTGGTGGTAGTTCACAAGGGTTCCTAGTAAGTCAGGGGCTGAACAATCCATTGATCTGGCTGACATTTTGGGCATGACAAAGAAAACCCTATACCGGCCTCTAAATAATTACAATGTTTGAACAAACCAGGCATATACATAGGGAGAAATGAGGAGAGTGTCTCCTATGTCCTTCCAAAATTCTAATATTTTTTTAAAAAGATTAACGGAATTTGTGAAGAATTGCTTTGTACAATGCTCCATTTAAACGAAAATTATCCCCAATTATTTGAAAAAGTTTTGCAAATGTGTTATATCAAAGACGAGCTTGTTGGTTTACGTTGTTTTCGTTCTTTGGCTTTGCTTTTTTCTCAAAGGTTTTTTTTGTAATTTTTAAAAAATTATCTGGGGGGTTTGTCAGATCATGCTTCCCACAATTTTATTTTGTTTTCTATGTTGAGGGTTTTGGGTTCCTAAAAATCTTTTCTTTTCGAATTTTGTGTGGGGACTGAACCTTCCTTTATATTAAGTGTATCAATTTGGATTGATAGGGGGACCTCGGTTGACTTTGAATAGCGGTTGAATTGAAAAATATACGGAAATATTTACTGCAAATTCCTTGAAAAAATATGGACGGAATCTTATAAGGAAAATCCCCAAACAAAATTTATTGTCAAATTTAAACTTTCAACAATAGTATGGGATTTACAATTGAGTATGGGATTTACATTTACAAACCTAACAAAACCCCCAAATTTATTTAAAAAAATTTTTTAATTAAAGAGAATATCCATGTGAATTTATTTCACTTTTATGCTTATGTGGAACATTTGCTTCAGATGCAGAAGATTCTTCAATTCGTCAAACAACCTATTTATTTATTTCTCTTTTAAAAAGACAATTTTTGGATATTAATTTATCTCCATTAAATTTATCTTCAATTTTGGATGAACATAATAAAAATGTTAGGTTACTAAATAATTGCTTGGATGTGAAAACAAAGTAGGAGAGACTAAATTCGGCAAATGTGGAGATTACTGGTCACGAAAAAAAAATGAGGAAGAATGCTTTTTTGATAGTTTTGATGTTTACCAGTAGGTAATCGAGTGTGCTGAGTCCGAATCTGAGATTAGAATTTGTTTATTTCGAACCCCGGATCGTACTCAGCCACGGACCCGATCCTACTGGCAAACCTCAAAGCTATCAGAAAAAGCACTTCCTCCTCATTTTTTCGTGACCAGTAATCTCCACATCCTCATTCCGTGACCAGTAATCTTCACATTTACCCAAAATTCTTTTTAACAAAATTTTCAAATTTTTTTTCAAGTTATTTTTCAATAAGCCAAACATGTATAAGTCAACAATTAGCTAAACAATATTCTCAACTTACTATGCCTATTTTTTCTGGTAGATTTTTTAAATTTTGTTTGTATACCTATTGATAGAGGGTTATCCAAAAAAAATTTTTTTTGATTCTTAACTCGAGACTTTGATTGAAGGGGAGAGGGGGAGTTCCCAGCTTGGATGAAATATTGGGGGGGGGGGGGGTTTGTGATTTATCTTCTTGTGCCTTTATAATAGGGAGACTTTTTGTAATTATTAGGAAATTAAAGGGAGATCGAAAGCGAGGAAAATATTTTTTCTGAAATTTTGTTTCACCAAAATCCCCAACTTTTTAATTTTCTTGGAATTAATCACCTAAATACCGTAAATATCCTTATAGAAGTTTGGGGGTGGGGTGGGCTTCTATTAGAATATCTGCGTTAATTTAAATTTAAAAAATTTTTATTTTTAATTTTAGAAATTTGTTCAAGAATAGAAACTGCACGTCCAAATAGACAAGTATCAATGTTAATATTTTTGCATGAATGGATAAAAAATATTGTTTTGGTTGATAATTATTGTGATATTTATTTACCTTTCAAAGAAGAAGAAAACGAAAAAGAAAACAAGGAAGAAAACGGTTGGGGATCAGAAGAAGCAACACAACTACTTTTAAATAATTTGTTGTTTCTAACGGCTAAATTAAGTTGTGAACATGATAAAGAAATTAGAGAATTATGGAAATGTTTGGCAACAAATTTTAAAACAACAAACTTGCCTATTATTGTTCATTTTCTTTTTATGATGATTTCTCTGTCGTTGGAGAACATGCTTCCTTTGGTAAGTTAGAGAAAAGAAAAACAATTTTTTTAATTATGTTTTGAAGAATGTTCGAATTAAATTTTATTTTATAATCTTTTTAAAGAAAGTATCAGAATTTAAATTTTAACTTATAAATCAGAATTATAGAAATCAGAATGTAAACAAAACATAAAAACCAGAATTTTGTTCTTAAAATTTTACAACTAAAATCAGAATTTTATATGAACATGTTTGTGACCCTATATGTTTTGTGTTTTTTGTTCGGATAAAATTCTGATTTTATACATGTTTTTAGAAATATCAGAATTTTGATTTCTTTTTCGCATAACACAAGTTTTTATTTTAATTCAGAAAACTGAATTTTACAAACAAAACAGTTATAAAAACCAGAATTTACAAATCAGAATTTGTAATAATTTTACAAATTTACAAATCAGAATTTTTATAAACTTGTAGCAAACATACGAATTGTTTAGCTTATAATTAATTTAACAAATTTAAAAATCAGAATTTCTTTTTTAATTTAAAGGCAAAGAAAATATCCTCTTATATTCTTGAAGCTTGTGGTGAAGAATTTGTTTCATTGCTTGTAAATAATTTAGAAAATGTTGGAAAACCATTTAAACATTTTTTATGTCGATCAGAAATGCCCCCATTTTATCGTTGGGAAAATGAAACAAAAAAAGAAGAAAATTTTGAAAATAAAATTGAGGAAATTAATAATAATGAAGAAGTAATTGAAGAAGAATTTTGTGAAGAAAAAAATATAAATAATAATCAAGATTTAACAACAACAACAACATTAAATTCTTTATTAAAAATTATTCCAAAACAGTTACCAATGCCTCCATATGGTGGAAATTATTCAAGACTTTCTTTACTTTTTCAGCCACAAAATAATAATAATAATGGATGTTTACTTTCAAGGTGAAAAAAATTTTTTTTTGAATTTTTACTGGTAAATGAATAATTTGTGAATTTCACGTCTAAACGATTCCCCAAGCTATTCTTTTCCTGTTCAAATATTTACTATGGGGTGTTCATGATCGTTTAACCGAAACAAAAAAAAAGGGGGGGTGGTGGGGTGACGGCTAATTTTTTCGAACAACCCTAATATTTAACTATTTATTAGAGATCGGACCGAGATCTCGGTCGTGTTCGATTTTTTTGAGATATTGATTTCAATTTTCATACGACGCTTCCAGTCCAATCTCTACTAATATACATATCTCTACCAGTGATGGAGCTCGTGCCACAAAATACGAGACACGAGATTCACAGATACGAGATTCTCAAAAAATACCAGATTTCATAAGATACGAGACGAGCTCCACCCCTGATGTCTACCTTTAATTCCTTTTTTGCCGTTTTTTTTTAAATATTTTTAAAATTTTAGAAGTCATATGTCACTCTTTTTACTTTGCGATTTAATTGGATTAAAAACTTCAATTGGTTGGAATGATTATATTCCAAAATTATTACACATTGCAGTTATTAATTTGGATTCTAATGATAAAATAATTTGCTTCCATTCACGCCAAATAATTATTAATATTTGTTTAATGTTTATAGCTGATGATGTTTCTCTTGTTCAAGTTGCTACAACTCTACTTAAAAATCAGGCAACTTAAAATAATTTTTTTTAATTTTTTTTTAGAAAAGCTCTACGTGTTTACTTTTTTAATACCATATTTAAAAAAAAATTAGGGGATCTAGTTCACTGCTACTATTTTCAATGCAGTAACTAGTAGTCCCTGTTTTCCCGTCTGTTGATTCTAAATTAATGACAATAATGTTATTACGAAGTTCTATGATGATAAGGGTTTCGAATCGAATTAGGCGTCATATGTGGATCACGGGGATCTCGGCTTCGGATATTTGGAAATTTAAATTTGCTTGTAAATTTCCTCATTTGGTGCAAGCTTTTTTTCAACGTACTCGTACTTTTTTAATTTTTTTCTCATATCTGACTTTTTTCTCATATATACGTGCTTCAAATCATTACGTGCTTCAAATCATTGGTTCCAAGTACTGCTCGAGATCCCTGCGATTTATATTTGACAATTATTTCTATTTGAACCACTTATTGCCATAGGACTTCGTTATAATTATATAATGAAGTCATTTAACACTATTTCTGACAGATTGTTTAAATACTAATTATTTAATCTTATAAAAGAGAAAAAGAATTTTTTATAAAATAATTTTTTTGAAAAATAAGAATTTCGAATTCGAAATATACTTAATACTTAAGAGCTAATATCGTATTTTATGGTTATTTAGTCTCTTTTTTCTAAAATATTCTTTTATAAATGTAGACTTCTCCAATATTGGCTAAAATTGAAATCTAAAATTTTCTGGTATCTATCTTTAGGGACACTTAATTTTTATTATGTCTGATTATTTTTATAAATTTTTATTAAGTGTTTTGATGTAAATTATATTTAGGTCTCATAGTGATAAAAGTCTCGAATAGAATTAAGTATTATATATGGATCTCGGGGATCTCGGTTGTCAACATATCAGAGGCAGGTCGGATTTCCTATTTCCGGCATTTTTTCCCTTCCGATTTCCGAAAAAAATTTTGATTTCCGAGTTCCTACTTTTGAGCCAGTTCCGATTTCCGGCTCTTCCGATTTCCGACACTTCGGACTGTTCCGACCCACCTCTGCAACATATGACGATTAATTCTATTCGAGACTTATCCTTTTAATTTTGACTTAACTAAGTTCGATTTCTTCCGTTCCGCTGGGTTTTTAATCTAATTTTTAAACAATTTTTTCCTTAATTTTTAGCTAAGAAATCAAGAAAATATAAAAGAATCAAATTTGGATGAAGTTGGATTAAATTTAAATAATTCAACAACAACAAATAATGGACGTATTAATAGAATATCAACAATAACAACATCAGCAACAAATAATGCTGAAAATTCAAGTTTAGCAAGTGAAAGTATTGGGGGAAATTCTCCTTACAATAATTTAAATAATAATAAAGAAAAATTTCTAAATAATTTAAATTTGATTCCAAATTATTATAAAGAACAATTATTTGCTGTAGATGCTTTATTTTGTTCTAAAACTGAATTATTAAAATGTTTATTGTTTTGTCTTTCTCAAAAGTGAGTTTTTGAAAATTCAAGTTTAGCAAGTGAAATTGTGGGGGGGGGGGGGGGGGGTGGGTTTTGGAAGAGGCCGTTTTATTAATTTTTTGAATCCCAATGCCTTTCAATTTGTTCTGGATTTTAAAAAAAAAGTTGAAATCCGTATGACATAAAGGGGTCGCGATGAAAAGAAAAACTGATTTTTGTATTACTTATAACTTATAAATTAAAAACAGTATGTTAGAGCTGTGTGGTTTAAGTGGATTCAGTTTCCCTTTTCCTTGGTGAGCGCGGGAGGTTCGATTCCGCTTAGGATTTCTACTTATGAAAGATTGTGGATATATTTATTTGGGCGATGATGAAAATATTTGGAAACGTTCGCGGTTTCCACTCTAGACGCGGTTACCCGACACTTGCGGAACGACATTTGCGGATCGACAATTGCGGACTGAATTTTGCGGAACGACATTTGCGGACCCGACATTTGCGGACCGACAGAAGCGGATCGACTTTTGCGGACCGACAGATGCGGATTAACATTTGCGGACCCGACATTTGCGGATCTAGTAGTCTTTAAAAAAAATAAAATATAAATAGTATGGATATATCTATTTTTACGTAAACTTATTTAAGCAATTATATCATGCGACCAAATGAACAAGTTGCCTTGTTTCCTATACAAACTTGGAACCATCACGATTCAATAATGCAAAATTTAGGGCGTACGAATAATGCAATGGAAGGCTATCATATGGCGCTCCAAAAACATTTTACATCACATCATCCTCCTTTTTCTAAGTAAATTTTACTTTGTCTTCACTTTGTTTATTTACTTAAGGTTAATAATCGCTTTAAAAGATGAGGAAAGAATTATGAAGGATCGTTTGCGACAGTACGAGTTGGATCCAACTACTGGAATATCAATAAATCCACGTCGGCGAAAATATAAAATAAATGACCAAGCAATCAAAACACTTGTAACACAATTCGATGAAATTGATAATCCCGATGCTGGAGCATTTTTACATCATTTGCGCGCCATTCAGTATCGTTTAATGAACAATGATATGGACAATTGGGCTAACTGATCAGAATTATATTTTAAACAAATAAACATTAGTTTATTTTTCATTGAAAAATTTTTTAATAAAAAATGATTAATATAAAAAATGATTAATCTCTGAGAGAGCAACACTACATTCTGGACATTTTTAAAATGATTAATATATATTTTTTTAGACTACTAGATCCGCAAATGTCGGATCCGCAAATGTCGGGTCCGCAAATGTTAATCCGCATCTGTCTGTCCGCAAATGTCGGTCCGCAAATGTTAATCCGCAAATGTCGGGTCCGCAAATGTCGTTCCGCATATGTCGGTCCGCAAGTGTCGATCCGCAAATGTCGTTCCGCAAGTGTCGGTACACCCTAGACGCCGCAATGAGGGATTTACCATATCTGAGCCCAAATTTTTTTCAAGAATATATTTTTTTCAAGAATAATTTTTTTCAAGAAATTCCGTTTTTTATCGTGATAAAAAATTTTGAACAATTTTTGGGTAGAATTTTTAGGTTTCTGTTTTCTGTTTTTTTTAGGTTTTTGGTTTCAATACTGTTTCTAAAAACGTAATTATTAATTTTTCCCCAATATTTTTTAAGCAAAAATACAAGTTTATGGACTTTTGAAGATACAACCCAAAGGTGTTGGATTACTGAAAGTTCTAAATATGTTGGACGTTTTGTTCAACGTTTAGTTGATTTTCTTCAAATAAAATTACCAGAATTGGCAAATAATTGGACTCAATTTGCTATTCATTTTGCTTTTAATATTTCGAATAGACATTATTTTGGTATGTTTTATGTTGCTAATATTTTGTAAGAAGTAATGTTTAAATTAATTTCTGAAATTTCACAACATGAAACTAAAAAGTTTTTGTTTTTAAAACTTGAAAACATGTTTTTAAAAAACATGTTTTTAAAGTTTGTTTATGTGTTCATATTTGTTTATATGTTCATGAATTCTGAAGAGTATTTAATAATGTTCAAATTTCTGAAATTTTGTTTTTAGGACAAACTTAGACAACATGTTTAAACATGAGGGGAAAAATGTGAAACATGTTAAAAACATGTTTTTAAAGTTTTTAAAACAACTATCGTGAAATTCTGATTTTTTTAAAACATGTTTTTATTTAAATTCTGATTTTAGAAAAACATGTTTCATTTAAATTCTGATTTTATTAAAACATGTTTCATTTAAATTCTGATTTTTTTAAAACATGTTTCATTTAAATTCTGATTTTTTAAAACATGTTTTATTTAAATTCTGATTTTTTTAAAACATGTTTTATTTAAATTCTGATTTTTTAAAAACATGTTTTATTTATATTCTGATTTTTTTAAAACATGTTTTATTTACATTCTGATTTTTTTTAAACATGTTTTATTTAAATTCTGATTTTTTTAAAACATGTTTTATTTAAATTCTGATTTTTTTAAAACATGTTTTATTTAAATTCTGATTTTTTTAAAACATGTTTTATTTAAATTCTGATTTTTTAAAAACATGTTTTATTTATATTCTGATTTTTTTAAAACATGTTTTATTTAAATTCTGATTTTTTTAAAACATGTTTTATTTAAATTCAGATTTTTTTAAAACATGTTTTATTTAAATTCTGATTTTTTTAAAACATATTTTATTTAAATTCTGATTTTTTTAAAACATGTTTTATTTAAATTCTGCTATTTTTAAAACATGTTTTATTTAAATTCTGATTTTTTTAAAACATATTTTATTTAAATTCTGATTTTTAAAAGCATGTTTTATTTAAATTCTGAAATAAATTTTAGGTCGTTCATTTCAAATTGCTGGATCATTAGGAACTAGCCCTGTACCTTTTATTCCATTATTAATTTCTCGTTTAGTTGATATATTTTCTGAAAATAATGACGAAACACAAAGCTTTATTATTGGTACTTTTTTAAAATTTTGAAAAAAATAATTTTTTTTTCAAAAAGAATTATTTATTTGTCTTCAACGAATGGTACAATCTGTCGATAATAATTCAAAAACATTTTCTAATGGACATTGTCGTTCAATAAGTTATACAAGGAATTTTTGGGAGCCGTTAGAAGCAAACAAAAAGGAGGAGAAGAAAGGTGGTGATATTTTTTTAAATTTGACTATATGTATTTTAGGACTTGGGAGGTTTCCAGTCTTTGTTTAAAAATTTTTCTTACCGAAAATTTTCCAACGTCCCTTTTCCCTCCTTTTTATCTTTCTGACTCAGGTCAGAGCTTATATGAATTTTGCTAGACATAGCCTATAGGACGATCAGAAGTGAATCAGAATTTCGATTTCCGACGTTTTTTTTCTTTCCGATTTCCGAAATTTAGGGTAATTTCCGAGTTCCGACCTTTGAGCCTTTTCTGATTTCCTAAGTTCCGATTTCCGGTACCTTCGTCATTTACGATTCACCTCTGATGTGAGGACAATTTAATGCATCAGCTTTTTAATTATTTTTATTTATGAAAGTGAAAAAAACGAAGGTTTAGCACTTGGGGAGTTTCGATCCTAAGACATCTTGGCAGTTATTTGCTAGGAGCTTTGGATTTCTCTCTTTTCCACCTTACATATGCAATTATAAAGCTTTTTTCATTAAATATATTTTAAGATATTCGGCACTCTCTTCTACTTTCAAGTAATTTTGACATAAACAGCAAAACACCTTTAAAAAGAAGTAAAAGTGCATCAATGCCAAAAATAAATAATGAAACAAATTTATATTTGACTGAAGAAAATATATTAGCTTTTTCTCAAATTGCTACAATTTCTCTTTTAATGTTGGAATCTAATATAGATAATGAATTTTTAATTGGATTACATACTTTTGATAAGGTGGGAGGTTAAGAAATTAAAAAAAAAATTTTTTTTATAGATTTTACAAGCTAGTGCAAATCAACGTTTTGAATTTCTTGTTCGTTTAGAGGAAATTGTAAATAAAAGCTGGGAGTTGCCTAACAATACGGAAATTGTTGCTCTAGCTTTGAAAGGTATGTGTTTTTTCAATTTTTGTTTTTATGTTTCCATTAAATAAACATGTTGTGAACATGTGTTTGTTTTGTTGATAGATTGTTTGTTTTGAAATAAAAACAAAACACCTTTTTATAAAACACGACAAAACATAAAAACACAAACAAATTGAAAACTTAAAACTTGAACAAAAACATGTTTAGAACAAACAAAACATTTTAACAAAACATTTAAACAGTTAAATGTTTAGTTTTTGTTAAAACAAAGATTATATAAACATATTTTGTGTTTCTTCGAAACATGTTTTCCTCATTTTTTCTAAACAAACATGTTACAAACATGTTTTGTTTTTGTTGTTTTAAACATAAATTTCATATGTTTCTTGTTTTTAGGTATTCTTTACCCTTTCCACGGTTATGAATGTTCAATTTCAATATTTTCAAAATGCCTTTTAAATTTAAAGCAAAAAATTGTTTGTTCAAATTCAAAAGAATCTTTTGCTTTAATTGTGACTGGTAACTTGATTGTTAAATATATTTTTAATTAATTTTATTTTAGCTTCATTACCCTATTGTATTCAAAACTTCAATTCACCAACTTCTCTCTGTTCTAAACTTGCACAATCTATCGCTACTGTATTTTTTTATTGAAAAAATATTTTTTTAAAATTTATTTTTTAGCATTGTCGAACAGAACTTGATCAACTTTCAAAGGAAAAAGGCGTTAATTTGGATACTTTTTCTGACCATCCTCTTTCTAATTTGATTACTGTGAGTTTTCCTTAATTACAGGAGCTAGATTTAGTAGAGAGTGAATAGATGTGAAGGCTAGTTTTGGCAGATTTTGGAAAATTCCGTATATTCGGGTCTGATAACTGAACCGAAAGTTTAGGAGATATGAAGAAATTCGGGTCAGCCTACCTTAGTGTGGGCACTAAGAACAGGCGTTTGATGAGAAAGACCAATCGTTAACTAAGCTTCTACAACTTGTTAATAATTCACCATTATTGTAAGGTGAACTCACCTTAGAGCATTTAAACGATCTAAAAGGTGGTAGTAGAGTTTCTGTATATAGTGAGCGTTTTGCGCCCAGCAAAAAACTGTCAGTAGATCGCAGGTTCAATCCTGCCCGGTGGCTAAACTTTTACTAAAACTTTCTTTATCTCTTACGTTCTTCCCCATTTTGGGATTTTATACTACTCCCTTTTTGGGTGGAAGCTCACTTAGTTTTTTTAAAAATTTTGGATTAAAATTTAATTTTTACCTTTCTTCAAAAAAGATGATGGACCAATATCGAGAACAAAAATTTCCTCGTGACCACCCCCAATGGACTAAATGTGTAATTAATTATTTATTGGATGCTTTTAAACCTGATACTTTTCAATTAATTATTGTTTTGACTGAAATGCTTGAAAGAAGTCCAATAGCTTTACATTCTAGTTTATTGGATATGTTGCTGTTATTATTTAATTATGGAAATTTAAATAATTGCCCTCCAGCCTATTTTAATTCTCACGTAAAGATTGGAATTTGATTTTTAAATGATTGAGTTAAAACTTAAATTTCTGGTTGTCTGATTAAGGAAAATTAAAGTCCGGAAAGGTGGAAAATAATTGTTTGGACATAGAACATATAATAGGGGAAAATAGGGATTAGTAACAGGGCTGGGGACCAATCAGATTTTTAAATAATGGAAGAAGGAAAAGAGGGGTTGAGGGTGAAAACGGGAAATCCATCTGCTTCACTACGTAAGCATAACTGAATTTGGAATTTGAACGGAGAGAATTTTAAAAATAGTTAAAGTAGATACAAACTTGGAATAAAATATCCATATATTCAACACCCTCTCCCCTTCATACAAAAAAAATTTTTTTTCTTGCATTTATAGATTGTCAAAACAATTTTTAAACACATTCACGGTTCAAGTTCTAGAGAAGCTTCGCGTATTTTTAAAGTTATTTTGGAGCAGTGGAATGCTATTTCTGTTGATAAAATTTCCCAAAATGAGGTAAAATTAAATCAAATTTTCCATTAAAAGTTTCCTTAAAGAAAGATTTTCTGGCTAAAAGAAAGCCAGAATTTGAAATTCGATTTGAAAAACCATTTTTACACGAAATTAGTGTTGATAAATTGTCTTCTATAGATTCGTTTGGTAGTGCAAGACAAAAGGTGTGTTTAAATAATTTTTTGAAATTTTTTTCTTTTTTCAGATTAGAAAGAAACTTTTAACTTTATTTTCAACTTTTGGTCTCCCAATTGGTGCAACTAGACATCTTTCTGTGAGTTTATTTTGGTTAAAATTAATTTTTGAAAAATTATTGTAAGTCGGAAAGCTTCTGATATCTGGGGCAGGAATGCTCGAAATTTAATTTATTTCGATCGAAACGAAATGAAAAATTTTCTATTCCGTTTCGGAGCGAAACGAAGTGGAAAAAAAGGGCATGAAAGAGCGAAACTAAACGAAATTTTGACCATCTCTTATCTGGGGCCGACCCGAAGAACCAAAAATCAGATTTTGAAATCAAATCAGTCCTGATTTCTACATTAGCAATGATCCCTGATTCCATAGCTTTTGCTTGGTTATTAAATCTGGACTAAGAATTATAAAAAGTTGTGGTTTATGATAGGGCTTAGGGATTGAATTAGATGGATTTTTTTTAAATTAATTTTTAAAAGTTGTCAACAAGACCACCATTCTAGTGCAAATTTTGTCATTAAGAATTCAAATTTTTAAAATATTATTTTTTAAAATATATTTTTAAATTTTACAGCTTTTATCAAAATCATTTACTGATATTCAACAAGATCAATTAATTGCTATAAATATTGAAGAGAAAGAAGGAGGAAATATTCAAAAACAACAACAACAACAATCAAATTTAAAGTTAGAATCAAAAGATGATTACTCAACAAAAACATCAAATCAACAACCAAATATAGATAGAATGTCAAGTCCAAAAAGTTTTGGTGGTGGTGGAGGGGGACCATCATTAGGTGGAGGAGGTGGAGGAGGAGGGAATTTATTACAACAAGACCACCATTCTAGTGCAAATAGTTGTGAATTAATATCTTTGAGAACAACAGACTCTTTCCCTAGAGTTTTTAAAGAATTTGATTTTCTTGAAGCTGAACATGATTCTGTGTCTGAATCTGCTGAAAGTTGTTTTAATTGGTTATCGACAATGAGAACACCTAGGTGAATAAAAAGATTATTTTGGATTTTAGTTAAGAAATATATGTAGCTCATTTCTAGTCTTAATTTTTAATCTAACAATGAATTATTTTAAGATGTCTAAGTTGGCCTTAGGTCTAGCCACAATAGTAGTTTTATAAATAGAGTAAGAATCCTTCATGGCTTTGATATTGTCTCTATACCTTTAGCCGGGATTTGTAAAAATCTCTGGGTTCGGATTCTGGACTTGTTTTATTGACATTGACTGGATTTTACGCCTGGAATAGACCCATTATAAAACTCTGCAAATGCAAAAATGAATAAGTCTAACTGAGCTCTGTGTACAGAAAAACCCCCAAACATTTGCCAGCTCGATTTCTAGTTTGTATGTATATAAGTGATCTTGTTTTTGACTTATTATTCTACATCATTTTTTGGAAAAATCTTTATTTTTTAACGAGGTTTAGACACTCCATCCTCGTATATCTTAGACGGGAACAAAGTCATTGTTAAATTAAAATTTATCTATTAAAATACAGAGTTTGTTCTGAGATTAACGACATAAACACACAAAATGATCAAGACGAACTTGGTGATGATGAAGAAGAATTTTATGAAGATAATGATTTGGATAGTAATAATTCAAATAATAATACTCGTTGTGATGATCCTTATTCTCCAAAATCATTTAGAAGTGGAGGGACTAATAGTAGTTGTTGTAATAGACATTCTTCTTTGGAAAGTGTTGGAGGAGGAAGTGGAGGAGGTGGTGGGGGAGGAGGTGGAGGATTACACAAAAATATAGCTACAAATATAAGAAGGAGAAGAAGGAAAGGAGGAGGAAGAGAAGGAGGAGAAAGAGAATCTTCCTTCACATTAATTCGAAGACCTTTAAGCGGTGCTAGTGATTCTAATGATGTTTCTTCTGATCGTACACCAATACAATCAACACATCATAGTGATGAAAGTAGTTCTGAATTTGCTTCGGAAGGAGAACAACAACAACAACAACGAGAAAATATTGAGGAGGAGGACGAAGGAGGGGAAGATGTTGAGGAAGATGATGTTGGTGAAGAAAGGGGAGGAAGAAGAGAAATTGGGGGAAGAAAAGAAGAGAGCGAGTTGAGACGTGAAAGTGAATTGATAAGAAGAGGAAATGAATCAAATTTAATGAGAATTTGTGGGGGTGATAGTCAAGAGAATAATCAGTTAATGGAGGAACACAAAATGGTTGTAATGAGAAGAAAAGAAAATAAAAAATTTTCAAAAATTTTGTTGTCTTCAATTTCTCCAAGAAAACAACAACAAAATCAACAACAATTCCCTTCTTCTTCTACAACATCCACAATATCACCTGCATTAAATACAACAACAACAAGACAACAACACAAACTTATTGGAAGAAGAAATTCTAGTGCAGAATCTTCTTCCCAACATTCAAATTCATTACATACAACAACAACACATTCTATTATTCCTTTATTTTCTGAAATACAACAACATCAACAATTTAAACAACAACAAAATACAAAATGTTTTGATGAAGAACAACAACAACAACAACAAAATAATTATTTGCGTCTGGAATGTTCACATCATATTTCTGGAATGGTTTGTGTTTTAATAATTTATTAATAGAAATTTGTGTTTTTTTATATGTTTGATTTAAATTCCGATGTTTGTGTTTTATTGTTTGTTTTGTTCATTCTGTTTTTGTGTGTTTTGTTATGTTATAATTCTGATTTCTGCTTTTGTATTTTTCTGTTTAAATTCTGATTTAGATTAGTTACATTCTAGTGTTTTTGTTTTATCTTTGTTCGTTTTGGATTCTGATTTTTTTGTTTTTGGTTTGTTTGTTTTAAATTCTGATTTTTTTGTTTTTGGTTTGTTTGTTTTAAATTCTGATTTTTTTGTTTTTGGTTTGTTTGTTTTAAATTCTGTTTTTTTTGTTTTTGTATTTCTTTTTAATATTATAATTCAGATTTGCGTGTTTTCTTATTTGTATTTTATCTCGAATATAATTCTATTAAACATTTTCAGGTAGAACATTTATGGAATAATTTAATTTCTCGCTTAGACAACGATCAAAATGGAATAATAATTTCAAATTCAATTATTTTATTAACACAACTTTTTCGAGTAATAAATTTCCCTTTAAAAAATATTTTAATTTTATTTTAAGGAGAAAAGTATTTTTCTTGTTCGTATTTTGCGAGATTCTTTGGATATTTTTAATTCTTCTCAACAACAACAACAAAAAATGTCATCAGATATTTCCCAATTATTTTTGCGTTCTCTAAATTTTCTTTTAAAATTTGTTGAATGTCCTTTCCTTTTTGTATCTTCTCAATTTGTGTGTTTTTCTTTAAAAATTTTATTTTAAAAATTAATTTTTTAGATTAATTCTTCTAATTTACTCGATTCAATAAAAATTGCTTTATTTGAACTTCGTGAACACTTTGATGTTTGTTTTATTTTAAAATAAATTTTTAAAAGTTTTTTTTAATTTTAAGGCATTTAATGAACATTATGAACAATCTTTAAGAGTAAGTTTGTATTTTATTTTAATTAAATTTTGAAAAAAAATTAAATTCTGATTTTTGTATTTTTCTTGTAAGAATTCTGATTTTTGTATTTTTTCATTATTCATTTATTAATTTTTCAAAATTCTGATTTTTATATAGACATTTTAAAAACTTGTGTTTTCTCAAAATTCTGTTTTTCTGTATTTTTTGTATTTTTCTTTTAAGAATTCTGATTTTTGTATTTTCTTTTTTTATTAATTTTAATATTCTGATTTTTAAATTGTGTTTCTTTTGTGTTTACTTTTATTTACTTTTTCTGATAATTATTTAAAATACACCTTGTGTGTGTTTTATTTTAAATTTTAATCCTTTTCTTTAATAATTTATTCTCATTATTTCTTTATTATTTCATTTTTAACCGGTCATCATCATCATTTTTACTCTTGGGATTTTTTTCTTGTCGGTTTTATTTATTTTTCTTGTTGCACTTGGCAATTTTTAAAAAAGAGTCATTTTATCTTTTTTTTATTGCTTTAAAATAAAAGGGAAAAAATCCTTCCATTTTTGGGAAATAAAAGGGAGAGGGAAAATGTGCCCATTTTTAACCTATATTTTATTTTCTTAATCTTCTCGAATTTCAAAAATTAAAAAAAATACAAAATAAAAGAGGCACATGAAAAGCGTTAAAAAAGGAAAAAATTGTGTGGAAAAATTTTTATTTTTTTAATTTAAAGGCTCTTAATATGGTCAAAACATCACAAAAATTATTATTAATTAGTGGAGCCGAAAATAAAAATAATAATAATTTTGGAGATACAACAACAACAACGTCTAGTTTAACAACAACATCAACAATTAATAATTCTTTTAACCAACAATTCCAAATTATTAAAAATCAAGTTTGTTTTTTTGTTTTATTTAATTTTGTTGTGTTGACCTTGTTTTGTTGTTGGTTGTTTTGTTTGTGTTCTGATTTTTGTTTTGATAACCTAAAGATTCTGGTATTCTGATAATTGTTCTAGATCTCTGTTTGTATTTTTTGTGTTTTAGATTTGTGTTTTTGTTCTGATTTTTATTCTGATAATTGTTCTAATGATATTCTAATGATGTTTTGATTTTATTCTGATATTAATTGCTGTTATTTTGTTTGTATATCTGTTCTGTTTCTTCTCTTTCCAAGTTTAATATCATATTAATTGTTTTCATTCTTTAACAGGAGTTTCTTCTTTACAAATTCTTACACAAACTTTGTTTTCAATTATTGCTAGTTGTTGAAAAATTTATTGAAATGTGTTTGTCTGTTCAGAATTTTAATAATTCTCAGGTAAAATATAAAATTAAAAATACTGATTCAAACGAGTTTGACCCAAAATTAAATACAATTGGTTACCCCAAATAAAGATACCCCCAAATAAGCCTCAATATAGGATACTTTTTTTAAAATGTGGTCGCCCAAACATTTCCTCTGATTTTATTTTTTGGCCAAATGAAATGTGACCCAAATATATTTTTTCTAATTTTCATTTTTTTAGGAGTCAGATTTAACTCCAGCAGTAGCTTCTCTCCAAAAAGAATTACTTTCACATTTATCAACCTCCTCGTCTTTAGATTCATTTAAAACATCAAATTTAAGTTTAGAAGGAGGAGGGGGAGGGGGGAATATTTGTTGTAGTAATTCTTCTTCAATTATATCAAAACAACAAAATTTTGATTTAAATCAATCTAGGGATGTTTTAATGTTACACACAACAAATAAACAATTTAGAAATGCTTTTGGGAAATTGACACAATTGAGGTAATTTTGACGGGAAAATTTGGGGTTTTAATGTTGAGGATTATAATAAGAATTTGGTTAAAGGAGTAAAAATCAGAGCTTATAAATTTCTGATTTGCTCGTACTCGTACTCGAATTTTGTGCGAAAAAATTTTTCATAATAGGATTGGGAAGTGGGGGGTGGGATATTAATAAAGTACCGAATATTTCTTTGATTTTTCTAACAAAGAAATTGGGTCTAACAAGATTTGGGCCAAACAATTTTTGAAATGAATTTCTTTTTTTTTGGGGGGGGGGGGGTTTCTTGTCAGATGAATTTCTAATTTTTTAATTTTCTGATTTTTGAATTTGTGTTCCGAATTAGGTAAATATTTATTTTTTTATAGATACCTAAATATACTTTTATTTTAACTATGTTTAGTAAATAAAGGGGATATACAAGAATAAATTTTTAAAGAAATTCGTTTAGGTTTCTTTAAAAATATATGTACTTGTGTGTGTCTGTGTTTATAAAAATAAGGAAAATATTTGTACTTTTTAATGTTTTCCAAAAAAAATTTTTTTGGAATTCTCGACAAAAAAAAATTTTTTTTTCTCATAATAATTTTTTATTTTATAAAAGTATTAAATTACTAAAAAAAAGAGAAGAAAATCCTTAAAAAACACTCAATCTCTTTATTTTTAGATCCCAATACTGTAATACATTTAATGGACAATTTGGTTGTTGTGAACAAATAGATGTTGATGTACTTTTGCTTAATTTTTGTAGAAGTCATTGTTCTTTGCGTGTTTGGGCAATGATTGGGTCTTTTGAACAGGTGAGTGAGAAGAAATTTTAAATAATATTTTTGTGATATATGTAGTTAAATTGAAAAATAAAACAATCAGAGTTCGGGGAAGTGCTTGGACGCGTGCCAAAATTCGTACTCGTACTTGAAACAAACAAGCATTTGAAAAAAAAGTTATTTTTGAGAAAACAAGACTTACGAATGGAATTTTTTGGTTTAATTACAATTTTTCACTGTAATTTAATGTTTTTATGGACCTATGGTTTAGGTACATAAAACCCCTTCCGAAAAGAATCTTCCCCCAATATCTCTTTTTCCGCTCAATTTTGGAAAGAAAAGTAGATTTTTCTATGTTTTTTAATTTTTCTATTCTTTTATCTTCAACATTTTATTCTTTCATTTTTTTTAGCTTCGTTCTTGGTGCTCGCAACTAAAAGAGTCAAATGTGCAAATTGGAATAATTTTAAGAAATATTTCTGATAAATAAAATTTTATCTAAATTTTTAAATTACTTACGAAACTTGTATTTTACTTATATTTTTATTAGAAAAATTCTGTGCCGAAAAATAATATTTTAGAAAACAATTCTTTGAGCAAATTATTTAGAGGTGATCTCTAGTGTTGGATTAATTATTTAGTCAATTTAATTAATTTTTATTAAACGGTCGTTTTGGTGTAATGGTTAGTGGTTTAGATTTGTAGCGAGAAATGGCTATGGTTCGATTCCTTTATGCTAAAAATAATTTTTTGAGAGTTTTTCAAGATTTTTTTTTAAATAAAAAATATTTTTTAAAAATTCTTTTATTTTATTCAAAATTTTTAAAAGTCTTACAAAAATTGAAAAATATTAAAATTTGGAATAATAAAAATTAATTTTTCATCGGTGGAATGGTGTTGGGGAAGAATTTTTTTGAATATTTTGGGTGAAGAAAGAAAGAAAATGCAATTGAAAATACAAAATATGTAAATAAATATATACGAAAGTAAATAAAGAATATATCTAAAGCAGCAGAAAAAAAAAGAAAAAAAAATCTAAAATTAAAAAGAAAATTGGGGACCACGCCCTATTTGAACCCGTAAAAATTGAGGAGATAGAGGAAGGATGGATGATCAGACAGAATGTTATTATCTGGTAGTGTGATTGGAAAGAAAATTTTTAAATATTAAATTTCATTTTTGAAAATTCAAAAAAAATTTTTTTTTCAAGAAATAAAAATTCTAAAAAATATTTCCCATACTCTAGTGTCGCTCAAACATATCAACATTTGTTTCCAATCACAACATGTCTATTAAACATTCTCTCAACTTTTCTCTAACAAAGAGTTTACATCAAATTGAAATCTTTTAGAAACAAAAGGGGAAGATGTTTCTTGTTGTTTTTGTAAAATAGGAGAGCAGGATGTTTTTGTTGTTGTTTTTGTGTTTTCTTTTAAAATGTTGTTTTGTTGTTTTGGTTGTTCCAAACATTGTTGTTCTGGATGTTTTTGTTGGTCTATGTTTTGTTGTTGTTGTTGTTGTTGTTGATGTTTCTCTTCTAAAATGTTTTGTTGTTTTTGATGTTGTTGTTCTTGATGTTTTTCTAAATGTTTTTGCTCTTCCAAATGTTTTTGTTGTTCCCCATTTTGTATTAATGTTTGTTGTTGTTGTTGTATTCTTTTTAAATGTTGTTGTTGTTGATTATTTAAATATTGTTGTTGTTGTTTTGCATAGGCCATTTTATGTTGTAAAGCTACAATGAGTGGGGAGGGTAGTTGTTGGTTATTATTAAAATTTTGAAAATTTGTTAAATGTTGCTGATAAGGATTTGGAAATAATGAAGAAAGAGAGGATGTTGAGGGGGTTAATAAATGTTGAATTAGAGAAGGAGAAATTAATTGTTGTTGGGGAGGTAGAGGAAAATGATGTAAAGGTGGAGGAGGTAGTTGTGGTGGGGGTCTGCTACTGTTTGTTGGTATCTGTAAATGAGGTCGAAATCCTGGCTGAAAATTAAAAAACATTTTTAGGCAGAAACATGTTTTGATAAATTCATAATTATTCCTAAAACATCAGAAATATGTTTCAAAAACATTTATTTATTTATTTATTTACACCTATTACGGTGCTGTCAAGGAAATGCTCAATACAAATAAAATGATTAATACAAATAAATGCTCAATACAAATAAAATGAAAATCGCAAAACAATACAAAATAAAAGTACAAAACGCAACTATTGATTTTAATGTGATACAACATTGTTTGGAAATTCGAACTTTGTTCTAAAAGTCTATTAATGAGATAGCCAGAAAATGTGTTTTTGTTTATATGCTAATTGAAGAAAAACACAATGTCTGTGTTTTTATGTTTCTGGTTTTTAATTTTTGTATTTCTCTATTTCTGATTTTTATTTATTTTGTATTTCTTTTTATATTTCTGGTTTTTAATTCAAGTTTTAATTCTGATTTGTTTTTCTTTTTCGTATTTTTTATATTCTGATTTGTGTTTTATATTTCCTAATTTTATCTGTATTTTTCTAAAATGTATTTTTTTCAAATCAGAAATGTGTTTTAAATCAGAAGACGTGTTTTCCACAAATTAGTATTATTTTTCTAAAAACACAAACCAACGAATGCATTATTCCCACTCCTCTTCCAATAGAAGTTGTTGTAGTTGCTGTTGTCATCCTCTCTCTATTATTTAAATTAAATATTCTTTTTCTTCCATTTTCAATAATTCCTCCCCCTTCATTATTAGAACAATTAGAAGATATAGAAGAATTACTTTTTGCTCTTTTAGCCTTTGTAGGCCCCAAATTATCTTCAAAATCGTCATCACTGTCGTCTTCAGAATTTAAATTGCTTGTATTATTTCCACTTAAAATTCTGGCAATTTGTAAAGCTGAATTGCTAGAGGAGTTTGTCCGGTGTATAGCTAAACGTTTTTTTTCTCGTTTACCAGCACCGCTGTCTCTAAAACCTTTGGCGAAGGGATTGTTGTCGATTTTTAAGTCAGTTATCTGAAAAATAATGTTTTGTATTTTGTGTTATTCTGATTCTATTTATTTTTGTGTTTTTGATAATTCTGATTTGTATTTTTGTGTTTTTATTAATTCTGATTTTTAAGTTGTATTTTTTTTAGTTACTTAGTTGTATTTTTCCAAATTCTGGTTTTATTGTTTTAAAGTTTAATTTCTGATTTTTATTTTTGTATTTTCTTAATTTTACTAAAAATTGTATTGTTTCTAAATTCTGGTTTCCAAGTTGTATTTAATTTCAAGTTTAATTTCTGAAATTTTGTATTTTCTTTTCTAGTTCTGGTTTTTATTCATTTGTTTAATTCTGATTTGTATTTTATCTTTTCTGATTTTATTTTTCTGATCTGTATTTTTAATTTGTGTTTTCAACTGTATTTTTGATCAAGTTTTAAAATTCTGGGTTTTTCAGAATTAAAAAATACATTCCCTTAAAACACATTTCTGTTTTTCTCTTACAAACTCTCCCACTTATTTAAAGTTTATATACATATTTATTTAGCACTAAATTACATTGCGTGTCTACTCAATTAAGTTTTCCCTCCTTTTCTTTTCTAAAAACAATTTAGACTTAAAATATTCCTCAGAGACCCCAAAATTACTTTTAAAATTTTTTTCAATTTTTTTCTTTAATTTTTTCTCAGAAAAATTTTTTTTCTTCATTAAAAACATATTTTTCTCTCAAAGGACTAATCCATAAAATATTAAATAAATACCGTAAAGCGGTTAAATTGAAAAGAAAATTAGAAAAAGAATAAATATATAGTTGACTAATTTTCTTTTCATAATTTTTTAGCTTTTAAAAACCGGAAAAGTGTTTTGTGTTGTTGTTAAACCTCCCCAAAAATGGCCAAAAAGAGACAATAAAAAGGCGGAAAGAAGAAAGGAAAAGGAGAATAAATAATGAAGGGAGATGAGTAAAAGAAGGGAGAGGGAAAAAGCTGATAAAACACGCAAAGTGAAAAGAAAAATAACCAATAAAAAGAGACTGGTAGAAAATAAGCGGAAAAATGTTTTTGTGTTTTTAAAGTTAAAAAAAGAAAATGTTGTTAAAACTACTGTATGGGGAGGAGATGAGTTGGAGAAAAAAGAAAAAAAATAAACTTGAATTAAAATCAAAAAAAGAAAATACAAAATCAGAATTTTGTAAGATTGTACGACACTTGCGGACCGACTTTTGCGGATCGACCTTTGCGGACGGACATTTGCGGATTGCGGATAGACATTTTCGGATCGGACATTTGCGGACGACATTTGCGGATTGCGGACGAACTTTTGCGGATCGGACATTTGCGGACCGTTGATGGGAATAATTAAATTTAATTTTCAAAAACGAAAAAAGATATTCAAGTTTATTTTAATATCTTTTCGATAGGCAACTTTTTTATCAAAATGGTCAACGTAAACCTATGGAGATTAGGTGAGGCGCTTGTGCAAAACCCTGCGCTTCGCGCAGGGTTTTGCGGCACGCGCCTCGCGGGGAGTCAACGGTCGCTGAGTTCTGGGCTCGTAACTTAATCCTATTCCAATCATCGATGACATGGTCATGCCCGGCTTCCCCCGCAGCAGTAAAAACTCCACGGATGCAATAGGTAAGGTGCTAAAATAAACGATCATAACTTTGTCTAACTTGTTAGATCGAAAAGATATTAAAATAAACTTAAATATTCTTTTTTTGTTTTTGAAAATTAAATTTAATTTTTTAAATTTTTTTCCCAAAAACGGTCCGCAAATGTCCGATCCGCAAAAGTCGGTCCGCAATCCGCAAATGTCCGTCCGCAAAAGTCGGTCCGTAAATGTCTATCCGCAATCCGCAAATGTCCGTCCGCAAAGGTCGGTCCGCAAAAGTCGATCCGCAAGTGTCGCACTACGTTTTGTAAAACTTGAATTATTTATAATTAAACTTGAATTGAAAATCAGAATCTTAAAATAAAAACACAAATAATAATTAAACCAGAAATACGATTAAAAATAAGAAATACAAAAAATAAATCAGAATTAATCAAAAACAAAAACACAAATCAGAAATTTAAGCAAACATTAGAAATAAAAACAAGTTTAAACTGAAATACAAATCAGAATTAAATAAAACAAAAATACAAAGAAAATACAAAGAAAACACATTAAATAAAATATGTTGCAAACATCAATAAAAACACAATATAATTTATTAATTCTGATATATTTAATTCCTTCCTTAAGTCTAAAATTGCACAGCGCTTCCTTTTCTTTGTTTTCCCATGTGGATTGAGGGGCAAAACAATTTGAAAAATCATAAAAAATATTTTTAGTCGGCAAGGTGATGATTGATAGAAGGAAACATGGAAAGGGCGTAAAAATTATTTCTAGAAAGAAAAAAATAATTTTCTCCCTCAAGGGGGAAGGGTTACGACATGCGCCGTGTACACACATTCAACCAGTCAATCTACTAATCCTCCCTTCCTTTTTTTCTTTTTATTATTTTATGGCAACTATAGAAGAGAATATAATCCTTAAATTTACTCAAAAAATATTTTCGGCATAAATTTTGAAAAAGAAAACGATTAAAAATAAGGAAGGATTACGACCTTAAAATATAAATTATGAGAGAAAATAAAATAAATTTTGTGGCATTTTTGGCAATTTTTAAAGAAAAATATTTTAAAAATATGGTAATTCAACTAACAACACTTTTTACGTGTTTTCTGATAAAAACTTGAAAAATACAAAAAAAAATACAAAACATAAAATACAAAAAAATTCTGATAATTCTAAGTTAGGTTTGTGTTTCTTTAAAATTCTGATTTGTTTTTATTGTATTTTATATATAATTCTGATTTGTAAATGTTTTTGTATTTTTCTAAAATAATTCTGATTTACCCATCAAATTTTTACAAATTAAAAATACAAATCAGAAAATCCTGGTTTATTGTTTTATTGTTTCATTAATTCTGATTTACCATACTTTTGTATTTTCTATTAAAATATTTGTATTTTTAGTATTTATGTTTTAATTATCTAAATGTATTGTTTTATCTATCAGAAAATCAAAACAAAAATCAGAAAACCATAAAAAATTTATTACTTACCTGGCTGTTTTGATAGGCCGTGACTGCAATAAATTCCGTTTCAGGAAATACAGTTGTAGACCAATTAGCTACTTTATAGGAATGTACATCATTTGAACGAACAATGTGTATACGAGGTTGGTATTTGTGCATAGAGTTGAGAACAGTCTGAAAAAGGAAAAATACAATTTTTATTGTTTGTGCGTTTTTATTCATATCAGAATGAAATAAAATACAAATTCTGGTTTTATTGTATTTCATAATTCTGATTATTCTATTTTGTATTTCTGATTTTAAAAAGAATGTACTTCAAAAAATTCTGATTTTTATTTTTCTAATAATTCTGATTTAAACAAATAAAGTATTTCTGTAATTCTGATATTTTTTAAAACATGTATTTTAATTCTGGTTTAATTAATTTTTGTATTTTATCTTTTATTTTATTCTGATTTCTGTATTTAATGTATTTAAAACAACAAAGTTTGTATTTCACAATTCCGATTTTTAATATCTAAATTCCCTTGCTTCTTATTTAATCCGCCTGGTCAAACACAAAAATACATAAATGTTGTAATAAATCAGAATATATATTTAAAACGCCTATTTTCTCTTTTAATTTCTACAGAGTCCATCAATCTTTCTGACGGCCAATCATGTATGTGTGTTTTTAGGACAAAAACAAGCAGATGAGTAAAACAATACAAGGGGGGAAAATATTAAAAATAAATGAAAAATGGATTGAACAAATGTTTCTTTCTTTTCCTTTTCTTCTTTTAATCCTTCCCTCCCAACTTTCTTTTATTCGGGGTATTAAAATAAAAATACCCGAGAGAAGACGCTTTAAGGTGATCAATCAGTTACTAACTATTAAATATTGGCAAATTCTTAAATATTAAAAAAAGGAAGAGGGGGGAATTGACCGGGCCACCAGAGGTGATATTTAAAAAGAGAATTTCTCCTCTTGAAAGTTGGAGGGGAAAATGTGTCCCTAATGGTGACATTTTTATGGGAGAGGAAAGAAGGACAATACATAATCCGACAACAAATCACAATATGTAAACTAGAACAATGGAGAACTCTAATTTAGAAAAATTCTAGGTTGTCAAAAATCTTCCAGATTTTTCGAGATATCTATCATGTATTTGGACAAACAAGTCCGATATCTAGTCAAAATTAAAAACAATTAAGTGACAGATATGAGGGATGTATTGTATTTGCCATATTTTAACCTCCCTCCCTTTTTTGAAAATAGTCCGGATTGTGATTTAATTTAAAACTGGATTTTTTTGTTGTTTCAAAATGACAATTTTAAAATCATTATTTGATTAAAAAATCCCTCAGAGTCGCAGATGCCGGTTTCGAATCGGGCAAAATTTTTCTTCCGTTTTTAAGACTCCACAAGTCTATAAGAATTCCTTTCGGGTTAAGTATCTACCAACCAAAACAAAAAAATATTTTTATTAATTTACTCTTCCTTTCATTTTTGAGGATACGGTGTTGGACTTTTCTTTTCCCCCAACGCCTCTCCCCTCTTTTTTCTATCAAAAAGCTATAAAGGTGTATATAATAAATATATTTAGGCCACAGCACTCTATCAAAAAAAAATTTTTTTTTGTTTTCTCCCCCCTTCCATTCAAAGCGCAAATAAACGAAAAAAATTCTCCCCCACTCAATATGTATCGGTTAAATGACGAGAAAATATGTTTTTAGGAAAGGTAAGAAAATTAAGTAGTTAAATAATATTTAGAAGAGCAACAGAGAATTACGGGAGTGGAGAGGTAAGTAAATACTTAAGTAAATAAAAATATTTTTGTTGGGCCAATAAAAAGTGAAGAGGGGGGGGGGGGACTACTTTTTTTTAATAAAAAAGATAAGTAAATCGAGAGGAAAAGAAGTGTTTGTTGGTTGGTCGCGCGACGTTGGCACCCCCCTCCCCCTCTCTTCCCAACCCCCTCTTCCCTCTATTTATTCTCCCGGTTTTCTGTTATCAAAAAAGGGAAAGAAGAAAAGTGTAAAAGCGTGGGGACTTGTTATCGTTGGCGCTCTCGGGTGGTCAAAATGAGAAGGAGACTGCCACTGTTTGTTGTTGATGAAGTGAAGTGTGTCAGTTTTAGAGAGGGAACTTGTTAGTTGTTGATAGGACACCTTCCTTACAAAATTAATAAAAAAATAATTTCTTCTCAAATTTTTGTAGAAGATTAGAAAGGGAGAAGAGGAAGAGAGGGAAGATGAGGGGGAGGGGGAAGGGAAGACTTTACTTTAAAAATATATTCTCGACCCCAAAAATTGAAGGCGATAAAGTAACTAGAAAAAAAGAGGAAAAAGGGGGATTAGCTATTTTATAACAATAAGTGGTTAAGTAAGTGGAAAAAGTAAAAAAAAGGTAAGAAAATAAACGAGAAAAAAGGTAAGCTAATATAAATGCGCGAAGAAAAGTAAATAGAAGTTGAAGAGAGAAGTTAGAGAAAAAAAGTAAAATTTAAACAATATCAGAATTAATTAAACTTCATTTAAATCAGAATTAGTAAAAATACACAATATTATTAAATCAGAATATAGGGAAAATACATTTAATGGATATAAATCAGAAACACATTAAAAATTGAAATACAATGAAAAATCAGAATTGTATTTCACTCCTTAAAACTTTAAAACACATTTTAATTAAATACTCACAAATTCTGCTTTGTTTGTAGCATTATTTGTCACCTTTACTCGATGAAAACTTGCTCCTTTAGCCATCCAATGTTCCCCAGTAGCAGGCGAATCTGGGTGGATATGTAGAGGCTTTTGGAGTTCTGGATCTGCCTTCCCCGCCACAGTCCAACGAGAATTATGGAATTTCCAACGATTAGCGTCACAAGGAACTATATCCTTTAAAAATTTTGTCTTATTTTTGAAAATTTTAAAAAATTACCATTATGACATAATAATTGGCCTTTTTGTCCAACCCAGACAGTTTGACTTTTAAGGCAGGGAAGATTCGTCTATTAAAATCGGAATTAGAAAACAAGCAAAAATACAAATAAATACAAAATACAAAATTAAAGTTTAATTAAATCAGAATTACATGAAACAGAATAAAAATCAGAACAACAAATAAACACTTAAAATACAGTCAAAACAGAACCAGAATTAAACCTTCTCAAAAACATTAAATTAAAATCTGAATATTATAAATATTACATTTTGAATTAAAACATAAAATACAAAACTTTATCAGAGAAACAATTTGCATAAAACACAGTAAATTAGAATTAAAGTTGTATTTTATTTGTCAACCTATTTAAAAAACCACAAACTCTACTTACAACTTGAAATACAATAATTTTCTCTAATTAAAACTTGAATAAGTTTATTTTTCTTTCTCTAGCAGATAAAATCTTTCTCTATTTATTACTATATTTCCCCAAGTTTTATTTTTCCATAAAAATAAGAGAAAAGGTTTTAGGGGACTAATTATTTTTGTATTTTCTTTTTATTATTTTTAAGACGCGTGTCTATCCCCTCAAAACATTTTAAATATTTCCCACACTTTTAACTTATTTTCTTTTTTTTCTCTATAATCTTTATTTAATCGTTCACGCCATTTAATTGTCACTTCTTTCAAATAAGTAAATAACCAAATCCATGGCGCAATGAATTGGAAAATAAATTTTTTCTGATCAAAACAATTTATATATTTTTAATTGTTTTCCCCTTATAAAAATTCAAAAAGAAATTTTCTTTTAATTTTAAAAACACAGGCCTAAATATTAAATAAATAGAGAGACTGCTAGGGTGAGAGAAACAGACTATTTAAGTTAGAGAAATTAAAGGTTCCAACTTTTTCTGAAACTTGGAAATAAATTCTGAAAACATTAAAAATACAAACTGTATCAGAAAATACATTCAGAATAAAATACAATGTTTTGGGAAGGTTTAATTCTGATTTAATTTTACTAGATATTCTGATTGTATTTTTTGTTTATTTCGTGTTCTGATTTAAAATAAAATACAAAATACATAAATCAGAACACCCAATAAACATGAAACACAAATGAGAATATTTAATAAAAATTAAAATCAGAATATCAATAAAACTTGAATTCAAACATAAAATACAAAACTTGACCAGAAAAACATTTTTAATTAATCAAACTTTTTCTGAAACACATTTCCTCCTAGAACAAACCAATTAAATAAAAACTTGTTTTTACCTTCCACTCTTTGTAATAATCATTTCATTAACCAAAGGATTAAATTTTTCCCATAAATCTTTATCTTCTAATTGAACAACAGGGTTATCTTTAATTCCATCATCTATTTTGGTTATTGGAAAGGGTGGGTGATTTATTGAAGGTATTGCTGTTGTTCCAAATATTTCTCTAGAAGCAAAATCAAAAGGAGAAAAACGGAGAGGGGTGTGGAGAGGCCAAAGAGGAGGATGAGGAGGTCTTCCTTAAAAATTGAAAAAAAAATTAAATTTTAATTAAATTAAAATGAGAAGAGAACACCCAAAAACCCATTTTCTAAACAAATACAAAACAAGTAAAACACAACTTAAATCAGAATTTAATTAAAACACCCAACAAAAACCAGAACTGAAAACTTGCTAAAACTTGAATAAAAATAAGAAAAACACAGGAAACAGAAGAATACAAAAATCAGAATTAAATAAAAACCAGAATTATTTGGGAGAATAAATGTATTTTTCTTTAAATAATTCTGATTCTTATTAAATTCTGATTCCTGTATTTTTATTTATTTGTGTTTTTATTAAAAATACCTCGATTAAATGAAGGAAAGTTTCCAGAAGCTGTCGACCCAAACAATTGTGCGAATATTTCAGGTCTATTAATTGCCATTTGGAGAATATTTGGGGGGCCAAAATTTTGAACATCCCCCATTGGTTTTGGGGGGTTTATTGAATTATTTAGAGTTATAGTGGAAATGTGGGTATTTTGAGAATTTGACATTCCAACATTGACATTTTGAAAATTCGACATTTTGACATTTTCTGAAGAATTGGACAAATCCCCATCGATCTTGACGGGATTTGAGAGTTTTTCGTCTTTAGAGTTGTTATTTAAAGGAGGTGGTGATTGTTGGAAGTGATGATTGTTGGCCATATGTAAGCCTTTGAAAAAAGAACAAAATTATGAAATGAAAGAGTTGAAAAACAAAAGGAATTTTTTTGAAGAGGGGGAATAAATGTGAAAATTGACACCTCAAAAATGTATAAAAAATGAAAAAATGAAGTGAAAATATGACAACCCAAAAGATCGAATTGTGGGGATTTTAGAGGGTGTCGCGAGGGGGTTGAAAGGCAAAATTTGGTTGTCGTTTTTAAATCTCTTGCCCAGGTAACCCTCATTTTTAGGTATCCGTCCGTTAGCTTAATATTCATGTTTTCCATGTTGGTGAATGAAAAAACTAAATTCCTTGTCCTGGGGAGAAAATAAATTAGAATATTGAGGAAACAAACAGAAAGTCAGTGAGACTCGGGAGATGTGGAGGAATATTAAAAATCTTGAGCTAACAACTAGACAGGCTTAAATAGAAGGGTTGTGAGTAATCGTGAGACAATTGATCCCCTTTATTTAAAAAAATATTTTTTTAATCAAGTGTTGATTAACAAAAAAAGACATCTCTCAACAACAATTTATCCATCAACTCCCAAAAAAATTTAACAAAAAAAAAGAAATTGTGTAGGCAAATATTGAGACGATTGGGCCGTTTGTCAGTCATTTACACACACACAAAGGCGGGGCTGTTTCGTTTTTCACAATCCAATCCGCTTATGTGTCGGGCTAGGCGCGAATAACGACACGCCCAGGACAGACTAAAAGGAAAAAAGAGAAGAAAAAAGCGTTAAGAGAAAGTAGGGAAAGAGGGAAGGTGACAAAGAGGAGTGAAAAAAATAGCGACACATAATTAGAGAGAATGATAAAAATAAGAGAGACAAATTTGACAATCTTTCGACTCCAACACATTTTGCCAATAAGGCTAAGATTTACATTTTGTCAAAAGTTTGTTGGCAAAATGTCGGATTTTAGCCTTATTGGCAAAATTTGTATTGGCAAAATGTCTAAGAAAGTCTTCTTTCCTTTTATTTTTATTCACACTCTTTTAAGAGTAAAAGAAAAACTAAACACTCCACTCTCTTAATTCTACACACTATTTCCACAAAATTTTTTCTCTGCCAAGTTTAAACAAGCGTAATTTTTCAGGGAGGAGTTTGACGCCTAGTAGGCGGAATATTTTTGCCTGGCTTTTTAAAGCATTTTTAGGGCAGACAGTTAGGGGCAGGGAAAGAGAAAAAGACTTGCGCATTTACCATAATAGACTTGCCTTTCCCTTATAAAATGACGTTATTAAAAAGCGTGTTGTTGGGTGAAATAAAAAGAAACTGCCGCCGCCCTTTCATCAAGCCGACTATACAAGATTTACTATGTTTGTTAATTTTTATTACAAAAAAGTGGGAGAAAAGAGAGAGAATGATCAGTTAAGTGAACACAAAAGAAACAAAAATCTGTCAGAAAAAATTCTTTTGGGCGACAACTTCCAACGCTTTTTTAGAAAGAGGGTGATTAGACAATAGAAGAAGTCCTCTATTTTATGGATGATTTTTAAAAGAGGCTCTCTATTTCAAGGAGTAGAAGAGACTCTCTATATAGGAGACTCTATAACGAAAATAAAGGAAGTCCTCTGTTTTATGGGTGATTTTTAAAAGAGGCTCTCTATTTCAAGGAGTAGAAGAGACTCTCTATATAGGAGACTCTATAACGAAAATAAAGGAAGTCCTCTGTTTTATGGGTGATTTTTAAAAGAGGCTCTCTATTTCAAGGAGTAGAAGAGACTCTCTATATAGGAGACTCTATAACGAAAATAAA
The DNA here is from genome assembly GCA_036172955.1 of Meloidogyne arenaria. NCBI lineage: Eukaryota > Metazoa > Nematoda > Chromadorea > Rhabditida > Meloidogynidae > Meloidogyne > Meloidogyne arenaria. The sequence goes on along the minus strand of JARQAB010000012.1, from coordinate 4,180,934 downwards.
GGAAGTCCTCTGTTTTATGGGTGATTTTTAAAAGAGGCTCTCTATTTCAAGGAGTAGAAGAGACTCTCTATATAGGAGACTCTATAACGAAAATAAAGGAAGTCCTCTGTTTTATGGGTGATTTTTAGAACAGACCCTTTATTTTAAGGATTAGAAGACTCTCATTATAGGAGACTCTTTATATACGAAAATAGAAGAACACCTCTATTTTATGGACGAAGAAGAAGAACACCTCTATTTTATTAGAAGAGACTCTCATTATAGGAGACTCTATAACGAAAATAGAAGAACACCTCTATTTTATGGACGATTTTTAGAAGAGACTCTCTATTGCATGGAAAAGAGGCCATATATATAAGAGACTCTATTTAAATAATAGAAGAAACCCTCTATTTTATGAACGATTGGAGTTAATAAAAGGGTCCATAAAATAGAGGACTTGCAACAAAAAATCTGTCATGTCACGCAGCTCAATTTTAACGTTTACGACTTGAAACAAAAAAATGTCAAGGCGAGAAATACAAAACAACAAAACAAATTCAGGACAGAGTCATAAAAACTATGGGGGAGAGAGAAAATAAAAACATAAAAACAGAATATTTATTTTTAATGTTTTTATCTAAAATCTGTTGTTGTTGACGAAAAACAATTAAAAAATGTAAACAGTGACTGACTTGTTTTGTTGTTGATTTTACAGGCTGACAGGACTGCGCAAGCACACACATTTTAAAGGAAAGGGAGAGGGGATAGGAGGGAATATAAAAAATATTAAAGAAAAATTAAGTAGCTATTGTAGTGATGAGAGTATTGTGTGACATTTACTCTCTATTTTGTGGACTCTCTTTAGGGTAGAGATTGGGCCGAGACTAGAGCTCGTTCAAGAAGCTAGACAAGCATCGTGATTTTTCGAGATATCTCGATCGATCCTCGAGTCTGAACTCTACGGGTTGAATCAGTCAGACGTCTCGAAGGTCAAAATAGGCAGAAAATAATTGGCCCATGTATCTCGGATGTCGGGATACCGCCTTCATGCCCTGAAGGAACAGAGACTCAACAAGCTAGAGATTGGGCCGAGACTAGAGCTCGTTCAAGAAGCTAGACAAGAGTCGTGATTTTTCGAGGTACCGATCCTGGTCTCTAGTCTCTATGGGGTAAACAGTCCGAAGTCTTGAAGGTCGGAAGAGCCAGGGAACTCGAAAATAAATCAGATGTTGAAATATTACTTAGTGAGGGAATAAGAGACAACTGTTATAGTGTCATTCACAAAGGTGTCGTCATAATGGGAGTCGACCCTATACATATTGTGGCCCTTTATTTTATCAACTCTCATTTGAAGGTAAACTTCAGGAGGATTAATATAAAATACCCTCTATACAATGAACACCTCTAAATAATTTATTCTTTATAGGTATATTAGAGTCCCATAAGAGTACAAACACTATAAAGAAAGTCCAAAATATATTTATTAATTTAATGCACTTCCATATTTACGGAAGGCAAAAGAGGATTAAAAGACAAGAGAAAATTAACAAAAAAAAGTGATCGGCAAAACACTGAAAAATTGGGTAAAGAAAGCCGACTAAATAAAAAATATTTAAGTCTCTTAAAAGCGGCCCAGAAGCCCTCAAAAACAAAGTCGAGAAGAGAAAAAATTTTTTCTGATCGCCTTATTTGGTGGCCGACACATTTTTGTTGCTCCACCCCTATATTTTCATTACACTACTTTTTCTTATCTGTTGAGCAAACAATAGGGGTAAGTAAATGAAGGGGAGGATTGGGGACTAGACGAGAAAAATAATAAAATGGGGGGGGGGGGGGGGGGGGGGGAAGTAGGATAGAAGTAAAAATCGAAATGTAAGACTTTGTAAGGATGATTGAGAAGATATTTAAGTCACGCATATTTATAAGGGAATTTTTTTTAATTTTACTCCTATGCCGTCAAAAAAAATTTTTTTCCTTGAAGGTCAAAGCTTAATTTTTTTAATTTAGAATAGAGACGTTTCAGCGCGGGACAGTTAATGTAAATCGAAATTTAATTAAAATTAAAAAAAAGTAAAAGAAATTGGAACAGTAAAAAATACAAGTATTTACAAAAGTTGTAAATCTTTTGAAAAAAAAATTAGAAATTAGAGTTTATTATTTTAAATGTTATGGAAGGAAAATTAACAAAAAAAGGCTTATTCTTCTTCAAAAAACACCTTTTTCGTGAGTAATTTCAGAATTACAAAACCAGAAATTCTGAAATTTTCAGAGTGGTTAGCTACACATATTGAGCATATCTACACAAAATTTCAGGTTTCTATGTGCTCGTATGACAATGTTATTAATATCGAGACTAATGCTTGCTGCGCTGAAACGTCCCTTCCAGCTGAGGAGAGTTTGACAAAATCAAATCCACTTTAACAAAATTAAAAAAAAAGAAAACAGTCAATTCTCTCAAACAAAAATTAGTATATTAAATAGTAGATGAGGGAGTGTTTTATTAATAAGATGAAGAAAAATTAGCGGCGAAAATGGAATGAAAAGTAGTTGTTGGAGAAAGGGGAGGAGGGAGGGCCCGAGAAGGGAAGAAGATTTTTTATATATTTATCTTAATTTTTAAACTCTTTTTTTCTTTTTGCGCACTCCCGCCCTTAACTAATAACCCTCCTATTCTCTTCATCTGATCAACAACTGTGATTTTTTCTTATATAAAAATTTCAACCGCAAAGTAATATATATCCCTTTAGGTAAGTACATAAAGTATTAATTTTCTTTCAAAAAAAATTTTTTTTTGATTATAAATGTTCTAGGTATTTAAGAGGACATTTGTTGGACTAAAATTGAAGGAGAGGGAATGTCTTTTTTCTTGTAAAGCATAAAAAGAACAGAAAAAAATCATAGTTTAACCAGTGCCCTGTCAAAAGGAATTATTACAACAATTTTACTCTAGGTAGAAGAGCACTCCTTTTAATGCTTCCGTTGTGTCGGCGAGAATGCAAAACAATATAATAAATATCTTGTACTATCTAAAAATTTGATTGACGATTAGGAAAATGTTTTAAAAAAGAAGAGGGGGAATGGGGAGAAGAAAGAGTGGTCATTTGGGAGGAAATCCTTAAAAAGGGGTTAATAAATGGTCCAAAAATTATAAATAAATATAAACAAAAAATAAATTTCAATCCAAAAGTAACAAAAAATATCTAAAATAATTTTTAAAAATATTTTTACATTCAAAAAATAAAGATTATCGATAGATGGAGTCGAACCCTAGACCTATTTTAAATAGATACAGAAGCGGACTAAGGCGTAATCCACTACACCACGAAGCTTCTATTCAAGCTTTAATTAAAAACAAAATTATGCATAGGAAAACAACTAGAAACAATAGAAAAACCAACAATAAAACAACTAAATCCCCAACTCTCTAATAGATTCTAATTTGTCTTCATTTTCTTCTATTCCCATTTCATCTTCTCTTCTAATCAAAATACTTATTAAAGCCCTCAATATATCCAAATTATTTCCATTTTCTTCCAAAATAATTCCATTTTTGAGATTATCTTCACCTTGTTTTAAAATCCGTGCATTGTCCATTTCACGAAGCAATGGATAAATATTTGCGTTTCGAAGAAAGGAACGGCCTAGACGAGTGGCGCAAAACTAATAAAATAATAATAAATTTCTAGAAATTAAAAATCCATTCAATTTTAAGTTAATTTCAGCTTAAAATTGGCTTTTTTGGCCAAATTTCAGTCAATTTTATGGCCAAAACTTATTCTATTTTGGAGATTAAAATTTATTATTTAACGATTTTGTAGCCCAAAGTGTCCTCTATCAAAAGATATCAAGATCATTTCAAAAGGCTCATCCAATCAAAAGTTATGGGGGTTGGCGCTCACCAAGTCTTCCTACCCAAAAACCTCTCCCCACCATTTTAAACAAATCCAAAAAAATATTTTTATTTTGCCTGGTAAACAGTACAAAGCGTCAATTCCCACAATTTCAAATCCCACTGTCGTGATTTCTCCCAATATTGAAGATCAGCAGGAAGATTTTCAATCTCTTCTTCAGACAATTTATCCTCACAGTCAACCAATGGAGACAAAAGGGCAGCCAAAAGTTTGTTTGCTTGCAAATTTTTAGAAAGCATTAGAGCATGGAATTCTGTTTTTGTTTAAAAATATTTTTAGAAAAATACATATATACTGTTTATAAAAAAAATAAATCGGTGGCATGTTTACCCACTTTATCCCCTTCGATGTTCCCTACACACTACCCCTTATGTTCCCTTCCAACTACCCCCCCCTCCACAGAATTTTTAGTAAAGCTCTAAATTCTCTCGCCAAATTTGTCGCTCCCGGAAAATTAATCCAAAAACGAAATCGAGCACTAAAAAAACCTTAGCTCTTAATAGAAGCCACTCAAATATATCTTCTCGAATTTCTTCCCCACACCCTTCCCCCCCCCCCCCCCAAACATTTTCTTGGCAAACACTTTTTCTCTTTTTTCTTAATTTTTTTTTCCTTTCTCACAATGCCGGCCCATCAAATTTTGCGTAGTTATATCCTCAAATTTGGACTAAAAACAAAAAAATGTGTTTGGACAAAATTGTTTTGGAGTTGCTTAAAATTAAAGGAAACCCAAAAGATCACCATGGGGAAGGAGTGGTGATCTTTTGGATAGTTACCAATTTGACCCCAAAACAGTTTGGCAACTGTAATTTGCTTGAAAACAGTCAAGTGCCTAACAGCAAAACTCAATGGCTACTTTAAAAAATAGAAAAAAAATTTTTTTCTATGCCAAGAGCAAAAAACTTGAGGAAATTAGAAAATCTAATTAGCCTAACAATTAATTAGCCGCTTTAAATAAATTATATAGCCTGAGGGCAAATATAAAATGACAAAATAGTGGTAAAAAGGAAAAGGCAACAAATATAGAGAATAAAAAAGCTTATCTGTAAAATACAATCTTTAATTAAACATGAGGGAAAATTGTAAAAGAAAAGAGGGGGGAAATGAGGAAAGAAAAAAAATAGGTGGAAGAGAAGAGATTTTTTAGTTGAAGCAAAAAAAAAACACTGTAGGTTTAAAATTGGTTATAATTAGTGTAAAATAGAAAATAGAAAATGTGGAGGGGTCAAACAATAATTTAGATTATTTTTAATTTTAAAAAAAATCAGAACATAAGAAATGATTTAAAAAAGATTTGTAAAAAGCTAGAGGGGAGAGAACACGAGAGGGTAGTCTGTAAGGGTATAGAGAGACGGGTGGAAAGTGATTAAGAGAATAAAGGATTGGAAGAAAAAATTTCAATACCAATGATTTTCAATCCTGTAAAACTTTAAGGTTTATAGGATTAACATGCATTTTTCAGAAAATGCATGATATATAAGATGAAAACAAGAAGTTCGACAAGTACATAATTGTCTACACAGTACACCTACAAAAATGGTGCGAGTCTACCAAAGTCATAACTAATTGATCAATTCACAGAATAAAATTATTTTTAGTATCCTGCACCTTTCGTCAAGATTAGTCGAATCATGCATGAATTGGCCTTGAATTCAACAGATCCGATTCACACAAGATTACTGTATAGTATCGGGGGTATACTGTAAAAAACGTAATTTTATCTTATTCATTTATAATTTAATCAGTAATTTAATCAACTAATTCCAAACAATTATTTCATTCAAAAAAACATCAAGTGTGACGTTAAACATAAAAAATTTTTCTAAAAAATTTTTTCTTGGCTCCCAACATACAAAACAATTCCCTCTTCAGAGAACTTAAATTAGCACACAAGTCCATCACTTTTTTTTATTTTTATTTATTTTTATCAGTAACGATCTCTTACGCGCTATTTTTAAAGCAATCAGGCGTGAATAAATTGACCGTGTCTTTTTTCTTTTTCTTTTCTTTCTCGCCTTTTAAAAGATAAAAATAAAAATACTTAATTTTCACGCTGTTTTTATGAACACATACTTGATAGAATGAGGATAATTTAACGTGACGAATTGTGTAAAATTAGTAAAAGAGAAAAAAAAGGAACAAGAGCAATGACCAACAAACGGAAGAACACAGCCAGAGGGTGATGAATAAAAGGAGAACGATCGGGGAGAAGAAAAGGGTTGTTTGGGCGCGGGGACATTCAAGACGTTAACTCATAAAATCGACAAATGAGGACTTGGAGGCTGGAAATTTTATAAGAATGTCTTTGAATGAGTTGGCTAGCTAGTCTAAAAATTTCAGACTTTTTTGGTTCAATATTTTGGCAATTATGATTAAAAATGTCAAAGTAAAAAAATGCCTGCTTTTCTATGTTTTATGCATAAAACTTAAAAAATAGTGAACAAAAAATTAGGAAATTTTCAGAAAAGACAAATAATATCCGAGGGAATATTTTTGCAAAATTTCAAGGTCCTAGATACTTAATAACTAATTAATAATTTACTCGACGCCGTAGCTTAAAAGCGCCGAAACAACCTATAAAAGTGATCGAGGCGTGAAGAAAGCAATTTTACAATTAAAAGAGGATCGAGGCCCTTTCCTTTTTATTACTTTCTTATCTGCGTGAATCACTAAAAAAAATTTTTTTACACAAAATATATTCAGAAAACAAGTAACAGCAACAACCACTTGATAGAAGGAGAGGGAAGCAAGCAGCAAGTCCATAAAATGCAAATTAATTTTTACGATTGTTTGCCTGAGTAATAAAGTAGCCCCCAAAAAGAATCATAAAAATAGTAGAGAGATATAATATTTAGATGCAAACATTAAACTCTATTTTTATTGCAAATTATTGGAGAGAAGAATATCACAATCCTTGGGAAGTTGGGCGAGAATGAAAAGAGGGGAAAAGAGGGGAAGGGGGGAAAGTAAGTAATTTGAGAGGGGTTAACTTTAAATTCAACAATTTTCGAAGGATAAATATTTTGGGACAAATTTGGTATCATTTAATAGAGCAGAAATTCAGCTTCAAAAATAATATGATTCAAAGTTTAGGGAGATGAGGGGAATAAAATAAGGTTGAAGAACAAGAAGTGAAGGAAAGTAAGGAGCATTATCTCTAAATTTTCAACATTAAAACTTTTTTTTTCAGAATAAATATTTCGGGATAAATAATGGTTAACAAAGAAGGAAGTTATATTAGCGATAAATAAAATTTAAAAAGCGATTTACAATGATGAGATAAAAAAAGTGCGTGGATGGGAGAAAGAATATATCGAGCAAGGTTCAGGGACCAAGATCGAGTTTCCTAGATTCTTCTTTAACGCTGGGTTTCATGGATTCCAGGGCCACTTTAAAAAATCTTGATTTCTAGTAAAAAAAGGAAAAACTAAACTAACGGCCATCCAGGAAAAAATAATTTGGTTTGGATAAATTAAATAACTTTTGATTTGTCCAAATATCCCCGAGATTATTATTCTGAAAGGTTAATCCAATCAAAAGTATAATAAAATCCAAAGCCCCTTAAAACAGCAGTAAATTGCCCTACAAAATAATAAAAACTAACAACATAAACAAATCGTTAAATCACCTCAACCGCTGTAGGGCAACAAAAGTTTAAAAATAAAAATAGAGCAAAAACTACCCTGTCAAAAAAAAGCCGTAAAATCAGCGAAGGTAAAAGTCGTTAAAAATTAAAATAATTTTCGTTCGTTCAGGTAAGAGAGATAAAAAAATTGGAAAGTTTAGTGGTAAATTAAGGGGAGCAAATAAACAAAAATAAATTAGAATTTGTTAAAAGAGGTATCACATTTTGTGTTAAAAAAGTTAATTTATTTTTTAAATTTTTTTTGAAAAAGTTAAAAAATTTTAGAAGACAAAAAGGGAGGAAGGAAAAGAGAAAATAAAGTAAAAATAAAATTTTGGTGTAGTGGGATAGTGTTTAGTTTTCCCCTAAAAAGGGGTGAAGGTTCGAACCCCTTTAGGGGAAATAATTTTTATTTTACAAAAAAGGAGGAATAAATGATTTTAAAATAATTTTAAATTATTTTAAGCGTTAATAACCTTTATTTCGATTAAACGTGATGGGATTTCTTGAGCAAAATTACGAAGAAAAGACAAAGTTACGGGCCTTTAGCTGAAATTTCATGAATTAATGTCAAACTAAAGGTTTTATTTTAGTAAATAAATCCCATGGAAATGTATGTATCCAATTCTTAAAATTTATACAAAATAGGCTAGTCCATTGCAGAGCCACAGACACAAAAAAATATTCAAAAACCCCAAAACAAAAATTGAAACCCCCGAAAGATTAAAATAAAGATATTTAAGGAACGCAAAATGATGGGATTTCTAGAGTAAATTACGAAGAGAGAGAGACGCTAATCCACCGAGACACTAATAATGGACTGAACCCAAATCTAATAAATTTAAAAACAAACCATCTTGTAGTGACAAGTTGTAAATAACTTGAAGAGCTGAGGATCTAACAAGAGAAGATTCCTCTCCATAAGACAATAAAGAAGAAAAAGAATCTAATTTATTTGTTGCAATTAAAACAGCAAAAGATTTGACTGTTGAGAGGTTAACTACCAAAAATCCTTTAAAAATAAAAAATATACTTCAACAATTTTTAAAGAAACCTAAATAAGTTGAATAGTCGCTGTTTTTGTTTTTGGAAGTATTTTGAGTCAAAAAGTGATCTAAAATAAAAAAATTAATAAAATATACACAGAGAGGTTTTAAAGACAATAAATGTCCTGAAACGTCCCTCATTGATAAAATAGTCCGGAAAAACTGTCCGCAAGCTTTGTCCGCAAAATTGTCAGCGAAAAATTTTATGGAAAAATAATTACTCCGCGGACAAAGGACAATCAAAAACCCTCAAAACTGAGTCCAGAAACAACCCCCCCCCCTCACCCAAACCTCAGCCATTTTATTTGTTGCAAAAAAATTTACGGATAATTTTTTGTCCGCAAAAATTATCCGCAAACTTTGTACAAAAAAATTGTCCGAAAAAAAATTATTCATGCAGACAAAAAAGACAGCCAAAAACTCCCCACAAAAATTGTCCGAAAACCTTTCTATTTCCACCCCGTATCGGGCTAACTCACGGAACGGACAAGTCGTAGAACGACAAGTCATAACACGGAATATTTTAAATATTCCGTGTTTTGGTAATTCCGTGACTTGTCTGTTCCGTGATTTGGAATTCCTCGAGTTAGACCCCTCTCTCACCCAAAAAATAAAATAAATTAAAAAATAAACCAATCAATTTAGAGCCAAATCCATCATCATAACAATTCAATTTATCAACAAATTGTTGAGGAAATTGTCTAGAAATATTAACAAATAATTGTGCAGTTAAAGTAGAATATTCTCCCTCTTCTTCCTCCTCAAGGAATTTTGATAATTTTAAAATAATTTGTTTTGAATTAATTAAAAGAGGAGAAAATTGAGAGGATTTAATGGCCGTTAAATTAATTAAAATTGACAATAATAAAATTAAATTTGAAGAAGAAATTGTTGGGGAAGAGGAGAAAAATTTAACAATTTTTTGAAAAAATAAGAGAATTTCTTTGTTGGATAAATTCTTAAAATAATTTTCTTCCAATTCAAGTAAAAGTTGTAAGGCTGTGTTTAATAAATGTGAGGGTGTTGAAGGGTGGAGAAATTGAAGAATTTCTGAGAAGGACATTTTTCTTTAATTTTTCCTGAAAAAAATTTTTTTTGGAAATTTTAGAAATTTTTTATTGAAATTTCTAAACTTTAATTTAAAAAATGAAAATTTTTTATAATTTTTTGACTCTAATGTGTTGAAATGAGCGGAGCAGGACTAATGGGCGCGGCCGAATGGGCGCGGACGAATGGGCGCGGCCGAATAGGCGCGGAGACAAATGGGCGCGAGACGAATGGGCGCGGGACGTTTGGGCGCCCGAAATTTTTTTTTCCTAGAAATTTTTTTCTGATTTTTCTGTTCTGATTTTTTCTTCTGATTTTTCTGTTCTGATTTTTCTGTTCTGATTTTTTCTTCTGGTTTTTTTCTTCTGATTTTTCTGTTCTGATTTTTCTGTTCTGATTTTTTCTTCTGGTTTTTTTGTTCTGATTTTCTTTCAATTTATTCCATTTTCACTCATTTCGGAGCAGGGGTGAGCGCAGGAGGCAATTGTGAAACGCAAAACGCAAGAAGCACACAAACCTACTCCCCCATATGGTTTTTCGATTTTCGGGGACCTATATCTCAGTCCACAGGCATCTCGAAAAAAAGAGTGGTACGGTTCGACTCAACTCGCCAAGACGAATCAATGGTATTGGTTTTTTGTCGAAACGGTATACTATACTATATCCAAAAATCAGAAGAAAAATCAGAACAAAAAATCAGAAGAAAAATCAGAACAAAAAATCAGAAGAAAAATCAGAACAAAAAATCAGAACAAAAAAATCACAACAAAAAAATAAGAAGAAAAATCAGAAAAAACCAGAAGAAAAAATCAGAACAAAAAAACCAGAAGAAAAAATCAGAACAGAAAAATCAGAAGAAAAATCAGAACAAAAAATCACAACAAAAAAATCACAACAAAAAAATAAGAAGAAAAATCAGAAAAAACCAGAAGAAAAAATCAGAACAGAAAATCAGAAGAAAAAATCAGAACAGAAAATCAGAAGAAAAATCAGAACAAAAAATCACAACAAAAAAATCACAACAAAAAAATAAGAAGAAAAATCAGAAAAAACCAGAAGAAAAAATCAGAACAAAAAAACCAGAAGAAAAAATCAGAACAGAAAAATCAGAAAAAAATTTCTAGGAAAAAATAATTTCGGGCGCCCAAACGTCCCGCGCCCATTCGTCTCGCGCCCATTTGTCTCCGCGCCTATTCGGCCGCGCCCATTCGTCCGCGCCCATTCGGCCGCGCCCATTCGTCGTGTACCGGAAATGAGAGAGAATAAACATGACAGTTAAAGAAAATAAAAATACGGTCAACCATTTTGTCGCAAGGTATTTTGTCGCGTACCTAGTATTTTGAAGAAATTTGGGCCTGTTTGGATATTTTGTTTGCTATCATTTGATATTATAAAAATAATTTAATAAAATTTTTATAAACTAGGCAAAATGAAAGAATTTAATAGCGGGTATCGAAAATTGACCTTCTGCGATAAAATTATTTGTACCAAAATGGCGATTATATTTTAATTTGGCAGAGAAAATCTTTCTTTGTTTACTGCACTATTTCTTTAATTTTTCTCTTTTCTTAAATTTGATGGAAACTTGAGTACAAGAAAAAAGCAATTGGTATTTTTCAATTAGAGGTCGGCGCGGGACGGGGTCCCTGACGGATTTTTTTGATTTTCGGGATCATTCGGGATCCGGGATTTTTTCGGGATTTATCCTTAGGGATCCCGTCCCGGCATCGGTTAAGAAAAAAATCACGACTCGTGATCCTGGAAGTTCGATTTTGCCTGCTCTAGTTTTTCAATTTGTTTTTTAATTTTTTGTAAACATTTTGAACGTCCTTAAATTAATTTAACATTTCCTTTATTTTTCTAGTTTAATATGGCTGAAGTTGAATATAATTTAAATTATTTTATTGAACAAGTTAGAGAAGAAGTGGATGATAAAGGTTTTTCTTTTCCCTTTTAATTATTAAATTAAATTTTTTAAAAAAGATCTTGTTGGGGATTTATTATATGAAGAACCGAGAGAATCTCGTTATGAAGAATGTTGTATTATGGTTTTTAATATTCCGACGGTTGGGGAAGACAGACTTGAAAAATTGAAGAAAGTTTTGTCTGGAGTTTTTTCTTTGCAGAATATGTACAAATTTAATGATTATTATCCGCTTAATGAGGAAGGAAAGACTAAGGTTATTTTGACTTTTTTTAAAAGTTTTTTTTTGTTTTTATTGGTTGACTTTTAGGTAACTTTAAGGACTTTAGCTGCCCCTTTATTTATTCCGTATCTTCCATCCGTATCTTTCAGTAATTATATAGAAGGGATTATTTTTGGGAAGATCTGGCTCCACGTTTATAAAATGGTCGGTTTCCAGCAGAGCTGTTTCGAAATAAAAAAATCTTCAAAAATCGAAATTTCGGCGCAGCTCTGGTTTCCAGTGGCAGTTCTAATTTAACCGTTTAGAGCTTCTTTTCTGTTTAAATCTGAGGGATGCTCTACCTTTTTGTTATTTAGACAAGTTTTTGAACTTGTGTTAACTTCCCTTTTTAGACTTGATTCCCTTTTCTTCCTCCGATACCCTTGGTAATTCTAGAGATTTCTGATCGAAATCTGTTACAGCATTACATCTCTCCGTCAGACAATTTATCGATTTCCCGCTGGTTAAATATTCTTTTCTCTTCCCTTATACTTTTTTTATCACATTTTCCCATTCCCAGTTATTCTTCGTCCTTTCAGGTTATCTTTGACTTTAATAAGCCTAAAGAAATATTTTTTAATTAAAATTTTTTTCCAAATTTTTAGGGTTACGTTTTTCTCGAATATGAAAATAAAGAAGCTGCAAATGCTGTTAGATCAATTTGTGAGGGTTACAAACTTGATAAGAACCATACTTTTTCGTCTTACCCGTTTTCTGCTTTGAGGGATTTGAAAGAGCCTAGTGCAAATTGGAAAATTCCGGAGAAGCGTTCTTATGTTGATTTGGTTTGATTTTTTTAAGCACTTTAGCATTATCTCCCCCTAACGTCCGCAAATGTTTGTTTAGCCTTTTTCTTCCTTTCCCTTCTCAATGACTAAAAAATAATGTTCTTCTTATAAAGACTGCCTTATTTAAATCATTCCTTGACCATTTTTCAATTATTATGAGAGGAGGAAGAATGGAGAAAGAAGGCAAGACAAACTTGCGGACAAACATTTGCGGACGTTGAGGGGAAAATACATAGTAGAGATCGGTCTGGATCCAGTCTGGATTTTTCCTGGATCCAGATCAAGAATCCTGTCCAGGTTACTAACCTGAATCCAGATCCAGGATTTTTGAAAATACCGATCTCTAATACATAGTGTTGTTTTTCTGTATTTTTAATTAAATTTTTCCTCCTTTTAAGGGTGATCGTTGGTGGTGGCTTCAAAATACAAAATGCCTAGATCAATTTGCTATACAATATGAAGATGATGGGGGTCTTCAACTTGAAGTTTTTACACACGCTAAAAATGGGGATCCTATACTTGTTCAACAGAGAACGGTTTTTTCTTTAAAAAATTTTTTTAGAAATTCAAAAAACACATCGAAAATACTCTTTCAAATTTAGAATTGGTCAGAAGACAGTATTTTCAAATGGACTCCATATGGTTCTTATTTGGCATCTCTTCATGCAAGAGGGGTTATTCTTTGGGGAGGAAAGGAATTTAAACAATTTCAACGTTTTGAACATGGAGGGGTTAAACATATTGAATTTTCTCCTAAAGAAGGGTATTTTTTATAAAAATTTAGTTGGATTGATATCTCTTTGAAAAAAAGGGGGGGGGGGATTTGCAAAAAAAGTCTCTTGACCGATTTTTGTGGGGTTTTCGTGAATCATAACTGTGTAGGGGCCAAAGGTGGGCCAGTTTGGCCTTTCGCCTTTTTTGGTGTTTTGGCGTTTGCTGTTCATTTTTTTAAATCACTTTCGTTACTCTCCTTGTAGAGATCCCATGGTTATAGAGTCCTATAAGTTTCATTTTTGTTATCAAATGTTTGGCCCTATCCGAAAAAAGGTCGGTAATCGTTTTTTTTTCATTACTTTTTTCCTTCCTTAATTATAAATAATGGTCAGTCTTTTCTTCCTCGTTCAATTCCACTCTTTTTACCTGTGGCATATTCAAATGAGGACAGACAAAAACACACACACGGACAGACAAAACACGAGTGTTTTCTGTTCGTGTCCGTTCGTGCTTGTCTGGTGTTTTGTCTGTCTGTGTCCGTCCGTGTTTGTCTGTCCGTGCTCGTCAGTGTTTTGTCTGTACGAGTTCGTCCGTGTTTTGTCTGTCCTAGTTCGTCCGTGTTTTGTCTGTCCGAGTTCGTCCGTGTTTTGTCTGTCCTAGTTCGTCCGTGTTTTGTCTGTCCTAGTTCGTCCGTGTTTTGTCTGTCCTAGTTCGTCCGTGTTTTGTCTGTCCGTCTTCGTCCGTCTTTCGTCCGGCGTGTACTTTTCTGTCCTCTCATTTGATTATGCCACAGGCAAATTTATTGGAGTTTAACAAGGAGGAAAATGCTGACCATTCTGTCATTTCAAGGGGAAGGAAAAAAGTAATGGAAAAAAGTAATGAAAAAAAACGATTACCGACCTTTTTACGGATAGGGCCAAATGTTTTGTGTCTATTTTGCCTTCTGGTACCCGTAAATGCCAGGTGTGTGCCGAAACACATTTTAAAAAGCGAACGGCGAAAGACGAAAGTCAAAAAAAAAGGCGAAATTGGCACGTCCCTGGTAAATGCCCAAAATACTACTCTTTTACTTGTTTCCTGTTTATTTTCTCAAATATAAACTTAATTTTTTTCACAGTTATTTGGTTACATATGCTTGTAACACAAATGGCCGTGATAATGAAATGTTTAAAATATTTGATGCATTTACTGGAGAATTAAAAAGAATATTTTCTCCATTTGGAAAAATGTCTTCAACAACAAATAAACAATTAAATTTGCCTTTTGTTAAATGGTCTTTTGATGAAAAATTTTTTGCTTATTCTAGAGCTTCAAGTGAATGTTTAAATGTTTTTAGTTGTGAAGATTTTAAATTATGTGATGGAAAAACTGTTGAATTGGAAGGATTGGTTAATTTTAGTTTTAATTCTGCAAAGAATATTATTGCTTATTATTGTGAAGAAAAGGTTTGGAAATTTTTTTGAGAAATTTTTTTGAAATTGGGGACTTAACAGACTGTTCAGTCAAATATCTATTTTCTTAGCTAATGAGTCCTCATGGCTTTGGGCCGGTGCTGAGTATTGGGCATTAGTTGGCTTCGGTTTCGACTCCGACCTTTTTTCAAAACTTGGCATTTACTCCGGGATTTTCAAAGCATTGGTCTGGGGTAATAACTTTAAAAAATCGTCAGAACAACCCCATTTTTTGGAAATTTTTTTTTGGAAAAATACTCAATAACCTGTTCATTGTCAGTCAGATTTTTATTTTGCCGGCTGACTAATTTTTTCGGGTCTTATAACCAGTGATGGAAAACTTCCAAAATTTCTCTGGAACCGGTTCCGTTTCCGGAACCGCTTTATTAATTTTGGCGGTTCCGGTTCCGGTTCTGGAACCGCTTTTTTAAATTTGGCGGTTCCGGTTCCGGTTCTGGAACCGCTTTTTTAACTTTGGCGGTTCCGGTTCCGGTTCTGGAACCGGTTCCAGAACCGGTTCCAGTGACAAAATTTTTTAGCTATTTTAATGAAAAAAATTTATTATTTTTTTCATAAATAAATTTTATTAAAGCCTTCTGAATTGATTAAGGGTGATTTAAGGAAATCAGTAGTAGCGTAAGGAGTGATAAAGAGATTCGTGAGTATAAAGGTATGAGGGATTATGAGAGATTAAGAGATAGACTACTACTAGAGATAGACCTACTATTAAGATGTTGAAGTCCATGATACCATCCGATTAAAGGAAGATTTTGGAAGATCCTTAAGCCAGATGGTCATACGACACTTGCAGAGGATTTATAGTGAGGTCATTGGATTAAAATGGTTTGAACGGATATCCGGGGATTTTTTTGGATAACAGAGATATTCGACCATTTGTAGGAATATCGTAGGATTAAGTTAAGGCAGGATCCTTAAGCCAATATCTTCATTTTTCTGCGCCGCAGGCGAAAATTTTGAAAATTTTGGAGGATCCTTAAGCCAAAATCTTTCTTTTTCTGCGCCGCAGGCGAAAATTTTGAAAATTTTGGAAATCATAGCACATAAAATTAATCTATTTAAATATAAGACAAGCTTTTTTTGTTAAAAAATAAGTTTGTAGTAATTTATTTTCCAAAGAAAAACAATTAACTACTCATTCATTACGTTCGGGTTCGAACCTAATACCCAGATAAATACTGTAATCTAAGAAACCCAACACACTATCCAGTCAACCACACGTCCCTTTGAAAGAAAAGGAAAGAAAATCTTTTTACCCTTCTCATTTTCTCTTCCTTTTCTTCTCACGACCAGTGTTTGGAATTTCGAAATTTGCTCGTACTCGTACTCGTACTTTCGTACAGGCCTTTTTTTACCTCGTACTCGTACTCGTACTTTCGTACATGCCTTTTTTTTCCTCGTACCCGTACTCGTACTCGTACATGTCTAATTTTTTTTCTCGTACTCGTACTCGTACATGCCCTATTTTAGGCCTCGTACCTCGTACTCGTCCCTCGTACTTTCTCGTACCATTTTCAAAATCAGATACTAACAAAATTTTATTCAAAATTCGCTTTAAAAATTAAACATCTAAGTATTTTCTGTTGAAACCAGTGATGGGAGCTCCTTAACCATTCAGCCACACATAAACATAAGAAAAGTGGGAGAAATTAAAAATATTTCTTTCCCTTTCCTTCAAAAAATTTAATGTCAAAGTACGAGAGGTACGAGTCCATTTCCATTTGCTCGTACTCGTACTCGTACTTGGCCTGTTTTATTTTTTCGTACTCGTACTCGTACTCGTACTGGCCTTATTTTTTTTCTCGTACTCGTACTCGTACTTCGTACCTGCCCATTTTTTTGCTCGTACTCGTACTTCGTACACAGGTACGAGTACGAGTACGAATTTTGGTACGAGCTTCCAAACACTGCTCACGACTCCCATATTTTGCTCATTTCTCTGATTTTACCCATCATTAGGGGTGTATCTTTGGAACCGGTGCTGGAACCGGTTCCAAATCGGTTCCAGACCTTTACCGGTTCCGCGGTTCCGGTTCCAAACCGGTTCCGGACCTTTGCCGGTTCCACGGTTCCGGTTCCAAACCGGTTCCAGAACTTTACCGGTTCCACGGTTCCACTTCCGGAACCGGTTCTGGAACCGCCCGGTTCCGGAACCGGAACCGGAACCTTTCCATCACTGCTTATAACAGTTGGGATTGCCTAATGAGATTGTAACTAGAAAAATGGTCAAAGCGACTTTATTGTGGTGTTACTCGACACACCCTGCCGAATGTGTGGAATTACCAAATTAGAGGAAGTCTAACTTCCATAAACTTTGATTTAAATTCTGTGGCTTCAGATTAGTTGTGGATTGGGAGTAGAAACTAGAAAGAGACGAAATTTCGAACCTCTAATTAAAAGAATATTCGCCTTTAGTCTTGGTCACTAAAATCTAGGCCAGCTTTTTCTTGTCAATTTTTTTCTCAAATCGGTTCTACAAATATAAGTTTACTTAGGAATTTATTAACAGAATCCTCAAAACTATTTTTAAATTTTATAAAAATCCAGAAAATTTAATTGGGATCAATTGTCTCGTCTTCTTAAATGAATTTTTTCTTTTTTCTTTTCTAGTCAAATGCCAATAGACCTGCAGAAATTGGAATAATGGAAATTCCTTCACGTACAAAACTTCGAGCACAAAGAATTTTTGGAGTTTTTCAAGTAAATATTTTTTGGCAAAAGAGTGGATTATATTTGGCTGCACACACTGAACGTTATCAAAAAATGAACGTAATTAAAAATAAGGAAGATGTTAATAAACCTGCAGAAATAAAATATTTGGTTTGGATTTTTTTGGGGAATTATTTTAAAAAGGCGGGTTCCGAGACCGTCCCTAAACCTTCAAATAGAGTACGTCGAGTACCGAGTAATTAGTGGAAAAACCGAGTGAGTACCGAGTAACTGAGTAATTGGGAATAAGTTGACTCGGTTTACGCCGAGTCTGTTGATTGTGAGTAAATATTAGGATGTCAAAATCCTCCCCCCGAGTATTAGGATCCCAAGTTTGAGCCGAGTAAAGGAGAAAAACCCGAGCGATCGAGTAAATAAAAAATACTCGGACGTACTCTACTTTCAAAACCTCTTCTCTTTTATTAAATTTTGGGGGGACTTGTCTGTTACCTGGCTGATCAGCCCAATTATTTTTTCTCTTCCTCCAAAAATATAAAAGCACAAAATTAATTAAACCTTCGAAACCTCTATGTATATTTTTTTTGTTAAATTTTATTATTTTTAGGGTGTAACATCCCATTTAGAAATTTTTGATTGTACTGAAAAAACAATTTCTGTGTTAACATTACAGCTACCCGAACCTTTTTTAAATTTTGCTTGGGAACCTAAAGGTTTTTTTTTGTTTTTAATTTTATAAGTTTGTTAGGAAATGTTTTAGATGCTAGAAATATTTTGTTAGAATAAGTTGAAATAGGCCCAATTAATACTTATCCAGAAACTGCGGGAGAGAGGGGTCCCTGTGGTGCTAGAAAAGGAAAAAAGGATATGGCTTCTTGAGCTTCCAAAAATAAACAAGAGCATAGAAATATTTTTTAGAATTTAAAATATTTTTAATAGATGAGAAAGTTAGGACTCTCTTACGAGAGAGTCAAGCCAACGACCTCCCTTCCACGGGTACACTCCAACCTACCGCCGAGTTATAATCTCGTTCATAAGATTCGAATCCGGGAATTGTTGATATGGTTCGATGCGCTTCGACGAGCTGAATCGAAACATACTAGAGCATTCCGGATTCGAATTTTGAAAGAATAGCTCTGCGGTACGTCTGGCTCTCTGTACGTCGGCTTTCTGTCCCAACCACCACCCTAATTTTTTTCTTATTCCAAATTTGAAAAAATTATTTTAAAAATATTTCGTTTTTCAATTTTTAGGAAATAAATTTTGTGTTCTAGTCGGTTCAAATTCACCAAAAATAACTCCATTAATTTATCGTTATGACAAAGGCAAACCTTCCCCCCAACTTTTATCAAAAATTGAATCTGGAACAAATTTAAATTCAATATCTTGGGCCCCTCAAGGTGGTTGGTTAATTGTTTATGGGGCAAGTACTCCTGGAGGTTTAGTTTATTTTATTGATGCTAGTGGACAAACAGAAGCTAATAGAATTCGGTCTATTGAACATCCATCGTTAACAAAGGTTTGTTTGTTTATTGTTTTTGGAGGAGGAGGGGGGGGGATTTTCTATTAAAAAATTTTTTTGGGTTTTTGGTTCGGATA
This sequence comes from Meloidogyne arenaria, assembly GCA_036172955.1. Lineage (NCBI taxonomy): Eukaryota > Metazoa > Nematoda > Chromadorea > Rhabditida > Meloidogynidae > Meloidogyne > Meloidogyne arenaria. The sequence continues at coordinate 4,161,900 of JARQAB010000012.1, read as the reverse complement.
TTCTCTATTTGTTTTTTATACGTTTTTTTGTCATTCCAAGTCAGCAGAAAGTGCTAGTAAAAATATTTTAATAATATTTGTGGCGAAAAGGGAGATCCTGCTGGCTTATTATTTAAAACGCTTACTTGGCGAGGGATCTATTAAAAGAAAAGTGAAATCACCACGATCCTTAATTATTAAGTAAAAGCGTCTGTTAAAAACTGGTAAGTCGGCGGATCGATGCCTGCTCCTGACTAAACTTTTATTCCTCTCTTACTATTGCTGGAAATTAGAACATTTTAAGTTTTAATTTTTGGTGTAATTTTATTTTTGATCTTCTGTTTTTTCGGTTAAATTCAAATTTAATTTTTCCTTGGATTAGACACTATTCTGTCTTTGTTTTTATTTATTCAAACGTTCATAAAAATCTTTAAATTTTTATTTAACAACTTTTTAGACCTTTTGGGACCCAACAGGGCGTTATTTAGCAATTTGTTCATTTGGAGGCAAAAGTCGTTATGAAACTGGTTATCGAATTTATACATTTCTTGGAAGAGAAATTTTGCGAAAAATTGTTGATTCTTTGTTGCAATTTAGATGGAGACCTCGCCCCCCAATTCAATTGAGTGAACAAAAACTTAAAGAAATTAGAAAGACTTTAAAACAAAAATCACAGCAATTTGAGGAAGAAGATAAGAGGGAATTACTTAAAGTGTCTAAGGTAAAACGGAAATTTCTTTTTGTGTGAACGAAGAATAGTAAAAACTTGAGTTAAACTTGAGGCCTTTGAGATTTACTGGGGATAGGCAAACCTATATGCTTTTATTTGAAATCGGATCTAGGCAATTTTGGCATTAAGGGCCGATTATCCAGGGGTTTTTTCTAAATTTACCGGAGCCGGGTTTTCCAGGTTAGAATCCCGGCAACTTTGAAAAACACAGATTTTATTAAAATACCCGATTTCCGTGCTATTTGGGCTGGACTAGCTATGCATTTTAGGTTAATTTAAAGTTTGCCCGTCAGACAAAGTTTTGTCTGTCACATTACTATAGGTTTGTGACCACTCAAAGAATAATCATTGAAAAACACAAATTTTCTGTCATTTTTTCAAAAAAAAATTTTTTCTTTTTGTAGGAAATTATTGAACTTCGTCAAAGTGCATTGGCGTTATTCAAAGAAATTCGACAACGTAGCCAAAATTATGATATTGAAGAAAGAGAAGAAAAATTAGCTTTGAGAGGAGGAAAAGATTTGAAAAAGATGGAGTTAGATTTGGTAGAGGAAACAATTACAATTGCTTTAAATACAGAAATGGAGGAATTGAAGGAAACAAATACTGCAAAGGAAAGTGATGATATGGATTAGTTGGAGATTTTTTTGTTGCTAATGTTTTTTGGTTTAAAAATTGTTTTGTTGTGTTTATACAAGTATAAATCTATGGAAAAATTCATTCAAAAAATAGATTTCTTTTGAATGGATTTAGAGCTCCAATTTTGTTTGACGTTTTATCGATACAAATCGATTTTGTATTATCTGTAAAAGTGAGAGGTGTTTTTTTAATGTCATAATGGTATTTCGGGCGGGGTACACCCGCCTACTTCTAGCCGAACCTACCGCTGACGTTGCTCATTGTTGAACAACTTCATACGTTGATGGAAGTCCCCGCGTTTTGCCTCTAACCGCATGAAAATCAATAGATTTGAAAATTTTCCATTTCTCATTGAAATTGGAATATGACATTTCCTATCTCTGAAAGTGAACGTGGTTTTTTAAATTTATTCCTACTCTTCCTTTTCCTTCAAGCTATTTTGAAGTTGTTGATTGATTGCACCTTTTTCAACAGCTTATCTACCCAAAATTGTTTTTGATGGTTATTTTCTAACCGTCTCCACTCCTGAAGTTCGAACCCCGAAAAACGAATTTAAGGTAACGAGACTTAAGTACTTGATTGGAATATTTGTTCTTTTTTGTCTGTAGATATTTTAAATTATTGATTGGTAGACACTTTTGAATTTAATTTACTATAAACATTGGCATAACATTATTTAAGAGATAGTTTACAAAACAGAGAAGTAGAGTTTTTCTTTGTGTGCTTCTTTTTCTTTAATTTCATAATTTCTTTCATGTTCCATTTTTGTAAACAACAAACTGCCCAAATGTCTGCTTTGTCTTAGTTATTAGGTTTGAAGTCGATAATCTTCGTCTTTGATTCGGTCGTCCTACAATCTTATTCATGACAAATTGATTAATCTTTTTTTACATTTTTTAGAGTTTAAAGATTTTCAAAAATTTATTCCTACACTTCTTTTCTGATAACGCTATGATAATTTGCTATGAAGTCGGTCAGGTTCTTGATGTGTCGACATCAGATTTGCACCCTGCTCGATGGATGAAATATGGATGAATGAAATTCTGATGAAGTAATCTGCAAGGGTTTTCTTTTAATTTTTTGATTTTTGGGCATAAGTAAAGAATACTCGTCACTAGAAAAATGAGCAAAACGTGCTCTTTCGACGGTTTTGTGGTTTACTAGTAATCGGGTGTACTGAGTCAATTATGGGGTTGGAATGATTCGGGATCCTTCGTTAGGATTAAGGTTGCCGTTTTCGAGTCGGGCCTACGGTTGAGTCATTTTTTCGAGCCCTATTTTTATCGAGTCGTGCCGTACGAGTCTTTTTCGAGCCAATTATCATAGGCCCGGCTCGATCTTTCGGTCTGTGTCGGTCCTTTTTGGCAGCCCAAGTTAGGATACTCTAGCTGTTAATGACTCGTTTCATTTAGCTAGTTGAGTGGTATAATGTTAGTGTAACGACAAGTTTAATGTGGGTTGAAACAGATTTTGATACCATCCATCTCAGATCGAAGAGAAGTGTCAGATTAATCTCAAGTGTTTATTACATTCGTTTCCTATTGGCAAACCTCAAAATATCAAAAAAGCACTTTTTGCTCGTTTTTTCCGTGGACAGGTTATCGTTACTTTTACCGATTTCTGAAATATCTGGGGCTGTTTTGTACTAGTATTAGGGTCGTAGTGCATCATTGATTAAGTTTGTAGCCACCGGTCATGGTTCAAAAAGTTACCCGCTGCTTTTTAATCAAATCCCGCGCCGCCTCAAATAGCTGGATAACAATGTCAGGTATCCTGTATTGTTATACGCGAATAAAAATTGCTGTTAGGTCCGTAGCTAAGAAAATTTCAGGGAATTTTTTTAATTTTTTTGCCCGATTGTGACAATTTTATTTTTTCAATTCAATTTTTCAAAAATTCAAAAATACATTACTTTTCACATTTAGTTAACGTTGAGAGAAACTTCAATTGCTCTTTACTGTAACTACGCAACATGAATTGTTTTCTGCGCGGCAGTTGTTGGTATTTTGCAAGTTTTATTTTATAATTTTTCTGGTTAATGTTGAAGAATTGAGTAGGGGTTTCCTCAGTAATTTTGTGGTCTGAGATTCATAAGTTGAATTTAAATTTGTGTTAATACATTTAAATTTGTAAATGTCCCAAATCAGGTGTTAAGAGTTCAGGCAATAGTGAGGATTACTGGTCCCTAGAAAATGAGGGTACTTTATGGATATGTCACCTCCCTATTTAGAGTCGCAGAGTTTTCCTTTTTCGTAGAAAATGGTCAGAGATTATTTTCTTTTAAATGTCAATCATTTTTTTTCTCAAAGCAAAATAAGTGAAATGTGGTAAATGTAGAAATGAAATGAGTGAAATGTAAGTACAAATTTCAAAAATATGTGAAAAGGCAAAGTAAACAAGCAAAATACTTGAAGAAAAAATGATTGACATGGAGAAGAATCTCTGACTATTCTCTACGTATAAGGAAAACTGAGACTCAAAATAGGAGTAGGGGGGTGATATATCCATAGAGTACCAAAATGAGTAACTGCTTTTTCGATATTTTTTGTTGTTTCCAGTAGGTGATTGAGTATGCCAAGTCCTAATATAAATTAAAATTTTAGTTATTTCAAATCCCGGACCCGAGTTCGAACAGGGCAAAAGCGATTTGGAAATCGAAAATTAAAATTGCTGATAACTTGAAAAATTATGTTTCGACCCCTTTCAACGAAATTCTGATTATTGATTTGTTTGAGTATTTATCTATTATTTCAATCGTGTATTCAATTAATCAAACTTTCGTTTAATGTTGTTGACACATAATAATTTGGATACATTCAACTCAACTCTAAGAGATGAGTAAGAATGGCTTTAGTATCTTAATTTCAGATTTTTAACCCGTTCTACTTGGTCGAATTCGGGTCGATTACCACCTACTGGTAAGCATTAGCAATATCAAAAACGCACTTTTTGCTTATTTTTTTTCTAGGGATAAGTAAGTTTTACTATTACCGGTTTCTTCCTAATTTTTTGGGCTTATCTAACCTCGCCGCGGTTTTATATTAGAACAAAAACATTGGCAATAAAACTTGAAAAAACTTTCTCAGTCCATTCTGGATGATTTTTAGTTAATCCGGAATGTCAACACTCAACTAATTCTCTCCTCTCCATTGATCTTTTGGGTCGTCCCTGGGTCGCTATAGTATCCACTGACGCATTTTCAGGACAAGGCGAGAATCATTTGAGTGTTATTATTTTGGATTGTGCTAAGGCTTTCCTGTAGCATCCAAGTATCAAAGAGAAAGGGAAATAATTTGAATAGTGACTTGTATTGCGCTAATTCATCCTTTCCTGCACTATCCAGAAATCAAAGGAAAGGGAGAAGAATCTGAGAGGAATTAGTGTACATTTTGAATTACCTAATTATTTGCAATCAACTAAAAATCCACCAGAACGGGTGAAAAGTAGGAAAATATGTTTTCAGGTTTTATTGCCGATTGATGTCTATAAGTTTGAACTCATACATAACTTAGTATACTGACAAGTGACACTGTGAACTATGACCAAAAATTGTGTTGTAACATACGCCATTGTGTAGAGAAATGTCGATAACCTATTGCCAATTTTTGGCTTTTTTGGCCTTGACCCCAAATTGAAAAGTTATCGTACATCAAAGTTTTCAACTTTCGGAGCGGAGAGAACTTTCTGAGCGGAGTTTTCTCTTCTCCCTCATAAAGAGAAAATTTTCTCTTATTAAGGAGAAAAATAAGACTCCATCCTCCTTTTTTCCTTTCCTTTTCTTTCCAATATTAGTTAAAGAAAGAGTAGAGAAAAGAAAAGGAAAAGAGGCATCTCTGCTGCGCTTCAGCTGTAAATTTATAAGAACGTAAAGAAATGAAGGATGATATTCTTCTGCTGAAGGTCTGGAGAAAGGTCTGAATTGAAACAGATTCATTTTTACTATAATCGTGGCCGGTAAGCAAAAATTTGTTAATCCTATTGATGCAATTCAATAAAGAACCCTCTTTTGTTAAGTGATTTTCCTTTGGAAAATAATTTATTTCTCTGCGGATAGGTAGATCGCAAATTGGCATTTATTTTTAAATGGAATCTCATCTTACTAATTCGATATTTATTTTGGTACCATTCGATAGAGGAGCGTCGACTTCCTATTGCAAAGTGATATCCGTTTCCCTGAAAAATGACTTTAAGCTGAGTTATAGTCAGTCAAATTTTGCGTCTTTGGGGTGTTTGAATATAATGAAGAGGAAAAGTACACTATTTATTTTTTCATTCTCTCTGCTTGCTTCATATTGTCTTACCGTAGAGAGAAAAGAATGCAGGAAATGTGAAGAATTAAAAAAGCAAAGAAAGCAGACACAAAAAACAAAGAGAAAATGGGCGGGCGGATTTCTTGAGTAAAGGGAAGTAAAATGTAGGGAAATTTGGACAAAGCGAGCGGGAAAGGTTTGTTCACGGGGATGATTTAAAATTTATTAAAAAGAGAACAAATCTAATAAGTATAAGAGAGTAACATAGGGCAAATTAGGAAAATATTTTAAAAAGCTGTGATTACCCGGGCTGTTCCACGCTAGAAAAGCTGTAATTTAAATTTTTGAAACATTTTTGTTCCGAAATATTAACAGAAACATTTTATAGGTTTTAGTGGTCAAGGGATTCGTAGTTAATTTTTCTTTACATGGACTGGAACAAATTTCTACTTTTTTTGGGAGACTGTGCCTTTTTTCATTTCAATGAAAATGACTTGGGTTGAGATGTGACTTGGGTTGAACAATATGGAATATGCTGCCTCTGGGTAATCAACAAAATACTTAAAAAATAAAATAATTTTTATATTTTCAATTAAATTTATACGTAATACAAAAAATACACATATATGTACATAATACAAATAAAATACAATAAATAAAATTACTGTGGTTGTCAAGGAAGAGTTATATCTTGAGCTTCATAATCCATTTAGCAAATTCTGGTCTTAAAAATCACATTTAATGTTACTGTGCGGAGGGGTCATGCCCATTTTTTTTCAAAAATTGTTTCAATTCATTACTACTATTAAATAACTACTAATACTATTTAAACAACCACTTTTACTATTTCTACGACCACTTTTCGTTTTCTTTCTTGCTTAATTCTCTTTCCATTTATTTTTCTCATGATGGCGCATAGCTAGGGGTTGCATTTGGTCCATTTCTCTTTTCGCCTCGACTCATATTATAATAAAAGTGGTTGTCTGTTGAGTAAAAGAAAAAGTGGCTGTGTGCTTGCGAATTGTAAAATAAAGTGGTTGTTTGCACAGGAAAGGGAATAGAAGAATGTATAGGAAAATAAATAATTCTCGACTTAGCAGATCTCAAGTCCTTCCGGGCTTCTTGGTGCCTTTTGATGTAAATTCTTATCATCCAATCAACATGTTTATGGTACAATCTGAAGACTCAAATGTTCTACTTTGTTTTTAACTGTTTTAAATCGATTTGTCATCATTCTAAAAGGCGCTGGATGGGTTAACGGATTAAGTAGGACAATACTTCGCGGATATGCTCTAGCTCGCGGAAAAGCTGAGGAAATGGCAACATCTAGGTGCAAATCCTATTGCATATGGGAAGATGTTGAATTTCCCGGCTGAAAAATGTTTAGCGGTTGGATCTCGATGAACGAGAAAAAAATTTAATACTAAATGTAGCCTACTGGCTGAATTGGTGAAGTGATAAGTTGACATTTTATGTTGAGGCGAAGCGTCCTCGTTGAAGAATATGAATTTTATGCCAATTCATTGCTGAATTGGTTCAAGACGAGCAATCGGTCGGTTCGATGCACACTTTTGAGTGTCTCGTAAAGCCAGCAAGTGACCCGAGATTGGTTGT
>JARQAB010000012.1:4049688-4149688 GCA_036172955.1 Meloidogyne arenaria | reverse complement strand
AATTTTAGAAGGATAGCATTGGGAAATTTCGTCATGCTGAGTAATTCAAAAACCGCTTCGTTACGGTCTCCCTAGGCAAGTAATCACAACGCAGCAGAGCTCAACCATCAACTTATCCCCTTAATAGCTTAAAAAGTTTTTCATGCAGATTCACCATTGGCTCAGCTTGACGAGCTTTCAAACAATAATTAGTAAAATTCTGGAAGTTTAAACTAATCAAGTGCAACAAACTTCACCCCCGGTGTTTTCAATAAAATCTAAGTAGGAAACCCAAAGCCGTTTGGAAACCCAAACCCCAAATTTTAAACTAAACCTTATTGGATTCACATGAATAGAAATAAAAGGGCACTATCTGAAAAAAGGTCGGTAATCGTTTTTTTTCATTACTTTTTTCCATTACTTTTTTCCTTCCTTAATTATAAATAATGGTCAGTCTTTTCTTCCTCGTTCAATTTCACTCTTTTTGCCTGTGGCATATTCAAATGAGGACAGACAAAAACACACACACGGACAGACAAAACACGAGTGTTTTCTGTTCGTGTCCGTTCGTGCTTGTCTGGTGTTTTGTCTGTCCGAGTTCGTCCGTGTTTTGTCTGTCCGAGTTCGTCCGTGTTTTGTCTGTCCGAGTTCGTCCGTGTTTTGTCTGTCCGTCTTCGTCCGTCTTTCGTCCGGCGTGTACTTTTCTGTCCTCTCATTTGATTATGTCACAGGCAAATTTATTGGAGTTTAACAAGGAGGAAAATGCTGACCATTCTGTCATTTCAAGGAAGGAAAAAAGTAATGGAAAAAAGTAATGAAAAAAAAACGATTACCGACCTTTTTTCAGATAGTGCCAATAAAAGCATTGCCATGATTTAGATCAATCTTCTGAACATAAATGAACAAATTGATCTTGTATATGAAAAAGAACAAATTAATTTAAAAAATCAGACGAAAAGTAGTAAAATCTCAAAAACAGAAAATCTAAAATTTAAAGCAGAAAAGGAAGCCATTTTTAAATTTGAATCCTGATAGTTTTTCTCTTTCTCTAATTTCCTAACTATTTTCTTCAAATTGGGATAAGGACGCTTTGTCGATGGCTACTTTTTCTCTTCCACTTTGTCGCAGTGATTAGAAAAAGGTGGTTTGTTTTTGTTTAAAAACCATCCAAGGTTAAAATTATTGAACAGGAGGAGTGGGATAATTCCAATAAGTTAACCGACTTTAAACACTAGTTTTTACTTTGATTTTGTTTTTAAGGCAAACTGGAGAGAGAAAAATTTAGCCAAAAAATTTAGCCAACGACAAAGTAGGATGCATCAGTTAAATTTAATTTAGAACTAGTACTTTGGGTTAACCAAAATCATATTTTGCTGACTTATATTTACAACACACACGGGTTGACGAGAGCGGTTTTTTAAAGTTTTTTTTCCCCCAAAAGTTTTTGGGGGAAAATTCTGAATATAAAATTTTGCCTTCAGACATAAACGTTTTTATAATCTGTTTGAGAATTAATCCTGTCTTTATTTACATGATTGTGAAATTAAAAAAAGAATGCCCTACTCATCCTATTCAGAAAAATAAATTGACTACCCCAATAAATTTAGAATATTCATGCGCACGTTAAAGCGCCAAGTCGTTGCATTTTAAGAAATATCAGGGACGGGTCGGATTAGAAAAATGGATCGGTTCGGTGTTGCCATAAAGCCAGATTTTTTTCTTTTTTAGGCTCCAGGGGAAAATTATGAAAGGTCAAAAGATGGATTTCTTTCACAAAAAATTTCTTAGGAAGCCGTGTTTCTGATCTGTTTCGATTATCCCGACCCATCCCCGATGTGTCCAAGGGACGCATGTCAATGTAGGCAAAACCCCTATAAAACCTGATTAGGTACCCCAAAAATTTAGAAAAAAAACCTGCCAACAACTCGAAAGCATCGGTCGTTTAAATAAAAAATCAGAATTTGCCAATATCAATTGAGGGCCAACAACTCATCCACTTCATCTTATCATAGACACTAGTAGAATGGTAGAGCATTATCATTTTAGAAAAAAAAGTTTAAATCTCTAAAAAACAAGAAAAACTAGAAGAAAATTAAGGAAATATTATCTATAAAATAAATATACATTATGCCAAAATTGTACAAATTTAATTCAAAACGCCCCGCGAATTAAAATTTAAAAATGTTCGAAAGAGGAATAACAACAGTTTTGGTGGAATGTTAAATTTATTTTTAGGAAATACGAAGTTAATAACGTCTATGGGCTGCGAATATTCCATCAAACTTTTTCAGCAAACTTTTTAATTATTCTTGCAAACATGTAGAGAAGGGCATTTTTTCGTACAGGCACACATTCTCATCATATTTCGAAAATTTAAATTGATTACCCCAATAAGTACCCAATAAATTTAGAATATTGATCGCACGTTACCAGAGCCAAATCGTTGCTTTACCAGAAATATCTGGTTCAGATTAAAAAATTCAGATTTGTAAGGTGTTCTCAGAAATAGAGTTGATCAAAACGATACTGGTATCGGCCAACCCGAGACCGAGATTGACCGATACTCAAGAACCCGATACCGAGACCGATACCATCATTTTGAGCCGAGACCGATACCGAGAAACGATACTGACCGAGACTAAAAATTTTTTTATTTTATGTCAAAATAAAAGCGCCGCAGGCGAAAATTTTTGAAGTTTAGGAAGGAAAAGGCTAGAATTCTTCCTAATTTCAGCGCCGCAGACAAAAATTTGAGAATTTTGAAGGCCATGAAGCCAGATTTCTTCCAATTTTTGCCCTCAGATACGCAAACTCAATGCGCTCATCACTGCTTCCGATCATTTTAAATCACCTTAATCCACTGGTCGGAACAATAGTTGCCGAAAATCGGAAGGCTCTGTAATCAAAATCTTGAAAATCTAACGGCCGAGGGCTCGGAAAATTCAACATTTCAGCGCGCGCCGCAGACGAAAATTTATTAAATTTTGGAAGGCCAAGTCACCAAATTTCTTCACTTTTCAGCGCCGCAGGCGAAAATTTTTGAATTTTAGAAGACCTTATTGAAAAAATTAACTTTCTCTGTTATGTAGGGATATCCGCAAAAATTTATGGACGAAAACTTGGACAATATTGGTAATTTTGGTTCTTTGAGTCAGTATCGTTTCTCGCCGAGAAATGGACCGAGAATATCGGTATCGGTTTCGAGACCGAGAATGAAAAACCCGAGACCGATATTGGAAAAAAGCCGAGAATCTCGGTATCGGTCTCGGTATCGGTCTCGTCTTGATCAACTCTACTCAGAAAGCCTTCGCTCACCACGCATACGGGCTGAGGATTGATGTACCGCATCAATCTGAGCTACTGGCTTTTGAGAATTTTTGCAACATTTTTTAAAATTTTCATTCAATCTCCATCACCTGTTGAGTAGAAATTCCATAAGTTTCCTTCAAAACCCTTTCTCCTCCTCTAAAGTCAAAGCCATTGAAGTCCGATCCTTTCCACTTTGACAGGATGAAATAGAAACACCAGACAAAATTTGATTAATTTCCATTACAATGCAAGGAAAAAATGACATTTCGTACTTCAAATAAATCGCGGACGGGGGAGGGGATCAAATTAGTACCCCTTTGTTTATGTCCCTTAAATAGAGAGAAAAATCCACAAGCTCATTCGAATGACATATATTTTGTCCATTTTGGTGAGTAGTAGGTGTTTTTCATATTTTAATTTGATCCTTTAATTGTATATAAAGAGTTAGGAAAATGCAAGTAAAAGGACAGTTGCACCCTGACCGTGTCCGGAAAATGCGTCAGAGGAAAATGCGTCAGTGGAAAATGAGTCAGTGACCGGAAAATGCGTCAGTGGAAAATGAGTCAGCAGAAAATGCGTCAGTATAGCACTATTTTTAAAAAACCTAGGTAATGATAAAGTAGAATAATTGTAATTAGTGACCGGCAAATCGTTTTTCCGGGTCTGGAAACCGGAATAATTTCCGGAGTCCGGCAGAATAGCCCGGATTTCGGACCGGATGAATCCGTGGTGTTTTTCCGAATTTTTCAAAAAATTTTAATCTTTAATGTTAAAATTTAGAAGTATGGGATTAGAAGTGATTAAGTGGTATTAAGTGGGAATAGAAGTATTAAATGGGATAACGGTGATAACCGGAGATTTGGATGGATATCGTGGGATATTTGAGATTTGCTGGGATCTAGGTGTGGACTAATTTAGCGGGTGATACAGGCCACACTTAATACAGGTGATACAGGCCACACCCAACTGCCTTGGCCCGTACTATCAAAACGTGGTAGGTATGGTAGTGGAGACTACCTGATAGATATAGATATAAATCAGAAATTCAGAAGGCCGAGGTTCAAAAATGCTTTTTTATAAAAAAATGTAAGAAAAATAGGAAATTATCAGAACCGGACCAAATCCCAAATCCGGTAAAAAAATTTCCCGGATTCGGATTCCGGATTTACAATAGAGCCGTCTCCTTCATTACCGACTGTTAAAAAGTTAGTACAAACATTTTTTCGTGAAAAATCATCAAATCAAAAGGATTTTATAAATCTTAGATATATTATTAGGTTTTTTCTTAGATATATTATTAGGCATTACCTAGGTTTTTTAAAAATAGTGCTATACTGACGCATTTTCTGCTGACTCATTTTCCACTGACGCATTTTCCGGGCACTGACGCATTTTCCGGGAGCCACCCTGACCCCCCGTTCCCGAAAGATTTTTTAAAAATTTCCCCGACCCGAACCCCGCCCCGAAACATTCCAAAACACCGTACCCCGAGATACCCGCCCCCGGGCATTCGGGGTGCAACCCTAAGTAAAAGGACAGTGTTTAATCCTAATACTAAATATTAATTAAAATGAAAGTGGCTCACTCAAACTAATCATTAAAATTATAAATCCTCCAAGAATATTTATTTAATTTCCAAATTGTACCTAAAAACTGTTTCTGTCTTCTTATTAAAAATACGGCCCCTTCAATATTTTAGTAAAAAAGGTTGGATTGTGGAGAGAGAAAAATCGAAACAAAATAAAAGAGAAAGGAAAACTTAAAACTTTCCTAATAGTTAGAGAATTTGTAAAAAAAGAAAGGAGAGAGTGTGTGGAATGCGCAAAACACAAAACATTTTTATCATTTCAATTCGGGAAATTCTATCTTTTCATGTCAGTTCTTTTATTTTACAAAAATATTTTTTTTTAATTTTCTTATTCGTTCAATTCTCTCATATTTTTTTTTCTATTAAGGCCTCCTGCACCAACTAAGCATTTTTCTGTTTGAAAGAATTATTAAATTTAGATTACTTTTAGTATTATGTTAGGCCATTAATTTTTTAATTTTTGTGAATTTTTCAAATCTAAAATCATAAATAGCAAAAATAGATCATCCTAGTACTTAATTCTATTAGACTCCAAAAAATTTTTTGTTAAAGTCGAACCCCTCTATTTTATGTACGCCTCAGAAACACCATTTTAATTGATTATTTCATCCTTGACAGAGGTCGATCGGAAATGATGGTGTCGGAGATATGAACTGTCGGAAAACGGAAATGGCTCAAAAGTCGGAAATCGGAAATCAGCCTAAATTTTCGGAACTCGGAAATCAGAAATCGGAACACATGCAACAGCGAAAGCAATCCGATCGGCCTCTGATCCTTAAGGATGTACGTAAAATAGAGATGTGACTATATTTTACTAAATCTTACATATCTATTTTCAACTAAAATAATTTAAAAAATTTATCTTCTAAAAAATTTACAAAATTTGGCGCCCATTTAGTTCATAATACCCCCCACAGCAGTTACAATTCCTTTTCCTCTTCATTCACTCTCATAAATTATTCTTTCAGTTCGGAATTTTTAAACTTTGGAAAAGAGGGAGGAGAAAACAGGCAACAGCGAAAGCGGCGTAGTGACAGAAGACCCACAGACAGAAGACCCACGGACAAAAGACCCACAAGGAAAAATTTTCAATAAAAGTTTAAAAATACAAGATTGAACAAAGTTACGATACAAAAAACGATCAACGTGAACCTCTGGGCGTCGGCGAGACGCTTGTGCAAAAGCGTGCCGCAAAACCCCGCGCTTCGCGCGGGGTTTTGCGGCACGCATCACGCAGGGAGTCAACGGTCGCTGGGTTCTGGGCTCGTAACATAGACCTATTCCTAATATCGCTGCAATGAGCATGCCTGCCATCCTCCTAAGCAGCAAAACTTCCACGGAGACCATAGGTAAGGAGCCAATAAGAAAGCACAATAGAATAAAAATAAGAAAAATGGTTTTGGGTCTTTTGTCTGTGGGTCTTCTGTCTGTGGGTCTTCTGCGTCGACACGAGCGAAAGCAATTAAAATTTAATAGATTTTTTGTAATGTGAACGGAAAGGGACAAAAAATAGATGAAAATGGCCGATTAAATTAAAAAAAATTATTTTTTAAACAAATTTTTGAAGAAAATTAACAAAAATAATAATATTCGGAACACGCCCAAACCGGCGCGCGGCCATAACGGCGCAAAGCTATAACTTGCTTCAAGCTCTCCGGATCTTAACAAATTTAGTATTAAACGAGTCCTCTAATTGAACTAAAGAGATTGATTCTAAAATTGAGAAGGGCCAGAAATTTTCCAGCAAGTTATAGCTTTGCGCCGATATGGCCGCGCGCCGGGCTGTACCCATAGTCCCTCTCCACACACCTCCACTTTGCCCCCTCTCTTTTTAATCGTTTTTAATTTAGAAAATGAGAGATTTTTAGTTTTGAAAAATTTTTTAAATTCCCCAAAAAAAAATTCAATTTCTCCCAAATGAATACTTCCGAACCCTTAAATCCGGCAAATTTATCAGAAGAGATAAATGAACTTAAAAGAATATTAGACGAATTAAAATTAAATACAAATGACAACAACGATGCTTTTTTTAGTTGTGCTATGGCGCTTATAATATTTTGTGAGTGAAAATGGGAAATGTTAATTGAAAAAAGGAATTATTAACGTGGAAAAAAAAATTTTTGGAAAACTTAAAAATAAATACAGTCGGACTTTCATTGTGAATACACCCTCAGGGCCTAAATATTGTCCAAGTTAGGCAGCTCTCCATCTCCACAACCCTCTAAAGTTGCGTGTGAATCGGGCCGGAATGGAATAAAAAATTTCGATATGCTCCCCGTGCAGCTTCCAGGGGATCTCTACCAATCTTCTCTACTCAATGAGTAGAGGATGTCGCTTAGATAGCTCCTCCTCCCCTCAACCACCCGCTAAAACTTCGCCGAAACCGGGTCGGAAACGGAACTAAAGTGTCTACTGGAACTTACAAGAAATTCTCTACTTCCCCAACCCTTCCCTCCATTTAGTGATTAACCGAATTTTAAATTGAAATTTATTGGCATAAAAGTCTTATCTAAAATTTAAGTAATGCAATGTGGATTTGCTTTTCTCGAAGCAGGAGCCGTTAGAAGTAAAAATTGTACAAATATTCTAATTAAAAATGTTTTGGATTCGCGTATGTTTTACCTTGAAAAGATTAAAAAATTTCAAAATTTTTTTAAAGTTCTCGGAATTCTTGGTTATTGGGCAATTGGATGGGCTTTGGCTTACGGGCCTAATTCAAACAATTTTCTTGACCATTTTTTCGGTTTTAGTCAATTCTTTGTTATTGGTCTACAAAATTATGCAAAATTCTTTTTTCAATTTGTTTTTGCTGCTACAGCTGCTGTAAATCTTCAAAAAAATTTTCAAATAAAAAAATTATTTTTAAGACAATAATTTCTGGGGCAGTTGCGGAAAGGGCAGAATTTGCTTGTTTTTTAACCTACTCACTTTTAATTACTTGTAAATTAATTAATTTAATTTAAAAAAAAGAAAGTCTAGCATTTTGTTATCCTATACTAACACATTGGGGATGGACTCAAAATGGATGGATGGCTAGAGGTTTTGACCCAAGCCTTGGTCTTGAACAACATTTATTCGAAAATAATACTTTAAACAGTAATAGTAGTGAAACAAACATTACAACAATTACAAACACAACAACAACATTCAGAACAACTTATGTTGATTTTGCTGGGTCTGGAATGGTAATAATATATAAATCAGAATTAAAGAAAACATAAACAAAACAAATAAAAATCAGAATAGAATATTAAACGAACAAAACAAATATTTAAATAAATCAGAATTAAAACAAAACAAAGTTGTTAGGGAACAAAAATGAACAACAAAAACAGAATAACATAAAAACAATCAGAATAATAAATCAGAATTAATATCAAACAAACATTTAAACAAATAAATTATGTGGCAAATTTACCAGGTACATCTCTGTGGTGGAACAATTTCTTTAATAGCAGCATTGCTTATCGGTCCAAGAATTGGACGTTTCCCAGAGAAAGAAGCTAGGCAGAAAAATAAAGTTAAAAAAGGGAAACAACGAATCACACCTTTGAGGAATGTTGGGACAGAAGGGAAATTACCAAAAATTGCAGAAATTAAGGGGCATTCCGTACCTGTAAGTGTTCTCTCCTTTTCCTAAATTTTTTCTTTTTCCTTCCCTCAAGTTTGCCTCTCTTGGTGGGTTTATTTTAATGTTTGGATTCCTTGCTTTCAATGGAGGATCAACAGGAGAAATTTCAACTAAAGGTGTTGGGCAAATAGTAGCCAAAGTTATGGTCAATACTATTTTGTGTGGGGCTTTTGCTGCTTTGTCTTATTTATTTGTTCATTTTATCAGAAAAGGAAAGTGGACAATTTTGTTAACAATTAATGCTTGTTTAACTGGTATGTTTTTAATAAATTCTGGTTTTTGTTATTTTTGGTTAAAACAATTTCAGAATAAAATCAAAACATCCTCAAAACATAGGAGAATAAAGCAAGAAAAACAAAACCAGAATTTAAACTTGAGAACAAAACCAGAATATATTTACAAAGAAAACACGCATACAAAATCAGAATAAAATCAAAACATTTGTTTTACTTAGATAAAAACATACCAGAATAAAAAAGTAAAAAAAAACAAAACCTGAATAAAGAAGAAAACAAAGAGAATAAAACCAGAATATTTACAGAAAAACATACAAAATCAGAATAAAATTTGAACATGTAATTATTCTTTTATTAAGGAATGGTTAGCGCCTGTGCTGGTTGTAATATAATGTTCGTGTTTGTCGGATAATAAACAAAAATATTATGAATGTTTTTAGGCCTGTTTGGACATCAGCAATAACCGGATCCATTGCAGGAATGGCCTATTTAGCCTTTTCAGAGCTTTGTTTAATTATGCGAATAGATGACCCTCTCGATGCTTTTGCTGTTCATTTTGGAGGTGGACTGTGGGGGCTAATTAGTGCTTGTTTGGTTACTGAAAAAGGGCTTCTTTTCTCTTTTATTGACCCCGAAAAAGTTAAATTTGATGAAGCGCTCTGGCAACTTTGTTGGCAAAGTGTTTGTGCTGTAGCAATAATTGTTTGGTCAGCACTTGTATTAACTCCAGCTTTTCTAATTTTAAAAGCTTTTGGAAAAATGAGGGTGCCCAGAGAAGTAGAAATACGTGGATTGGATATTTTTAAACATGGGGAGGCAGCATATCCTTTGACTGCTTATGGACATGGATGGGGGGATGGAACTGAATTTGTTATTACTCCATTACAGGATGTTGGGGGAGATGCTGTAAATGGTAAAAATAAATAAGGGGAAACAATCAGGGCTGTGCGCCATGGCGTTTGGCGTGATTTAAAAATTCGAAAAAATGGCGTTTCGTGCCGCGAAAATTTTGGCGCACAGCCCTGAAAACAATTATTTGTTTTGTTGTTTTTCTATGTTTTGATGTTTTGTTTGTTTTGATGTTTGGTAAAAATAAATAAGTAAAACAATTATTTGTTTTGATGTTTTATTTGTTTTTCTAGTAACAACAATGATGAGACCAACAAGAGAGGGAGGAATACAACAATATCCACACCAACAATTTGAACATCCCGAACATTTTGTGCATAGAAGGGTATGTTTATTTCGTGAATATTTTAGAGAAAATAATAAAAATATTTAAGCAAAAACAAACAAGCGTAACACCATAAAATTACAAAGAATTAAAGAAAATAAGAATTTAAGGAAAACATTTGTCTAAACTTTGCATTTTTAATAAAATTTATTTGCTCAAATAAACACAACAATAACTTTAAATTTGTAAAAAAATATATTAAAATTGAAAAATGTTTTATTAATGAAACTAGTAAATAATTTTTTATTTGTTTCTCAATTTGTAATGTTTTGAAAAACAAAAAAATTCAGTACGACTTTATGGGAAGATTAGGTGTAGGTAATAGAATAAAATGAACAAATTCTCAAGGGAAATAAGGGCAGCCTTGCCATCCAACACAAGTAGCGACTGATGTTCACTTTACCCGACAAATTTAGGGCATTTTTGCTTATATACAATGAATAAAAGATTAGATGGAAAACAAAGCTTTATTCCTTTACTTTTTTGAGATAATTTGTGGACCTTTGCATTAAATAAAAAAATTTTCTAAAATATTTTCTAGCTAATTTTCAAAATGCCCACCTATTTCTATTTTTTATTAACGATTCTAAAGTCAATAAACTTGTCATTTGGGGATGTTGATAGATCACATGAATTAGAAACTGACAATATTAATTGCCCCGTAACTACATTTCCGAGACCCTCATATTGTAGAAAACCCTGTAGCCATCAAGAACAATGCCGAAGAGGGAATAAACTTTGTCTTTGCGACGGCGAATGTGGACTTAGCTGTATTTCAAAATGTTTGTTTGTTAAAAAATTTTTTGTTAGAGTAGGACTTGTTTTGTAGGTACAACTCAATTTAGGAAACATTTTAAAATATTAGATTGACCTCTAGATGTGAGGAGCTACAAGAGGTGAATCGGAAATAATGAAGGCGTCGGAAATCGGAACTTTTGAAAATCGGAACTGTCGGAAATTGGAACTCCGATTCACCTCTGGGAAATACCTAAGCGATACTTCCATTTAAGATACACCTAATTATAGGTGTATCTTAAATAGGGCTGAACATCATGAGGTTTTTGGTTTTTGAAAAATTGACGTTTGGCTCACAGCCCTATGATCTAAATCCTTTTAGCCCCAATTTATGAGGTCCCTCATTATATTAAAATTTATAGCAATTAATTGCCACCTACTTGTTGATCTTCCAAATGGATATATTCAAACACCTACAGGATTCCTTTTTAATTCGATAGCCGAATATGGATGCGATTTGGTTTTTCCTAAAAGAATTTCTTCTTATAACATGCTTTTTAGGGTTATATTTTAATAGGCCCTTCACAACGTAGATGTCAAGGAAATAAAGAATGGTCAGGTTCTCGACCTATTTGTCGACCCCTTTGTATAAACAATTTGAAAAAATTTTTTAAAATAAATTTTAGTAAAGTGTGGCCCTCCACCAGAAATTCCCTATTCAATTTACAAACTTTCTCCTACCTCCTCTATTAACGAAGAAAATGAATTGGATTCGGAAGCTCATTATAGTTGTATTTCTGGATATAGGTAGATAACATGATAGAGACAGGACTAAGAGTTGATCTCGATTGTAAGGTTGGAGGATAGTTGGAACTCTTCGGATATCCGGATCCGAACCGAAAATTTACGGATATCCGGATCAGGAGCGGCCGCAAGAGACGCTCTCCAAAAACGCAACGCAAGGTCAAAAGCAATGCGCCCGCCCCTGATCCGGATCCGAAACCTTATTCGATAGCCGAGTTTTCTTTCGAGATCTTGTCTTGATTCGGTCTCTAATACATGACAAAAAAGATTTTTAATTTTTCTAAGTGATACAAGCCAAACAAAAAATAAAATTAAATGTTCATTAAATAATAAAGGAATTGCTTTTTGGGAAGAACCAAAAATTGTTTGCAAAGGTTCTCTTTCTTTCTTATGAAAATACCCTCTCTAAATTAATTTTAGCCCAAGAATGTCAGGATCCCGGAATTCCTTTAAACGGATTCCGTTCGGGCGATAACCTTCAATTTCCATATACAATCGAGTTTTCCTGTGCTCCCGGATTTAATTTGGTTGGATCGGCACAGAGAATGTGCACAAGTGTTGGGGAATGGAGCGGTGATTTATACAGTATTTAATGAAAGATAAAATTTATTTTTAGGGGAACAACCATTATGCAAACGTAAGAAAAGTTTAAATTTAAATTTTACTATAATCGAAAAAGATATACCTTTGGGGCTGAAGAAATTGTAAATTCAATCTTAAAGTTTGACATGTTTAGCTCGATTGGTTGTACCTCGAAATAACCAGTGCTAGGCAGGTCTGAGTAAAAGGACTTGAATTCGTTTTGGGGGAACAACTTCTAGTATGTATTGCCTCACTCGTCAAAAAAAATTTTTTTACATCGTAGAAAAATGATAGTATGCCGTGAAACTCGGGTAGGGGACGATTCAGTATGGCCGATTCAGAATAGCCGATTCAGTATGGCCGATTCAGAATAGCCGATTCAGTATATGGCCGATTCAGAATAGGCCGATTCAGTATAGCCGATTCAGTCTACGGCAAAAAGGGGACGATTCAGAATACGTATATTTTCGGGCTAGAAAATCTTTTTATTTGTAGATTTTTTTCGTTTTTCTTAATTTCTTCGATATAAAGAACATCTTAAAAGCTAGTCAGTCTTAATTCTATGCGTTTTTTAGGCTTTTTGGAGTTTAGGATGAAGTTTTGGTCTCGACTTTTCATCTTCAGGCAAAAAATCTCAATTAAAAAAACGAGTCAAATAAACAAAAATTTATCAAAAAATAAATAAAAATCAACGTCTACATTTCACTTATTAGATTTGTGGTACTAAAGAGGGCCGTTTGGGTTAAGGATGGGGTATACGAACCGAACTATTACCAAAAGTTTTTCAAAAAGCCAAAAAACTAAAAAATAAACCATGATTCTGTAGTAGAAAACTCGCCATTCAACGTAGAATTCTCGCCGTCTAGAATTTTAAAAAAATTGGATAAATTCAAAAATTCTAAAAAATTTAAAAAAATTCTAAATCTTCCATAAAAATTATTTTTTTTCGTCAATAATTGTTGTTGGTTATTGCTAATTGTCGTGGTAGACCACCTAAAGAACAAAGAAAATGCTTAGACAAAAAAATAAAACAGTTCCTCTTGAAATTTCAATTTCTAGGGTAATTTTTTCTGCGTATTCTGAATCGTCCCCTTTTTGCCGTAGACTGAATCGGCTATACTGAATCGGCCTATTCTGAATCGGCCATATACTGAATCGGCTATTCTGAATCGGCCATACTGAATCGGGCTTTACCGTGAAACTCAGGGCTGTACGCCAAAATTTTCATGTAGCGCGCCAAACACCAATTTTTTAAATTATTAAAACACGCGAAACGTCAAAACGCCAAAATCTGCCAAAAAGACGCCAAAACGCAACGCCAAATCGTCATGGCGCACAGCCCTGGTGCAACGAAAAACTGTCCTTATACGAACTAAAAAATCAAAAAACTGATAAAATTAAATTGAAAGAATAGCAATTATTATGCCCCATTTAAATTTAGCTATTGAATGTCCCCGGCCTACCGATCCTCTACATGGTGCTGTCATTGGTTCTTCTCTAAGTTTTCAATCTGTCGTTACTTACTCCTGCAATGATGGTTATAGACTTGTTGGGCAGGCTAGTTATTTGACAAATTTTTAGAGAAACCTTTGACTTTTCTTAAGGTTCAGAGAATTTGTTTGGCGGAGGGGGTATGGACAGGACAGAATCCGTATTGTGAAGAGATCAAATGCCCCCCATTGCCAATAATTTGGAATGGTTATGTTGAGGGAGACGATACTAGTTATGGATCTATTGTTGTTTTTCGATGCTTTGAAGGGGTTTGGCTAGTTCAAAACTAAATAAAACTTCAGCTTTAGATGAGCCATATTGGCGCTCCTTTTGCCAAATGTGAAGAGAATGGGAAATGGAGTTCGAACGTTCCCAAATGTTTGGGTAATTCTTAAATATTTTTTAATCTTTTATTTATAATTAAGCAAATTGCAAGGTTCCAAAAATTAGAAATGGTCGATTGGGTCAGTTCTCTGATGGGGAATTAATTCCACATGGAAAAAAGGTAAAAATTGAGGGTTGGCACGGTAACAGAGTTAATTTTTTCTTATTGTAAGGAAGGAGATACTTTTGTTTGAACTAGGGTTCAATCCCCGTTCCACGAATTCCCCGCAAACCCCGTTCCCCGTAAACTCGGCCCCCGCCCTTAATATCGAACCCTAATAACTTTTTTGTTATTCGTCTACATTCATTTACTACCGTAATGAGAATGAAAGAAATGAAAGAACCTAGGAATGCCTGGCAGGAGGTTGCAGGTTCAATGCCTGCCCGGAGCTAAATTTTTACCCTTCCCCTACAACTATTTCTTTATCCTTATGTGATACGGTATAGTCAATCATATGGAAAACAAGTAATTTCCAATATTACCGATAAATAACGATTACGCCCTATCATAAATCAAGTCTATAAATTAAAAAATAAACTTATTTTCGGTCCAAATCCTCTGCGATCCAAAACACGACACAAAAAACCGACCAATGGTTAATTGCCTTAACGGAACTTGGTCACATGTACCTCAATGCACTCCAAGTTTTTTTTAAATAAAAAAATAATTTAACAAAAAATTAGTTCGCTGCCAAAAATGGCCGACAAAAATGCCCAATTCCCAATTAGTTTTTACAAAATCAACACATGGTGCAGGTGTGTAATGTTGAATAAAATTTGTTCTACTAAAAATTAAGTTGCAAAATATCATTGTTTGCATGGATTTCGACCTTCTTCGCCCAATAATTTAATTAAATGTCTTTATGGAAAGTAATAAAATTTAATTTGGCTAAGCTATAGTTGAGTAGGGATTTTAAATTTAAATGAATTGAAAGGGAGCTTGTTGAGTTAACAAGGGAATATTGTTTACTATAGGGATCTAGCCGACATAGAAATTAAATTCCCGATTTCGGGAATCGGAAATTCCCGATTTTTTTTAATTTCCGATTTTTGGGAATAGGGTCGGCTAGATCCCTGCTGTATACAGAAATTTGGTATTGATCTTGGTGCCATTCGATAGAGGACCTCCGACATCCTCTATTTGAAGTGAACTTTTTTTACAAAATAGCTTTAGGTTGTGACTGGTTAAAGTTGAACTGCTATAGTTAGAAATTCTCTCCTTTTTTTAAGTATAAAGTGGATACTGTGTTTAAGCCTTATTTTTGTTCTAGGTGGATTAGAGATGGCCCGCCATTTCGATGTCTTGCAAGTAAATATAAATTTAATTTCTATTTTTATATCAAAAACTCAGTGTCTTGTGACCATCCAACAAAAGTTTTTGACAATTTGGAGGGCGGACGTATTTTTCTTGAGGGGCAAATGGGTGGTTAGTTAATTTATGGAAATTTTTTAAAGTTAAAAATTTCAAGCTTATGATTATTCTGATTATATTAATCGGTAATTCTTTTAATTTTCTAAATTTTCGATTTTTAAATATTTAGCGTTCCTGAAGGACGTTCAATCTCGTTTCAATGTGAAAAGGGGAACCTTTTAATTGGTTATTTAATTTAAATCATTCACCATTAATTTTTGGGAAACAAAATAGACCCCAATCTATTAAATATGTACAGTCGACCTCGTTATAGTACACCCTAGTGTTGCGCCGGAACCGCAAATTTGGCACGATCCGGAACCGGAACCAAAAAATCCCGGAACACCCGGCGCAACACTACACCCCCACTTTATATAAATTTCAATTTTGTAACGGTATGGGAGTGTGGAGATTGAGGAGAGGGGAGAGCTAAACACTACCTCCACTTTTAGTGCATGATTTTTTAGCTCTAAGGGCGTACACCATAACAAGGTTAGGCTATATTACCTAATTTTTGTAGGTCCTCCAAAGGCAACCTGTCAATATGGAAAGGTAGCCCCAATTTTTCAAAACAAAAAAAGAAAAGTTTTTTTTGTTTTTTAAAGTGGCGTCCAGATATAAAACCAAAATGTGTTTTCCAAAGGCATCCAACCATTGAAGGGCAAATTTTGTGGAGTAGAGTTAAACGTTCTTTTAATTTAACTGCTATTGGAGAAGAAAGGATTGAAAAATGTCAACTTCCTTTAGAAGAAAAATTGAAAAAGAATGGGTGGAGGTTGATAATTAGGGAAAGTAAAGAATTAATTGTTGGTGGGTGTTAATTTAGATTTTAATTTTTAAAAAGTTTTTTTAGTTTGTAAGGCAGGGTTTGAATTGTTTAATGAATTAAAATCTAGTACTCCTTTGGAGCAAATCAGTCGTTGTGTTAATGGGCAGTGGACACCTAAATTAATTGAATGCAAACCAAGTAAACTTTAGATTTTGTAGAGTTTAGGTCTGCCAAAAAATTTTGTTTTTATTATAAATAAGGGACAAAAATGCTTAATTAGGTAGTAGATGTAGTAAAGCAGCTGGGCTATAGTTATTCTCTCCTTCAGCTAGCGCAAAAGGTTATTCGGCGGCTGGGAGCGAACCAGCATCTTCAGTGACCGAACTGACGTGTTATCCATTATACGATGCCACCTACTTTATAGCCTTGGGAATTAAATAAGGGATAACTATTAAGGGATAAACTTGTTCACCAAGAATGTCCCGAAACACGAGATCCAGGTTTTTTTTCGACTCTAAACCCCGATCCGAGGAAAATTCTGAGAACTTCAACCCGACTTTTTTCAATCAGAGACATCCCAGCTATTATAATGTTATGTCAGAGGGTAGTGACACCACTAACAACACAATACCATAAAAATCTGACCATTTTGAGCCTTATTTTCATAATAAAAAAACTTTTGGCAGCCTAACCGACACAATTACATCCTCACAAATTAATCACTCCTTTTAGAAAGTTGTCTACTTCCTTCGCGTCTAAACGCAATATTTTTGCGCCTTTCAGTAAACACAAATGGAGTTTTTGAATATTACGAAAAAATGCCTCACGGACACAAAGTGCGTATTCAATGCCTCCGCGGATTTACTGTTGTAGGGGAGGAATTGAGCGAGTGTTATAGAGGAAGACTGCTTCAACAATTGGGGCATTGTGTTCCAAGTTTCTTAAAATCCTTCTTAAATTCCTTTAAAAATTTTTTCTAAAAAAGAATCGTGCTCCTTAAACTCAACATCATTACAACACGGAAACACAGCAAAGTTGATTTGTCCAAAACAATTACCAGAAAAAATAAAATGCCAATTTGGGCGGATATTTAAGGATTCGAATAATTTAGAAATATTTTTGACCAAAAATTGTTTTGTTGTGGAAAATTTTGGTTGGAAGTTAAATTGACTTTAATAAAATAAAATTAATTTTCTAGTCTCCCCTTTAAATTCCAATTCTTGTCCAGCCCCATATCATGGAACTACTTTAGCCTCTATACAATTAGCAAATGAAAATCTGGAACGTTTTTTGCCCTCATATCCAGAGGGGACGATTATTCGTTATTTATGTGAAGTAAACAAATCGTTGATGGAATATAGTGAAGCGGCGGCTATACAGGCAAAGTTTTTATATGTTTTAGACCTCGTAGATACACCCAAAAATTGTAACAAAGACTAGAATATCATGCTTATCATAAGAGTAAATATATACAGGAAGAAATTGGAAATGGGCATGAATAATGATGGTCGATTGCGATGGTCAGCCTAGGGGTGATATTCCAAAAAGAGGGTTGAGGGTCCCGCAGCTGCGAGTAATCATCGAGTTCTGGGTCGATTTTTTTGGAATAAGTGGCAACTCTCAACTCGGTTTCTAGTACCCGAGTAAGATAACCTGGTAAATTTACCAGGTACTTCTACCTCGTTTTAGAATACTGCCCCAGGTGCCGACCAATACGGCTCGCCAATGACTTATTTTATATTAGACCCAGATATATGTATGTATTCTTCTACCTCGTTTTAGAATACTGCCCACTTTAATTTTATATTCTCAGTTCTCCCCACTTAATGACCAGGGGCCTATACAAATTAAAATCTACATTCTACATCTACAGCCTACATCTACAAATTATAAATGTATATGTATAGAATGTAGATTATAGCCGATACAAATTAAACAAAATTTGTAGATATAGATGTCGCCAGAATTATGTAGATTTTTGTCAGAATTATGTAGGTTGTAGCCTGTTTAATACAAATTAAAATCTACATTCCAAAAATCTACATTTTTTATCTACATTTTACGGAAATTTGGTAGACACTAAAAACCTCCTCTCAAATCTAGTTTTTTATTTTTTACTTGTAAAAATGGATGATCAACTTGAATAAAGAATACAAATCTACAAACTACATCTACTAATCTACATTTTTAATTTATTTGTATTGGCTACATTCTATAAATCTACAATCTACATTTCACTCCAATAAAATTTTTAGATGTAGAATGTAGATTTTAATTTGTATAGGCCCCAGCTAACTTTTATGAAAACGATTATGAATAGAGGTAAATTTTTGGGTGTATCTTATAATGAAATTCGAATAAAAAGTCCACTTTTAGTGCATTAACGGCGAATGGACGGCTCTTCTATTACCATGTGTAGAAGAACATGAACGTTCAAAAATTGAGAATAAATCATTAAAAGGGAATAAAAATATGGATGAATGTTTTGCTTTAAACCTTCCAAAGGGAAAGGAATTGCACTTTAATTTTAATTATTCTATTGCGAGAAATGATCAACAATTAAAACAATTTGGGAATATTTTGAACAAGTCTGGTATTAGATTCCCTGCCAGTACTCCCCTATTGGTTTGTAAAATTAGTTGGATACAGTCTGCCCTCTATTCTACGTGCACCCTTGGGGTTGGAAAAGGTGTATATAAAATTAAGGGGCCGAATCCATCCAAGAAAATCGCAGAGGATTAGGTGGGATTTGCCCCTCTCTCCGATATAAACAATGTTGTCAATAATTTTTCCTTTATTTACTGGGAAACTTCACCGTCCCTAACAGAGCTGCACGAAAATTTTTCGTTTCGTTTCGTTTTCGTAGATTTTCGTGGATTTCTGATGATTTTCGTTTCGTTTCGCGTTTCGTTTGAAAATATTTTTTTTCGTTTCTTTCGTTTCGTATTTCGTTAAAAAAATATTTTCGTTTCATTTTCGTTTCGTAAACTCAATTTTTAGACGAAAATGACGAAAATAATATTCGATAGTTTTAGGCAATTTTTTTCTATTTAGTAGTATTATTAAGCCAAAAATTGTAAATTTTTCTCCCGGGAAATGAAAATTCAAAAAAAATTTTGCCTGCGGCGCTGAAAATGGAAGAAATCTGGCTTCTTGGCTTCCAAATTTCTCAAAATTTTCGCCTGCGGCGCTAAAAACGGTTCCTTGTATCTTCAGTTGAATTTGCCTAAGGTCATTTTTACTGATTTTTTGAAGTGATCTGGATCAAGGGCGAGGATATCAGGCGATATAGTAGGATACAGGGAATCTGGGTCTAGATCAGGAATGTGTGGAACGGAATTCCGACCCACCTCTGCCTCCGACCGACCTGCACCACGCCTTACCACCTCAATTAAATGGGCATTTTTGGAATCAAATTTGAGGGGATCGTCGAGCTCTTTCGAATGAGCTATGGTTTGAGAAATTCGTCGGGTCCACAAGTTTCGGTCCGCAAAAGTCGGTCCGCAAGTTTCGGCCTGCCCAGGGAATATGATGGATTAAGTGGATATCAAAGTATCTGAAGGGATATCAAAGGATTTGGAGGCTAATATTTGAATTCAATCAAATATTTGATACATTTAGGCATGTACAACCTCGAAAAACTTATTATCTAGCATTAAAATCTAAAGATTTATAATTTAGATTTTTTTCGTTTCGTTTCGTAAAAATTGAGATTTTTTTCGTTTCGTTTTCGTTTCGTTTACTGATGAATTTATTTTTTTCGTTTTCGTTTCGTTGAGGGAAAAATTTTATTTTCGTGCAGCTCTGGTCCCTAATGTATTGCTTATAGACAACAGATGTGGGTCGGAAATGACGAAGGTGCCGGAAATCGGAACTGTCAGAAATCGGAAATCAGCCTAAATTTTCGGAAATCGGAATTCCTACGCACCTCTGATAGACAGCTCTCATCTCTCTCTCTCTTCTCTTTATAGCCGACCAAATTTAAAGAATTATACCTAAAATCGAGGGTGTACGTAAAATAGAGAGGCCAGACTAATCAGAAATATTTTAATTTTAAAGGTAAAATGTACAAACCCTCTCAACCAACTACGTTTAGACCATTTTGAATTATGGAAATGTAAACAAGGCAAATGGCAAGTCTACAATCGAATTGAATGCCCCAATGGTCTATTAAAAATCCCAAAATTTACCCCTTTTTTCAGTTAATTTATCAACTAATTGCCAATTCAAATTCACCCCTCCTCGAGGCTCTTTGAATTTCCCTCGAGACGTTGCACGTTTAAATGTCTTTCACGAGCAGAGTCGTCAATTTGTTCTTTTCAATCAAAATTTCCCTAATGGGTCCAAACTATTTTTTTCTTGTGCAAATTATTCAATGGATTTGTTGCGAGGACCTAGCCTTGTAAAAAACAATTTTTAATTTAAAATTTGATATGTTTAAGAGTGTTTGCCGTAATGGGGAATGGCTCCCTCCACCTCCTTATTGTCAAAGATTAGATAGAACTAAGGCTAACGATCAACAGCCGCCGCCAATCGACTTTCAGGTTAAGACTTGAATTGGTTTTTAAAATAAAGATGGACCTCATTATAAGATACACCCTAAACTAGATACACCCGTTATTAGAGACAAATGTTAGATAAAAGTATGTTGATCATTGAGTTGGTTGTTGTCCCCAACGATTCTCTCCAACGGCCTCATCAACTTTGTTCTCTTGATAAACTTTTGTTTGTGTCCTTGTCTGCTTCAGTAACTCTAGACACAACACATTGGTGGATCTAGACATAACCCTTATTTAAGATACTCTCGTTATAAGGCACAATTTACCTCCCCTACGGGTGTATCTATGTATAAGTGAGGTCTGTCTCTATTTTAAAATAGAATCCACTTTTAAGGTTTCTGGTCAATGGAGTATCTCACCAACCGGTGTTCTTCTAGTCAGTCGGTATTATTAACTGCTTATATAATCTCCTTATAAATAAGCTCTTCTACGATCCATCTTTTTTGTTTTTATCAAGTGGACAGTGGAAAACCACGATGGGAAAGTTTCTCAAGTTATCGAAGTTATCCAAAAGTATGGATAGATATTCTAAATTAATATTTTGTTTTCTTCAGGAATGGATAAAAGAAGTAAATCAGCACAGATTTGTAAATTTCAGTGTCCTCCAAGTACATATTTATTAGTGTTTCACCGGAAATTCCGGTTCCGGAAAGTTCCAGCGTTTTCTGGTTCTGTTCCGGGCCGGAACTAAGAAAAAGTTCCGGGATCCGGAACTAAAATTGGATCCGGTTTCGGTCAAAATTTCGGTTCCGGTGAAACACTAATTATAGTGTCTATTGAGTTCGACATTTTAAATTGCTGGGTTCTCCGGAGTTTTCTTTTAATCAGACGCGGACCGGATTTTCCGGGCCAAAATCCAAAAACCCGGAAAAATCGAATTATCAAAAATTCAGGTTTCCGGGCTACCGGGTCCCGGCCCAGTGTCGAACTCTAGTAACCATAAAAGCTTATCTAATTTATATTTTTAGTTGACTATTTTAATTGCGCAGCCTGAGGATAGTGGCCCATTTCATTGTATTCTTCCAAATAATAGACGTAATAGTTTACACCTCCAAATTAGAGGTATCCATCTAAAATCTTCAAAAAGAACTTATTCAAAATTCTTTTAGATGAGTATTGCGCACCTATAGCTAATAGTTCCCCAACATTAAATATTCATTACTCGTCAACTGCTGGCCCTCATCTCACAAACAAATCGCATCTATTTTTGGGCACCGTTGCACAGTTTTCTTGTTCTTCGGGATATCAAATTCTCAATCAACGCCCTCTGGTACGATAAATACTTCACTTGGGAATATATCCTTGGGTTAAGAATTGTACGTAAAATAGGGTGGAGGGAGTAAATACTGGAGGGATTATTTAACCGGTTCCTGTCATTCAATAGCAACCAAAATTTACATAAAATTGATCTAGGTATATCTACAAGTGAGGTCCGAGAATAGTTTAAAAATGAATTTAAGATTTGTTTGGAAGGCGGCCATTGGTCTCAGTTAGCTCCAACATGCACTCGTCAGTTCCCTTCCAAATAATTATCTGGAACAAAAAAGATGCATTATTTTTAAGACATTCAATGCCCCCCGCTTATTCTCCATCATCCTCAATTACACTGTCAAGTAAGCAGTTATAGACCTGGGGGATCTGCACATTGTAGTTGTAATCCGACACATGAATTAATTGGAACTGCTACTTTTAAATGCGGTTTAGACGGTTATTGGGAGGAAGAACTGCCTAAATGTAGAGGTATTTTAGCTGTAGGGAGACAACTACTTTATTATTCAAAGAAATTAAATGTTCAATGCCTTCACTACCTCCACCTATTTCTGTTAAAACTCACGTTCCTTTGTTCTCATCGACTTCTATGATGAATCCTATTACGTTCAATGTTGGGCATTTATTGTTGCTTCAATGTCCACAGTCTTACTTGTTAACTGGTTCGTTAATATTTTAATTGGCACTAACTGTGAAGGGGACTTGCATTTAAAGCTTATTAGGCGGGGGTTCAGGATCATTAAAAGGAAGGATGAAAGCAGCCCCTATAGCTCAGTCGGTAGAGAACTTGTACGGTGTGAGCGCCTAGCAATACCTGCCAGTAGGTCTTGGGATCTGGGATGTGCGCCATAGCGTTTTGGCGTCCATTTTTGGCCGATTTTGGCGTTATGGTGTTTGGCGTGTTTTAAAAATTTGAAAAATTGGCGTTTGGCGCGCCATGAAAAATTTTGGCGCACACCCATGCTTGGGATCAATGCGTGCCAGTGGCTACACTTTTACCTTTTTTTCCTTAAAGGTTCCGACTTTTTACTCTGTCAACCAGATGGGTATTGGAGCGAATTGAGGTATTCTAATTGTAAAGCATATAGCTATTTAATTCCTAAGGCTGTGCAGTAGGCGGCGTGGTGTAATAGCTAACACATCAGCTCGGTCTACTGAAGATGCTGGTTCGCACCCAGCCGCCGATTAACCTTTTGCACTAGCTGAAGGAGAGAATAACTATAGCCCAGCTGCTTTACTTATTTTTAACTTTTAATACCCCCAAATTAACTTAGAACACAATGCGAGCAAATTTGTCGTTTCCCAGGACAAATTAAACACGGAAATACAATCCACCCTCCAAAGGATCATTATTTGGTGAGGTTTAAATTAAATGAAATAAAAAACGAAAATAAAAAGGTTGGCGAACGGATATTCTATTATTGCGATAAAGGATATAATCTCAACAGTGAAAACATTCTTGAATGCAAAAATGAAAGTATTTGGTCAAAATCAAAACCTTTTTGTAAAAATAATTGAATATTTATTGATAAAATCTTTTATTTTTTTAATAATTTGTGTACTCATTTGACAATTTTTAGGAGTAAAGGGTGCGAGTTGATAAGTTTAAGGGATGTTGCCGGTTTTATGGGACACGCCCAAATAGGCGCGCGGCCAAGAGGCGCAAAACCATAACTAGCTTGGATATTTCTGGTCTTTAACAATTTAGGTACCAATCTGTTTAGCTCGATGAGAGGAATCGCTTAATACTAAATTTGAAAAATTCGGAAATCTTGAAGCAAGTTATGACTTTGCGCCTACTTGGCCGCGCGCCTACTTGGGCTCTACCTCGGTTATTTTTCATGCAAGCCTAATCAAAAAAGGGGGGACACGCCCAAAAGGGCGCGCGGCCATAACGGCGCAAAGCCATAACTTGCTTCAAGATTTCCTAATCTTGACAAATTTAGTATCAAACGAGTCCTCTCATCGAGCTAAGGAGAATGGTATCAAAATTGATAAGGGTCAGAAATTTTCAAGCAAGTTATGGCTTTGCGCCGTTATGGCCGCGCGCCGTTTTGGGCTGTACCCAAAAAAGGGTCATAGAAAAGTTCAAACAGGCCCGTAGCCAGGATTTTTTTTCGGGGGGGGGGACAAGAGGGGAAAATTTTTTTGCGCCCAATTTTTGGCGCCGAAGGCGCCAAAAAATTTTATTTTCAGCGCCGCAGGCGAAAATTTTGAGAATTTTAGAAGGCCGTAGGCCAAAAAAATTCACTTTTTCAGCGCCGCAGGCGAAAATTTTTTGAATTTTGGAGCTCAAGAAGCCAGATTTCTTCTATTTTCAGCGCCGCAGGCGAAAATTTTTTGAATTTTGGAGCTCAAGAAGCCAGATTTCTTCTATTTTCAGCGCCGCAGGCGAAAATTTTTTGAATTTTGGAGCTCAAGAAGCCAGATTTCTTCTATTTTCAGCGCCGCAGGCGAAAATTTTTTGAATTTCAGAGGCCGTAGGCCAAAAAAATTCACTTTTCTCCCCCAAACCCTCCCGCAAAATTTTTCCATTTTCCCATTTCGGGGGGGGGGAATTCCCCCCCCTTCCCCCCCCCTGGCTACGGGCCTGAGTTCAAATATAAACAAAATTCTCAGAAACCTTTTCAATTTTACTATCTCAAAAAAAAACAAAAAAATTAAATTAAAACAAACAAAATTAATTTATCCACTAGCCACAATTTTCTCTTCTCTCTTCTTATACAATGCCGCTCTAGGATTATATCTTTTAATATAAAACCAACTTCCCGGCTGCATTTTATATTCAAGTCGAAACATTGCAGAATCATCATCCCAATGTCTGTTGAAACGTTTATAGCCAGAACGGTCAAATTCGGCAATTGTACGGTCAGGGAACAGTCCAGACCAATGCGCCTCCATTACACAACGTTCTAAGCGTTGTTGTTGTTCAAGACATAAATCTGAATAGAAAAATATTTTTTAAAAGGAAATTTTATGAAAAGTGTTTGAATAATCAGCAAAAAATAAAATTTAAAAATTTGCGGACAAAAAAGTTAAATTTGCGGGCAATTTTTTTAAAGGAAAGTCTCCATAATACATAAAATCGAGCTCAAAATTTTTGGAATGTCTCAAGTAATTAAATTAGCATTTTCTAATTAAAAAATGAAGGAGATTAGCCAAAAAATTTTCCGAATATTAAAAAATGCACACAAAAATTTTTTAAGGGGCAGTCGAACACTTTTCTAACTTTAGTCGATTATCGATAATATCGGTATCGATATGTTCCATCGATATAATCCGGTCTCCACTTATTGTAGGAAAAAGTTTAACTAACATATGAAAAAGATTTAAACCTTAAAAGATGCCATGTTTACAAAAAAAAAATGGGAAAGAGGAAGAAAAGCCACCGATTGGTATATTTTCTGTCCCAAAACTCAAGGCGACTTTTTTTACATTAGAAAAGTTGTAACCTAAATTTTCTATTCTTTATTTCTAAACTCAGTTTTTAATGAGAAAACTCTCAATAAAAATTCAGTCAGAAAAAAAAAAATAATTAAAAAACTTAAAAACCTGTCAACTCTCTTGGAAGAACAGTTCCATCCAACCGCATAAATTGCTCCAAAATAAGAACATCTTGGTAGGAAATTTTGACAGAAATTCTGCACAAAGGACATTTACACGTCTGAACATCCTAAATTTATTTTTAAAAAATTATAAAAATAATTTTAAAAAATACTGATTGACAAAAAGCGGGAAGGTTGGAAGGTCTAAATTTTGAGGTTTTTTGTGTTTCAGGCAAAGATTCCAATTCAACTATAGTTAAATCACCTTCAATCGATTCTTTTACTAAAAAAGGTAAAGAAATAAATTTATTTAAAAAATAAATGAAAATTTTTTTGAATTTGGACGGTCATAGGCAAAATTCAATTTTTTTCTCAATCTCTCCTCGAATTGCTCAACCCCCCCCCCCCCCCACTCAAAAATCAATGAAAATTCTTAGAAATTAAACACAAAAATTTTTTAAATTTTTTAATAAAATTTTTGAAGCGGACAATATTTTTTCCGAGGAATCTTCCTTAAATATTAAAATAGGGGAGTGAATTATTAGAAATACCAAAAGGGAAAAGAAAGGATCATACAAAATTCCCAAGCAAATTTTTATGTAAAGCATCCGCAAAAATCAATGGAAAATCTGCGGACAAGTCTTAAGGCGAAAACCCCTTTTTCCAAATTTCGATTTTCTTAAAAAATATTTAAATGAAAAAAAAACAAACTTCTTTTTACCAAAAGTTGACTCGTTCTTGAAAGAAAGCGTAAAGCAACAAAGGGATTACTCGTCTTTAACAATAACATTCTAAAAATTTGGTAAAAATTTTTAAAGAAAAATTGAATATATTAAAATTAAATAAATACAGGACTATATTTAAAGTGCGGGATCCACATGCGGGATTTTTTTAGAGGTCGGAACGGGATCGGGACCCGGTCCCGTTTCCCGGTTTCCCGGTCCTTTTTCCCGGCTTTTTTGAAGATGCCGGGATGAAACCGGGATCGGGAATTCCCGGTTTTCCCGGTCCGGGTCCCGGCCGGTTAATTTTCATTTCCCGTTTCCCGTTCCCGGTCCCGGCTTTTTTTGGACCGGGAAACCGGGAAAAATTCTAGCAGCTAATTTTAAATATTTTTGCTTGGCGTTTTGATTTTTGACTTAAAAATATTGGAGATTTTACAAAAATTCTCAAAATTTTCGCCTGCGGCGCTAAAAACGGAAGAAATTTGGCTCTTTTGCCTTCCAAAATTCTCAAAATTTTCGCGGAAGAATTTGGAACGGAGAAATTTGGAGGTATTATTGGAGGAAAAGTTGAGGGAAATTAGTGTATAGTGCGATTTTATCAAGCGACCTGGGATTAAGCCATCTTTATCCCTCTAAATCCATTAGATCTGCCTTAATCATCTGATATCATTGCCTTCCAATTGAAGGGATTTGAATAGATATCAGGTGATATAGGTGGTTGGAGGTCTCTACAATCTCTCTTAATGCTACCCAACAAATACTTGAATCTCTCGATATCTCTTTTAATCCCTGATATCACTATTGCACGGAGTAGATCAGAGTGGATTTGGAGGGATTAAATAAAAATTAAATAAAAATTAAATAAAAATTAAGTCAGCATCAAGGTGAATTAGGAGGGATTAAAGGGAATTAGATGAGGGATATAGGCGATATAAAAAATTTGAGGAGGCTATCGGTAGATCTACACCTCCAAAATCTCCTAATATACCACAACTCTTCTCTAGCCTTTCAAATCCCTTTAGCCCTCCGTAATTTATTGATTTATTTAATGAATTTATTGATTTATTTTACTGATTTATTAAATTCTTCTATTTATAAATCAGATTTTTCAATAAATAACTACTCCCATAACTTTTTAAAAGTTTTAAATGAATTTAAAAAATTTTTTTAATTTCCCGGTTTCCCGGTCCGGGTCCCGGTCATTTTTGACCGGGATGAAACCGGGAACGGGAATTCCCGGTTTTCCCGGTCCGGGTCCCTCCCGGTCGACCTTCTGAACCCGTTTCCCGGTTCCCGGTCCCGGTTTTTTCAAAATTTCGACCTCTAGATTTTTTAAATCTTTGCGGGACTGGACCCCGCGGGATAAATCCCTCACTCCCGCAAATCCCGCAAATCGAAAAAAAGTGCGGGATTGCGGGGCGGGATCCCGTACGAGATTTTACGGGATGATCTCCCCGATATCTATTACGTAAAAATTTTTATGTGAAAATCCCGAAATCCCGCGGGATCCCGCTAAATTTTAGAACGGGATTATCGGGATTTACGGGATTAATCCCGCGGGATCCTGTCCCGTATAAATTTTGAAAAAAATCCCGTTACGGGATCCCGTAAATGCGATTTTGCCGCACACTAGTCTGAATTGACCTGTATTAGCCTATTATGAATTGGCCATTCTGAACCGGCTTCCCTTCGCTAATTTCTCAATAATCAAACTTTAAATTTTTTCAAATATTTTCTAAAATGCGATTTTGCTCAAATAAATTGCTTGTTTTAACTCATGAAATAAAAGCCTTATCTACTTTTATTCGAACAAATACAACAACATCTACACATTTTGGATTTGAAAAAATTAAAGAAGAAGAGAAACAACAAAGAGGTTTTCTTTGGATTTTAAGGGTACAGCCCGGCGCGCGGCCATAACGGCGCAAAACCATAACTTGCTGAAAAATATCTCGCCCCTAACAATTTTGGTACCAATCTCCTTAGCTCGATGAGAGGACTCGTTTGATACTAAATTTGTCAAGATTAGGAAATCTTGAAGCAAGTTATGGCTTTGCGCCGTTATGGCCGCGCGCCCTTTTGGGCGTATCCCGTTTTTTAATAAATTTAATTCCCCCTCTAATTTTCAAAGTCAAAACAGTTTTCTCAAATGTAGCAAAGAAATATGATTTAATGAATGATGCAATGAGTCTATTTATTCATCGATTGTGGAAAGATTATTATGTCCAAAATTTGCCTTTAAACAAAAATTGTAAAGTTGTGGATGTGGCTGGAGGTACTGGGGATATTGCTTTTCGAATTGCTGAAAGAATGGGGGCAAATGGGAATTGGGCTGTTACTATTGTGGATATTAATGAGGTTTGTGTTGATTTTGTATTAAACAGTTTGGGGGCGTTTAAGTCATCTTTGGTTTAGTGGGTTAGATACAAGTTTAACAACGGATAGGTGGGGGTTCGAATCCATCTGAAGAGAAATATTTCTTATTTTGTTTCTAATGAAAACCAAAGCAAATGAGTTCATTAGGAGTGTCTTGATTTTGTATTAAACAGTTTGGGGGCGTTTAAGTCATCTTTGGTTTAGTGGGTTAGATTCTAGTTTAACGACGGATATGGGAGGGGTTCGAGTCCGACTGAAGGGAAATATTTTTCATTTTGTTTCTAATGAAAATCAAAACAAATTGGGAGTGTCTGTCCATATCTTTCGATTTTTTTTGAGTTCCTAACTTTAATTTTTGCTTCGTTTTTAGAATATGTTAGAAGTTGGAAAGCTTCGAGTACCTCCAAATTATTCTAGCCATTTAAATTGGGTTACAGCTAATGCAGAATCTCTTCCTTTTGAAGACAATTCTTTCGATATTTACACAATAGCTTTTGGAATAAGAAATTGTACACATCCAGAGAAAGTTTTGAATGAAGCTTTTCGTGTTTTAAAACCTAAAGGTTTTTTTATTTGTGTTTAAGAAAAGGATTTTAATTTTTAAGGGATGTTCTCTTGTTTGGAATTTGGAAAGGTCAACAATCCTGTTATTCAGAATATTTATGGTAACATTTTTTAAATTTTTTTAAAAATCATTGAAATCGGAGTTAATTAAACAATTTTATTTTCCCTTATTTTCCTTGATTTTTCACTGACTTTTGTTCATGCCATCAAATAGGGTTTGGGATGGTTTTGGATTTTCCATTTTAGGTCCACGGTTTGGTATTTCAGACTCTTGGTAATTACAAACGTTCCGAATGAGTCTTACGTCGTGGATATTTTTGGTCAGCTATCATTGTCCATTGGCTAACAAAATAAAAATATATCTTAATATTATATTTATCCTAGTTCTAACCAGAACTAGCGGCGTTGGGCCCCAAGAGTGGAAACCCACCCTTGGGGCGCGCCGATCCACCTATTAAAATGAAGGCCTTCTTTTAACTTTTTTATTCAACAAATATAATTAATAAAAGGGAGAGAGGACAGGCCAACTTTTGATCGGGCCCCAAAACTAATTAAGGAATGAGAAAGTAAGTTTTTTGGCCTATTCTCTCTCGCCTTTTATAAGGCGCTAAAAATGGGCGTTTCATAATCTTAACTATGACATTCTATACGCGGGGGGTGGGGGATACAACAGAAAAAGCGGATAAATAAAAGTGCGGAAAATGTGAAATGAAATTCTGTTTTCTTTATCTGAATAATCTATCTTTTTTGTATGTGTCGTTTCTTTCTGGACCAATGTGCTTCTCATCGATATTTGCCTTCCATTCTTCGCTTCCATTCTTTTAGCAATCAAATCTATCCCGCGCAAAACGTAATTTCACTTCGACAAATTCCTGCACTTGTATGTATTAAATCAAGAAAATTTTGGCGAAAACGGAAAAAAATTATATATATGCCAATGGAGCGTCAATCCAAGAAAATGTTAAACAATAAACTCCAAAATCTACTTTTTCTTCCTCTCCTGGGGGTCAGCAAATAAGTCTATTTCGAAAAATGTATCCCGTCTCCAAATGTTTTTTTAATATTCCTCAAAATCTGTTCCGTTTGTGGGCCAGTTCTGATATCCTTGATTCTGATAATATTCCTCTCCCCAGTCCTCATTACTTTCATTTGGAGCCCATTGGCATTCTTCATCGTCATAATATTTGTCATTGCCATAGTATGGGTCAAAACTTGGGCCCATCTGTTTACTATCCCAGTTTTTATCATCCTCTTCCCAATTCTCACTACATCCGTTTGAGTCCTTGAATTGTTCCTCATAGTAATATTGTGCATCATTTAGGTATGGATCCCCGACTTCATTAATCTCCGCTAGCGCTGCCTTAACTTCTATTTTCTCCAGTCTTTTCCTTGTTACAGCCTTTATTGTGCTATTTAATTCATCAACCCTTTTTGCTTGCGCTAATGCTTCCGCCAATGAAGAGGGCGCTTTCATAAAAATAACCCTTTCCCTAAGTTCAGGTAACAGTCCGGCTTTGAATCTCTCCATGCAAATCTCCTCTTTAAACTTTTTGACCATTTTGTCATTTTCCTCTTTCAAGCCTGTCCTTTGTTCGTCATTTAATTTAATTGAAGCAAGGTCCATTCCGAACGCATTCTCAGGATAAGCCGCTTCTACTAGATTCATTAAATCCCTTGCAAATTCTTCTAATCCTTCGCCCATTTCCTGTCTCCTTTCCACTAATTTTTTGCGTGCGCTTTCCTTATTTGATATCTTTTTTAGCCTCCCTGACAATCCTTCTACAAGTGTCTTCCACCGCGATTTTTGATCCCCGGGCATTGATTCGTAAATCGCAAGTGCAGATCCTTGTAGATAAAGCGGCAATATCTGCGTACATCTCGGGGGAGTCCAATTATGTGCAGTCGCAATCCGGTTAAATGTCTTTAGATAACTCAAAAAATCTCCATTGCCATTAAAGAAAGTAGGGTATGGAAGTCCACTTGAGCTCGTGCCAATCTCATTATCCCCTTTTTCCTTTGTATTGCCCCCATCCTGTCCTGAAATGTCCTCTTCTTTCATCACAAGCCTCTATTAATTCTTTTTAGACAGTCTTTGTCCGGACTTGATTTATTTATTTTTTTTCAAATTTAATTTCAATGCTCGACTTTTCCTAACACTTCAAATAATATTTCCACTTTTAGCTAGCTTTTGCCCACAGTAGGGGGACCAGAAGTGATCCTGCAGCGATACACCTCTGATCTGTTAGGAAAATGATTCGAGCTCTTATTCCTCCAATTATTTTATCCACGTGCACGTTTTTTAAGCTTTTATTTCAAGACTGGCTATAAAATTTTATTAGAGGCCTGTTTCAAGAGATTAAATCCAAAATTTTCCAATCCGCGAATAAGTGTCCTTTATCCTTCCCAACTGTATCCTTCTCTCCCTTCAAATGGATTCTGACTCAACAATCAACTCCAAACAAAAATTTGCCGCTCCAATTGAACTCCTTCGCTTTAGCCTTTTTCCCTCTTCTCTTTATCGATAAAATCCTCAGAATATCCGTTATGTGTTTATTTTCCTTCTGCTCCGTTTGTTCCCTCCGTGTATCCTTTGAATGAATCCGTCTGTGTGAAAAATCCGTGTGTATCCTTGATGAATGAATCCGTTTGTTGAAAATTCCCTCTCTCTTATTCGGCTCTTCAGTAATCAAAAGTGAGCCAAATTGACCGATTGAAAACTCCTTTTTATAGGAATTTTTCCTTTACTTTGGTTACGCCTAAACTTGTTCGCGCAAAAATTTTTTGTTGCAATGTCACAAGAAATTGCTGTAA
Source organism: Meloidogyne arenaria (assembly GCA_036172955.1). Classification (NCBI taxonomy): domain Eukaryota; kingdom Metazoa; phylum Nematoda; class Chromadorea; order Rhabditida; family Meloidogynidae; genus Meloidogyne; species Meloidogyne arenaria. The sequence goes on along the minus strand of JARQAB010000012.1, from coordinate 4,117,686 downwards.
TTCTTGTGATAAGAAATTTAGGCGTTTCCCAAATCTTTCTTATTTGCCCACTTCCGGCTAATTTGCGCGTTGATAAATAAGAAATTTTCCGCCCGCCAAAATTGTAGATTTGATTGATGGGGAGAAGGAATAATTTTTTTTAAATAAATATTTTAAGAATATTTTTAGAAATATTTTTGGGTGGAGTAGGAATCTTTTTAATTAGGTGGAGATATTTACAGGAGCGCCATATTATATTTATCCTAGTTCTAACCAGAACTAGCGGCGTTGGGCCCCAAGAGTGGAAACCCACCCTTGGGGCGCGCCGATCCACCTATTAAAATGAAGGCCTTCTTTTAACTTTTTTATTCAACAAATATAATTAATAAAAGGGAGAGAGGACAGGCCAACTTTTGATCGGGCCCCAAAACTAATTAAGGAATGAGAAAGTAAGTTTTTTGGCCTATTCTCTCTCGCCTTTTATAAGGCGCTAAAAATGGGCGTTTCATAATCTTAACTATGACACTTAAATTGAAGGGTTTCCTAACATTGGGTTATCTGAAAATGCAAGGTCCATTTTATCTAAATTTTTGTTTTTGGTTATTCCTATGGAAAGAAAATAAAAAACAGAAAATTTTGTATCTTTTTTTTCAGATCTTTACAGTTTTCAAATAATTCCAGTCATTGGACAACTTTTAGTTGGTGATTTTAATAGTTACAAATATTTAGTTGAAAGTATTCGTGTCTTTCCTGATCAACAAAAATTCTCAAAAATGGTTAAAGAAGCAGGTTTTAATAATGTTACTTTTGAAGAATTAAATTTTGGAATTTGTAATATTTATTGTGGAATTAAATAAAATTTTTTTATAAACTTTTTTTTATTTTTTAAATTAATTAATTTTTTGTTAAAAGACAAGCAAATTGTTATTTTTAAAAATTTTTTTTGTGAATTTGATATTTTTTTGCTCACCTTAAATTCGATCCAAAGTCATTTTGCAAGGAAATGAATATTACCTTACAATAGGAAGGTTGGGGTTTTCCCGCAATTTTTTTTGAAATTTTCCCTGTTGCCTGAAAAACATTAACTTAAATATTCCAAGTTTGGGTACGGCCCACTTTGTCGCGCGGACACATTGTCGCAGAGCCATAACTTGCTTTAAGATTTCCGAATCTTTCCAAATTTAGTATTAAACGATTCCTCTCATCGAGCTAAAGAGATTGGTACCTAAATTGATAAGGGCCAGAAATTTTTTAGCAAGTTATGGCTCTGCGACAATGTGCCCGCGCGACAAAGTGGGCGTGTCCCTCCAAGTTTATGTGAGGGATGTCACGGGTTATTTAAATCCTAGACTTTTTTCGACCCGAACCCCAACATGACTTTTCAACCCATAATATCTCTAGTTTATATTTTCTGTTTTAAGATAATTTTAAATATTTTAACCTACATATTTTAATGGTCAAAAAGATGTGTAAAGCTTTAGGTATGTTAAATGTACTTGCTTCTCGTGCTTTTACAACATCGAATATTAGGGCCTTGAGGTTATTTTTTAACTTTTAATTTTCTTTTAAATTTTTAAAATTTTTTTAAGATTTGGCTCACAAAGAACTCAACAGTCAGATATTTTTCAAGTTGGAGCTTTTCTACCTGAAAATAGTAAAAGTCAAGTTTATCAAAAAGGGCAACTTTTTGTTCATAAAATTTTTGCTTATAGGTTTGTTAATTTTTTTTTAATATTGGGGTTTGCTTGTAAAATCGAGGGAGAATTTTATTTGTGAAATTTATTTTCCAATCTTCCTTTAGCTAAGGACCTGAAAATTACTGTGGCCATTTTTTACTGGGGCCATAACTTTTTTTTAAATTTTTGCAAGAAAACGGATAGCACTTTGCAATAGTAAGTCGGGGGTCCTCTATCGAATGGTACCAAAAAAATACCGAATTCTTGGTCACAGTAAAGAATGGTTCCTTATTCCAATAGTCGCCTTTTGCCATTGCCAATTTTTGGTGATGACTTACTGAAAATGCTGGCAGGTTGCAAGCCATTTCTGTCAATTGACATGTAGTGGAATCAGGGCTGGGCGCAATTGCGCAAAATTGAGTGGTTTGGGCTTGCGGCTGCAGAAAATTTTTTTGATTGCGTTCAGCCCTGATTAAAACAGCTTTTCTCGAAAATTGCGTGTGGGTGTCAGAATTCTGGCAATAATAGCGGATATTGGAATACCTCTAACAATCAAACAAAACAACCCATTACTTAATACATCTTTAACTTTTGATGTTTTTCCTCAGAATTTTTGAATTTTTTTTCATAATTTAGACAAAATTTTTCTCAATTTTTTCGCATTTTTATTATTTTTTGAATCAAAATTAAAATATTTTTTCCTTTTTTTAGAGGAATTATCGTCAAGTCTACAAATTGTGTTATTTATTCTAGAAGAAGGTTTATTTATTTTTAATTATCTAAATAAATTTTTTCTTAAAGTGTGAATACACCACTCGAGGAGTCCTTTTATTATCAAGTTCTGATTGACAGTGATGATTGGAACGAAATGGTTTTTTTAATTTATTAGGATATAATGTCATCTTTTGGGGTTTTCCAGTCTTCGTTTCTGTCAGCAAACTTTGTCCGTAAGATGAGTTAAATTTTACTACGGGACGATTATAGTTAAACGAGGCTAGTGAAAAGCAAGGCCATAGCCTGGAGGGGCTAAAATGGGGTGTGCGCCAAAATTTCGGGCGTGTACTTTGGCGGTTTGATCGCAAATTTGTATGAACCTTGTTTTTATTTTTTCAGCGCCGCAGGCGAAAATTTTTTGAATTTGGACGATCATAAGCGAAATATTTTACTTTTTTGCTCAGTCCCCCCTCAAATTTTTCCTTTCACCCCAATAAATTTTTTGATGACTTGCGGACAAAACTTGCGGACTTTTTGGAGCATAAAGAAGTTTTTTCTAGAAGGTTTGATTAAATCTCCTGGATATTCTGTTCTTTATTTTATATTCTTCTGAAATAAAAATGGGATGACGGCTAGAAAATGTCCTTTTATTTTCTCTCGGAATTTTAAAATTTATTCAAAAAATTCTCTTTTCAGCATTTTCCCTATAATTTAACTACATGCCTCAATTCTATTGGAAATATGGAACAAAAAAATAAAACAGAATATAACGGAATGGATATAGTTGCACATGATGAAGTCCGGCCTTATCAGAATTTACAAAATTTGACTGATGAAACGCCACCTATCAAAAATGAGCATATTTATCAATGCTTTTCTACTTCGTTAGAGGAAGGTTTGGATTTTGATATAAATTGGGAATTTTTGATTTAAATTTTAACATTCTCTTTTATCTGAAATGAAAAAATTGATGTTCTGTATAAGGGTTTAAAGTCGAAAAAAGGTTATTAAAAACATAAGGTTTAATTTAAAAGGATGTAAAGGGAAGGGGCTATATAAACTACAACTAAATAAAGTTTTATTCTTACGCAAAGTCATCCTTAATGTTGCCACAAACAAAAATTTTGAAGATTTTCGAAGGCCAAGAAAATTTTTTCTAATTTTCCAGATTTTACTTATCCCAATTTTGATTATAATTTAAAACCTTTCTAATCTTTTTTTTTAAGTTTTAGGCTATGAAACGGAAACATTTCAACAAGGATTAGAATTTAATCAATTGTTAGTTGAAATTTTAAAATTTTTTTATTAAATTAAAATTTTATTTTTTTAGACTTCCCCAAGCTGTCTACAAACATTTGACAGATTTAAATGAAGTACAAGTTATTCCTTTTTATTTGGGAATTAATGGAAGGGATGGACAAAATTTTCATCTTTGGCGTTGTCTTTTTCGAATAAGAAATTTGGGGAAAAAAGTGGTTAAACTGCAAGATATAAAATTGGATACGTCTACTTTAGATGGTTATTATACAAGTTTAGAATAGAGCCCGGCCGGAGGGGTCGGTCGATATTTTTTCGATAAATATCGAAAAATACCGAATACCGAAAAATATCGAAAAAACCAAAATTTTCTCGATCGATATTTTTTCGATAAATATCGAAAAATATCGAAACCGAAAAATATCGAAACCGAAAAATATCGAAAAAAAAGTCTCGATATTTTTCGATTTTTCAAAAAAAATTTAAAAATTTTAAAAATTTTATATTGTAAAAACTTTTTAAATTCAAAAATATAATAACAAAACCTTTATAAGCAAAATATTTAATCAATATTTATAATTAAGTATTGGAAGATTTCTGTTCAGAAATATTAGCATCTCGGCCTTTCGGGGATTAAGACTTCTACGACGATAAGTATAAGTATCTCTGGCAGTAGAAAATAACTGTTCGGATGCAATGCTACTCGCAGGAATACAAAGAAATTTCTGTGCTTCTTTAGATAAAACTAAATTAAAAATTATTAGAAAGAAAAAGTTAGGTTACAAACGTGGAAAATCTTTAGCCCTTAACCTCCAAAAATCTAAAGGATCTTCATTTGATTGAATCAAATTTAAAGTGCAATAATCTGTAACTTCCTTTTCAATATCTGGTCGTCCTAAATATTAAATTAATAAAAAATTCAATAGAACCCCCACTTATTGTTTCATCATTTGAAGAACCAGCAAGAGCTTCATTAAAAAAATCTAACAATCCTTTAGGTTTCTTGCTAATTGGAGAAATTGGTAAAATTTGATCTTCATCTATTGTCGTTTCAGGCATTCCATCAAAATGTAAAAAGACTCGACGACTAAAATATGAAATAATTAATTTTATTTTTCAATTACCGCAAAAATTCAGGAAATTCTGCCATCTTATCCTTGAACCTTGGGTCGAAAAACATTGCTAATTGATGATCACTAAAGTTATTATATACTAATTTATTTATTCTTACAAACCTGTCTTCCTTATAAACAAAAAATTTTGTCCTCAAGCCAGAAATTATTTGATCTCTTATTTTATTTACATCAGAATTTTCAAATTGTAGAAGTGACAATTTTTGAATTACTAATTTTGCATAAGGATATTTGACAGAAATTGAAGCAGTTTGACAGCAAAAAAGTTTAGTTAATTCTTCCAAAGGTTCCAATAATCTAATGCTCCTCTAACAACAATGTTTTCCATATGGGCTGAACAATTTGTATCCAAAAAATTTTCAAAATTTAATAATGGATCAGAAAAAGCCTATAATTAGATAGTAAATTGGAAATAAAATAAAAAGTAACCTTTCTAAAATTGCTACCTTCATCGTGAACAAAATAAGAAATTGTTTCTTCCGCAAACTTCCAAACCTTCAATAATTCACGTATTTTTTCTAGTATTTTTTCGCCTGTATGACTTCCTGGAAACTCTGAGACTGACAGAATAAATGATTTTCTTTGAAAATTTTTTCCAATTCCATGAGCTGTCAAGCTTTAGAAATTAATAAATTAAGTTTGAATTTTAAAAAACCTTATAAATGAATTTGATGAATCAGACCAGATGTCTGATGTGAAGGCTATTTTTGGACAATAATTTAATTCATTTTTTACTTTTAATTTAACCATGTCGTAAACTTTTGGTAAAATATTTTTTCTGTAAACAGATTCGTCACTTAATTTTTGAAGAGGATTATTGCTCATAAAAAGTGAATGAGTCGTGGGATTATTGATGTCAGAAAAAGAAGCTTGCGTACAAGCAATCCAATGAATAACTTTTTTATCAAATGATGAAATTCCACCTTAAAAAATGTTGAAAAAATATAAATTAAAATTTTATACCACTTCCTGTAATAATATGGTTTTCTATTGATCCCTTCTCACCTTCTTTTTGTTTAGTCAATGCTTCAAATTTCGTTTGAAAATCGCTGTTTTTGTGTTTGCATTTGAGATGACTTATTAAATTTGTTGTGCTGCTTTGTTGACATTTAATTATCTTATTGCACTCAAGACATTCAGCCTCATCTTTATTGACTTTTTTGTAAAGGCCTATTTGCCAAATTATACTTTCCGATGGCATTTATTTAAAAGATATTTTAAAAACAAGACTAAAACATAAAGTATTAAGCAAAAAATAAATGTAAACAGAAATTTCAAAATGTTAACTAAAATAAACAAATAAGCAGCCTTTTTGGCGCCAAAAATTAATATTTTATTCAAAAATGACGTTCGATATTTTTTTCGATTTTTTGTAATTTGGTCGGTCGATTGTTTCGATTTTTAAATTTTGTCGGTCGATATTTTTCGATAAATATCGAAAAAATATCGAATACCGAAAAATATCGAAAAAGTCAAAATTTTATCGGTCGATATTTTTTCGATAATATCGAAAAAAAATATCGAAAAATATCGATAATTATCGATGAAAAATCGTATCGAGCCGGGCTCTAGTTTAGAAGAAAGTTTAACTGAAAATTTGGTTTGTTTGAAAAATTTTTTTGGGTAAGGTTAATGGTTCGAAACCTAGCCGAAGAACTTATGTGAGGATTTTTTGGTTAAGCTAAATTTGAATCTCTGATACTTTTTGTTCAAAATTCAAATAAAATAATTGAAAATCAAAAATTTTCTTATGGGAGTTTCCAAAAATTCATTGACCCTACTCACTCCCAACACCTATGGGAACGCACGTATATTCCTTTTCTTGATTATGACAAGTTCCCTATTTGACGAATAATTTCAAAACTTTTTAACTGAATTGTGATTTTAGAAGGTCAATCTTTTTTTTGAAATTGTTCTTCTAATTAGGGAACCTGTCATATTCAAGAATTAGAATAGTTGTGCATTTCCAAAAGCGTTAAGAGTGAGTAGGGTCAATGAATTTTTATTTAGTTCTTTTTTTTTTGTGCTTGTTCTAACACTAAGTTTATCGAACACAGAGATGAATAAAATGAAAAATCCCCAAGGCATTTTTCCCAATTTTATGTAAATATTTTATAGTCAGACTTTTGAGCAGAAACTCAGTTTCTTTTATGCATTTTACTTTAGTTTAACAATTATTTAAAAAAAAATTTTTATTTTCTTTTTATTTTTCAGGCAAAAAAATTAACTCCAACAAAATCAGTTACACAATTTGCCCTTCATTTCGAAATGCCAATAAGATGTGTAAAAGGAAATACTTTGTGTGGTTATTTCATAGCAGAAGATGATCAAAAAAGAAAAATTAAATTAATTATTCCTTTAACGCCATTAGATTCAAATCAAATTTATAGTCAGGAACAAATGGAAACTGTGAGTTTTTTTAAAATAATTTTAAAAAGGGAAGGCAATTATGAAATGTTTTGAGGTTTTTAAATATTTTTTGGGAGGTTTTCTGATTTTTTAAAATTAAAAAAATTTTTTTATAATTATTATGAATTTTTAAAAATAATTTTAATGCAGTAAGTAGTGACCGGTAAAATAAATTTTTCCGGATTCCGGATTTGCATCTAGAGCCGGACAGGATCCGGCCGGATTTCTCGGGATTAATCCGGTCCGGTTTTAATCTGGAAACCCGGACTCCGAAAAAATCCGGCTGGCTCCGGTCCGGCTCCGGTCACTAGAAATAAGAGGTCGTTTAAAGTGTAACTCTGCGACCTTTTGGGTATTTATTGCTAGGCTGCACTACCGACTGGGTTACCTAGGCACTTTGCTTTCTGCTTTCAGTAACTGGTAATTTCTCCATACGGCACATGTCCGCAAAAGATATTTTGAAAAATTTTTGCATTAATCGAAGAATAATCCATTTACCCTACTTTCTCTTTTTAATCCTTCTTTACAATAATTTTATCAAAATTTTAAAACTATCAGGGGATTTTCTAATTAAATTCAAACTTTTCATAATTGTCAAAGAAATATTATTAAATTTTATAATTTTTTTTTTATTTTTAAGGTTTGACTATCTGCCGTTATATTATTTTTTTGATATTTTTTAATAAATAAATATGTTTATTTTTTTTATTTGATAAAATTTTAAAATAAAATTTTTTAATTAATTCAAAAAAATTTTTTAAATTTTTTAAAATATTTTTTCAAATTTTATTTTTTAATAATAAAATTTTAAAGAATTTTTAGTTTATTTTAAATGACAGAAATTAATCAATTAATTCAAACAGCTCGTTTAAATTTTGTGGACAGTCAATTTAGTAATTGGTTAAATGTTAATAAATATTTTAATTTACTCAAGGTTTGTTTGTTTTTTTAATTTTTTAAAAATTATTTTGTAGGTTTTTTGGGTTTATTCACTTCTGAGTTGATTTTAGCGTCTTTCCTTTTTAAATAAATTCGACTTCTTTTTATTTTTTTTTAAATTATCCAACAACCAAAAAAAATTTTTTTCGGTACTCTATCGCATTTCCGCACCCCAATTTTTCTTTCTCTTCTTCCTTTTCCTCTCCTTTATAACACTTTTAATAGTAAAAAGCTCTTTAACTTCCAGCCCGCAGTTTTTTAATTTTCGACATCGTTATCTCATAAAGCTTTAGCATTAAAAGGATTATAAAGGAGGAGAAAAAGAAGAAAGGAAGAGAAAGAAAATTGGGGTGCGGATAATGCGATAGTACCGAAAATTTTAATTTTCTTTATGGCATTCGACCTTGGATCCATAGATAATTTTAAAGATTTTTAGACCTCGAATTTTTTGCCTGAAAAATTTTTAAGTAACTTTTCAACATTTTTAATTACCCTTTCTAATTTTTAAAATTAAATTTTTTTAGAATGCAGACTTGTCATTAACCGAAGATGTTTATCTTGCTTATGCAGCAATAATTGATGCTTTATTGTTACACCATTTGGATGAATCTTGTCAAAAAAATTTTCTCAATACAAAAAAGATTGCTAATTTAATATTACAGTTGGGTTTTTTTTTTTGGAATTTTCAAAAATAAAAATTTTTCTCGAAATTTTTTTTTAATTTTTAGGTTAGACACATTAATTCAAAAATCAACAAATATTGAAAATAAAAATTTAAAAAAATTTAAATTATTGGATTATCTGGCCAAATGCATTATTTATATGAGAACTGGTGATTTTATTAATGCTTGTGTGTTGGCTGATAAATCGGTTAATTTTTTTAAATTCATTTTTTTTTAAAAAAACTTTGGGAGGAAATGAAAAATTGAAGTGTCTCGAGACTTTCTTTTTTTGAGCTCAAATTAAATTTTTTAAAGATTCATTTACTAGTGCGTTAGTGGAGGGTTTGAATCAGGAATTCTGATGACATAAACCTAATTATTTCCCGGAGACTTGTAACTAAATAATTTTTTTTTCTTCAAAAAACACTTTCGTAATCCTGATTTTATGGGATTGGGACGTCAAGCTACTTTGTTTTGACTATCGAATTCCACTAAATTTTAGATCTTTTGTTTATAAAGGATAAGGGTTCTAGCTAGAGAGAATTAATTACTTGAAGAGTTTGAAAAACAATTTTTTTTAATAAATAAAATAAATTTTCTCTAAAATTTTGAAAAAAAAATTTTTTTTTCAAAATTAAAAAAAAATTTTTTTTTCAAAATTAAAAAAAAAAATTTTTTTTCAAAATTAAAAAAAAATTTTTTTTCAAAATAAAAAGAAATTTTTTTTTCAATTTTTAGCCAATTTCTTCAAAAAAACAAAAACAATTAATTCTCGCCATTTATTCCTATAGTCTAGCTTGTGAATATGGATTTAAAGGGCTTGAATTGGGCGATGATGTTGACCAAAATTTAAATGCAGTTTTGTCTCTCTATACACTTGAATTGATTGTTTTAATTAGAAAAAATTGTGTTGATGAAAATTCTTTGCTTTTTTGTAATAATTTTATGGTTTGTTTAAATTTATTTTTTTTCTGTTGGGGGGGGGATGTTCAAAGATCCAAACCAGGGTTGCTGCAGGTACAAAAAATCTTCGGGTACGGGTATCGGGTTTCGGGCGGCAACCCTGATCTAAACAAAAAGAAAGCGCTCAAGATGGATTACGTTTTGATATTTTGTCGTTGTTTGTGTGTTAATTTTTGAGTTTTCAATTTTGAATTGAGATTTTTTTGGCACGATCTTCCTCCAATCTTTTACAAATTTTCTCTCAAAAGTTTGGGTCTTTGAACTGGAACTTTAAAAAAAAATTATTTTTCTTCTTTGATTTGAAAAGAGAAGGACGAGGGGGAATCTTTTAAGATTTTAAATTTTTTAAAAAAGATTTTGCCGGCAAAAACGGGGAAATAAACGATTTGCGCGTGGAACTCTGTTCCTAAATAATTTTGCTTTTTCCTGAGAACAGGGTTATTGATAAAAAAAAATTTTTTTAATTTTTTTAGTTGGGATCATTTGTCTTCAATTATACACAAACATTTACTAATTTACCTAAAGGAAATAGAGAAAATGAATCTTTTATTTTTTGTGATCAAACAACAATTTTAAGACGTTCAAATGAATATTTTGATGGAGAAGCTTGTTTAAAAAGAGCATTTTTGTTGAGTGAAAATATTTATTTTTTGAGAAGATTTGTTTGGTTACTTGAAGAATTTGATGAATTTAAAGAGGGAATTTGTAAGGAGTTTTTTTTTTTAATAATTAGAGAGGAATGGATATTTTAAATAAAATTAAGTTTTGGATGGGATGAAGATCCTCATCAGGGTGGCCCATTTCAAATCACTAAAAGGGGGCATGGCTTTCCAAAAGGGAGCGAAATCGATCAAAAAAGGGGCAAGAATGTCAAAAAGGGGGCGAATGGTTCCCAAATTAGGCAAAAGGGCCATCCCGGTCCTCTTCTATTTTTTCACTAATTTATAGTCTACCTTTAAGACATAATGGAAATTTTGAAAACTATACATAAGAACCAGACATTTTCCTTTTTCCACGTAGAATCTTTTCTAAAATAATGTTCGCAGATTAACTATTCGCAGATTAATTATTGTGATTTTTAAAAAAATAATACAAAACCATCCCTCCTGTCCAGAAATATTTTCAATTTCGAACTTTATTCTTTTTTTTAATTTCCTCAAACTCATTCTGACTTGTCTAAAATTTTTTTTTTGTTTTCTATAAATTAAAAAAAATTTCCAGATCCATTTATTGACGATTTATTCAATTCTATTCCCGAATTTCCTCAAGACGCTTTTAATGCTTGTTCACCTGAAAGTATTTCTATAGCTGATATTAAGGTTTTTTTTGGAGGGGATTTTTTTTGTAAAAATTTTCAAATTTTTTTTTTCTAGATTTTTTTATTTCGTCTTTCCCAATATTTAAAATGCGAATTTAATATAGAATTTACACTTCCCTGGATATTTTACAAAAAATGTAATTCAAATCATCAACAATTTTGGAATTTTGTTAAATGCGTAAATAATGAGGGAATTTCCAAGTAATTAAAAAATTTTTTGAAATTAAATTAAATTTTTGTGGGAAAATTTAATAAATTAATGGTGTACGGAATTTTCGTCTCTGGAAAATTCGTCTCCAAGACTTTTCGGAACTTTCGTCTCCAACATTTTCGGAATTTTCGTCTCCAGCGGAATATTCGTCTCCAAGGAAAAAAACGGAATATTCGTCTCCGCAATTTTCGTCTCCGCTAGGAATTTTCGTCTCCAGTCCCCGTTGACGGAACAACACCCCCGTTGACGGGGCATCTTCCCCCGTTGACGGAACAACATCCCCCGTTGACGGGGCAACTTCCCCCGTTGAAGAACCAACACCCCCGTTGACGGGGCAACTTCCCCCGTTGAAGAACCAACACCCCCGTTGACGGAACAACTTCTCCCGTTGACGGAACAACTTCCCCCGTTGACGGAACAACACCCCCGTTGATGGAACAACACCCCCGTTGACGGGGCATCTTCCCCCGTTGACGGGGCATCTTCCCCCGTTGACGGAACAACATCCCCCGTTGACGGGGCATCTTCCCCCGTTGACGGGGCATCTTCCCCCGTTGACGGAACAACATCCCCCGTTGACGGGGCAACTTCCCCCGTTGAAGAACCAACACCCCCGTTGACGGGGCAACTTCCCCCGTTGAAGAACCAACACCCCCGATGACGGGGCAACTTCCCCCGTTGAAGAACCAACACCCCCGTTGACGGGGCAACTTCCCCCGTTGACAAGCTGGAGACGAAAATTCCTAGCGGAGACGAAAATTGCGGAGACGAATATTCCGTTTTTTTCCTTGGAGACGAATATTCCGCTGGAGACGAAAATTCCGAAAATGTTGGAGACGAAAGTTCCGAAAAACCTTGGAGACGAATTTTCCAGAGACGAAAATTCCGGCACTCAAATTAATCCGCAAATATAAAAAAGAATTTAAGTTTATTTTTATTGCTGTGGACAATTGAAATAGGGCACTGATCGGTTTTACTTGAATTTTTATTCTGATTTTTTGTTTTCTGATGTCAAAATTCTGGTTCTGATTTTTCTGAAATTCAGGATTCTGATTTTTTTTATTCTGGTTTCAAAATTCTGATTTTCTTTTAATTTGAAAGTTCTGATTTTCTGTTCTGAAATTAGAAATTCTGATTTTTCGATTTTTGATTTTCCGCGTTCAAAATTCTGATCTTTCTGTAACTAAAAATTCTGATTTGTTAGGTTAAAAGTGTGATTTTTATTTCTGGAATTTCTGACTTTTTCCAATTATCCCTAAATTTTCTTTATTTTTACTAATTAATTTTTTTCAGCATAAACTTGAGTATTTTAATTCAAATAACAACAGCATTAGAACAAATAAGAGATCCAAATATTGAACAAATATTTTCTGATGATTTAATAAATACAATAAAATTTATAAAAAAATTGAAAGAAGAAAATAATTTTTTTAAAATTATTTTGGAAAGATATTCAAATTTATTAAAAATGTTTATACCAGAAAATGATTGGATATTTGTTGTTGATAATGAAAATAATAAAATTGAGGCTAAAGAAAGGGAGGAAGAAGAAAGAAATTTAATTGAGAAGGAAATTGTTGCTGTAAATAAATTGGAGGAAGAAATTAATAAAATTATTGAAGAAGAAAAAAATTTAAATAAAAAGGTAGAGGGAAGAAATTAAAATTTTTGTTAAGGGGGAGGGGGAGGGAGGGACTTGGGAGGGAGAAAAAAAAGAATGGGCAGGTCCTTTCGTGGTTCCAAAAATTAATCGGTTCCAGTTTTTAAAATTTTGGTGGTTCCTAGAACTGATTCCAATACTTGTGTCCTCTTTTTCTTTGAGAAAAAAGAGCGAAGACAATGGGGCGGGGCTTATGGGGGGGGGGACTACAACTGTTCCAAAAATTAATCGGTTTCAGTTTTAAACGGATTTAAAATATTTTGGTGGTTCCTAGAAATGATTCCAAGGACCGGGGAAAGTATTGGGATTTAATTAGTTTCTTTTAAAATTATCCAAAAAAAATTTTTTGTCTTCTTTTTAATGCTTGTAGAATTCTGGTCATTATGTTCCTTCCCCTCCCTTCCCCCCTTATAAGGGTTATACGAAGCCTATCTTTTATTTGGTCGTCCTATGATATTGGGTCTTCCAATTCTTTCAATTTTTGACGAATTTTTAATTTTTCTGAATTTTGTTTTTAATTAAAAAAATTTTTTTTTAAGCCAGAAAAGCAATTATTGTCAATATCAACACAAACAGACTACCAACAACAACAAAATATCCAACAACAAATTAATCACCAACAACAACAACTTAATAAACAAATTAAAATTATTCAAGATTGGGGAGAAACTAATTTTAATATAAATAGATGGATATGTCACAATGCTATGCTTTACAAAATATTTAATCGATGATGAAATAAAATTATTTTTTTTAATTTTGTGTCAATTTTTCTTGGTTTTTGTATTTTCATTATTTTATTTTTTCAAAAATATTTTTTTATTTCTGTCTTTAAAATTAAAAAATGAATTTTATTGGCTCTGGTTTGGTTTAGTAGTCCATTCTAAGTTTACGAGTCCATTGAAGGAGAGTGAAGGCTTTTTTGCTCAAATTGTGAAAAGGGGAATACCGTATTTTTTGTATTAGAGCCCCACGCTGTAATAAAGCCCCACTTTTTAAAATTTACACATACGTTAATAAATTTATTTTTAATACTGTACAGCCTTTTCTATCATTTCCAGTCAAATCAAAGCAGTTCATTTCAGTTAGGTTCTGTCACTGGAGGCATAGATTGATTAGAGTTCAGCGGGATCGCGGTCGGGATCGGGTGGGGGTATACCGGGTTTTTCGAATCCCGATCCCGATTTTTCGGATCCTGAACCCGAAATATATATCCCGATCCAGGCCAATCCCAATCCCGAGGCTGGGATCCGGGATCGGGATGTGCATCAGATCCAGATGCAAAGTCTGTGCAAAATTTCACAGACTAGAAGTCTGTGAAATAAAGTAGAGTAAGTCGAGTTTGAGCATTTTCGAGTTACTCTATCTGCCCAATAGATAGAGTAACGTGATATCCTTCTCATTCCTCTTATCACTCGATATCCCTTTAATCTACACGAATCAACGAAATAATATTATCCATTGATTTTCCACCCGGAGCCCGGAGTCAACATACCTTCTTAATCACATCTATATCCTTCCATTGAGACTGAACCGGAATATATACACGAGAGTGAAACGTACGGACTGAAGCAAAATAGAAGCGAATCTTCAAAGGCTCGATAGGATTCGAACCTTCCACAAATTAAAATTCCAATTCGGCCTTAAATCCAACTCAAATGCACTTAACCGCGCCTCACGCGTAACTATCAAATTTGGAAATATCTCAATGTTGAAATTTGCTTTTGTGATTAAACTTTAATTGATTTGATAAATATAGTTAACCGTATAATTGCAAAACCTATTATTTATTTCTAAAAATAGGTTGAAAAATAGAGCCCCACGCTCTATTAGAGCCCCACGCTGTAATATAGCCCCACTTTGGAGGATAGTTGAAAAATAGAGCCCCATGGGGCTCTAATACAAAAAATACGGTACATATGTATTTATTCTTTTTTATATTATTTCTTTTTTAGTAGTTTTTTGAGAAAAAAGCTGATTTTGAGATTTATTTATAAAAAGTTATTAGTAAAGGAGTATTTTTTGTCTAAGTGAGTTCCAGAAGTAAGAAAACGGACAAACTAAAAATTTTAAATCTCCAAAAACAGTATATAATACTAACGATTAAGGGCAAAATGTAATTAAAATAAAGAAACAGAACGAAACCAAGAATAGGGAAATTCTACTTAGATAATTTCAATAAGTATTAAATATACATGTGATAATCTCAAAAATTTATTCTCAACCTTTAAACAAAAAGAAACAAATTATATCGATACGCGGAAAGTAAATTGTTTACTCCGTACTCTAATTTGTCATATCCTGGTATAGTATTAGATGATTGGGAGAACAATCCAAAGTCAATCCAGCTCCCAGACCATGTCCAAGCCTTATTAAATAGAAATACAAATCCACTGAATCCTTCCTTTGTAATTAAAGATCCAATTGCACCATACACGTAATACATAATCGTTTCTAATGATTTGAGCTCTTTGTGTCTTCTGAATTAAAGAAAAATAAATGAAAAGAATATTGGGCGGTAAATGTCCAGCTCGTCGTCCCCATGTGTCAGCAAATGACTTTCTGAAAAAATGCATTTTTCCTGCATTCTTCTCCTCTCCTCTCTCTACCATAATTTTTCTCGGGCTGATAGGTTGACAGTTTGACGCGAATAACAAAGGAAGCAAACATGTTTTTGAACACAATGAAGGTTTAAAATTTTATTAAAAGCGATCAGAGAGGTGGAACCAATATTTCACTTGTTATTTAAACCACTCTGGAAAGAGCGCAAGTTTGATATACACAATCCCCTCAATATATCAACCAACCATTAATATTTGCTCAGGACCATTTTCTCCTACACAAGCATTTATGAAAGCTTGTTTAATTGGTACACTTCTGCTAAACACAGGGTTCGTTGCATAGTCAACTGACAAACTGAGAGAGTCGATGCGCATTGTTACTTGCTAAATTATTATAAACATTTAATCCAACTTTCTTTCTAAATTTTAATTAATTTAAAATAGGATTGATCCCGATTCTTCGGATTGAAAAGTTTTTGGCGACTCAGGCGAAAATTTTTGAATTTTCAGATTTTTAAGATATAATACTTGAACACCCTTGGTATTTAATATTTAAAAGTAGAAGTATTTTAGAAAACAAAATACTAATTTTAAACTCATTCATTTTTGGAAGGAAATATACTAAACACCGTTTAAAGCTTAAGATTCGAAATCTCATTAACCAATAATTTCTTTGGTATTTAAAACAACCTACATTTAAATATGTCGAAATATCGAACATGTCCAATACTTTTCCTTGAATGTTTTGCAAATTAACATGCACATTGTTGAAGCTATTTTTCATTCCTCTATTAAGATTCATCATTGCTTGGTATTCTTTTGACTCTTTCTATAATTAAAAGCAACTAATATACTGATATTTAAGGGTTGGTCAAGTTTTCTCAAGCTAAATATATGATGACCGACTCGATTTTAGGAATGCCATTTTGGCAACCTTGGCTCTAGTATAGCTTGATATTTTTAACCCTCGATACCTATTGGACGAACCTTTCGAAATAACAATCTCTTCGTTCTCTTCAAGTTATTTATATCGAAAGTTTGGTGTATACTAGGGTAGACACGGCCAGTTTTAACCAAATTTTTGATATTTTTTGCCTAGAATTAACCATTTTATGAATTTTAAAACCCCAAAATTTTTGAGATGAGTGGTATTTAAAAGAGTAACCCCCAAAAATGGAATTGGTATTTAACTAAAACTCAAATTTCTAAATTTAGATTAATCAAATAATCAAAAAAGAGATTTATATTGTAATATAGGTATTATAGAGATGGAAATTGGTCTTTTATTAGAATAAACTAATTAAATATAATTTAAAAAATAATTACGGCAAAAGCTTTATTTAGAGATGCTGCTACCAACGCACTGACTGGGTCAGACATTTTCATTAAATCCAGTGTGGTTTGTTTAGCTACCTCAAGGTGCTCTAGCCAGTCTGCCATTGGACTGGCTAAGTTTGAAAAGGCCGTCAAAAATTCATTCACTTCCTCGATTACTTAAAAAATTTTGAAGATATTTAATTTTTGGTTACGTGACGAGGATATACTATCGAATTGGTTAAAACGATATTAGTTTTTACATTATAGGTATTAGCGAATATAATATTAATCTAGCCTTGGGTTGGAGGATAGTTCAATTTGTGTTCTTGGTAGGGTACTTAACTCAAATGGTTCTATTTAGGGTAACCCAACTTACAAAACGTCGTCGATTTTTTGGCAAAAACCTCGACCTGAAGGCTCTACCTCGACAAACCCCTATCCCAGACACTCCCAACTACGAGGGGTTGGGTTGCTGTTATGACCCCGCTTACGAAGAGATCAGAACAAAACGTTTATCGCACACGAAAATACAGAGCAGGTGAAGGTAGGTAGAAAAAACTAAAACTGGGAGCGAACTAACTATTGGCTGGGCTTTTATACTAATCACTTTAAGGGCTGACGCCCATACACAACACCTCCCCCCTTGAAAAAAAGGTTCGGCTTCACTTAAAGCCGAAGCTTTACAATATACTCAACACTTTGCCAGCCAAACAAACAAACAAAAATACATACAAAAATTTGGGGGACAATGGGAACAAACAAAAAAATGCAACATTACAACAAAAAAATACAACAATATTATCACAATTATATTTTGACACATCTACATCTCCATTTGCTTATCCTCTTCAACATCTTTCATCTTTGACTTGTTCCCATTTGCTTCTTTCATCTTTGATTTGATCTTCTTTGAGCTGTCCACACTGCTAGCACTCGAAGAAGTCACACTACTTTCACTCAACCCTTTTTCTTCACTCATGTTCATCTTTTGCATATCTTCGTTCAACAACTTCTTTTTATTACTCCACTCATCACGACGGATTTCTTTAAACGACCTGGTCACAATACTCTTTAGCACTGACACTTTGACTTTCCAGGCGTTTTCCGTTTTGCGCAAAATTTCACCCTTGAGCCACTCAATTTTACCACTTCGTTTATTGGTGTTCTTCACTTTCACTTTTGTCCCGTTCGGGAACGCATTTTTCTGTATCTTGAAGTTTGCCTTCTTTTTACTCCACTTTTTGTATTTTGGCTTTTGACTTTGCACTGACACTTCTTTCAAGCCCGGCAAGCCCAAGATACACACTTCACTATTCACTACATGGAACTCCATAAAGACATCTTTGTCTTTCACTCTCACTTTACTTTTGAACTTTCCTTCAATTTTCACTTTGTTGTCACCCAGCCCTATACCACTGTAATTCACTTTTTCAATTGTTGGCTGTCCAATACTTTTCCACACTTCTTTAGTGACAACATTTATCTGCGAAGCAGTGTCGACAATCATTTCAATATCCAATTCTCCAAACTTCACTTTTTGCTTAATCCACTCTTCTTTTTCTACACTTTGCATTGGATCGAAAATATCCAGAATTGCACAATATGGAGAACCTGAATGATTATTACAATTACTCCACTGCCTTTTAGGCTGATACTGTTTATCATTCAAGAACTTACAGTGCATTCGCCAATGACCGAAACGTCCACAATGACTACACTTTTTCTCAATCACATTTTGTTGATACTTGACGTTTGGCTTGGTCCACTGTTTTTTGCACTCACTTCCATTTTCACTTTCACTCTTTTCATAACACTTCACTTTTTGCACTGTATTTACTTCAGGCACTTCTTTTTTCACTTCACTAATTTTCTCTTTTACCAGGTACAGTGCCTCACTTTTGTTTGCCATATGTGCCCGACACTCTTCAATAATTTCTTTCAAGGTCACTGCCTGTCCTCTTTCACTTTTACTTTCAACACTCTTCATGGCAACTTGTCGCACTGAGGTAGCATCACTAGGCAAACCTGAAATAAAAATAAGAATTTTCAATTCTTCAATCGACAAGGCCATTTCTGCACGCTCACATTGAGCATTCACTACATTCCCAAACTCGACAATGTCTTGAAGGGCACTACACTTAACATTTAAGGCCTCGAACCTTTTCAACAATTTAGACCTATGGTCACTAAACTCTTTCACTAACTCAATACAGAGTTCGTCAAACTTCATCTCACTCAATTTGGTTGGCAGCATCTTCCGTTCAATCTGGGCATACTCTTCTGGCCCCAATTTACTCAACAACAATCTGACTTTAGAGGATTCTGGCAGGGTTTTACCCTCCTCCTCAAAATAGGAACGATGCCTGCCTAACCATGACTCAAAGGTCATACCACTCGTCAAATCGAAACTAAACTCACCGATCATGCCAACCAATTTACTATACAGCTCGGTGTCGTTCAACTCACTCGGCTTTAACAGCCTCACTAACATTTTCTCGAACTGCTCCTGTTGAGCTTTCAGCAATTTCTCCAATACTTTTGCGTCCATGTTCACTCACTAAAATAAACTTTTTATCACTACACTTTTACTAACACTACAATTTCACTAACCTTTTCGGTTTTACAACACTACAATTGTCCACACAGCTTTTCCTTTCCTTGAAGTGCACACAGCTTTCGTTGACGACACACAGCTTACGTTGACGACCGCTTACTGAAGTTGACGAGACTGGTTCTTTTACTCGACCGCGCCACTGTTATGACCCCGCTTACGAAGAGATCAGAACAAAACGTTTATCGCACACGAAAATACAGAGCAGGTGAAGGTAGGTAGAAAAAACTAAAACTGGGAGCGAACTAACTATTGGCTGGGCTTTTATACTAATCACTTTAAGGGCTGACGCCCATACACAACAGTTGCTACCTTAATTCTATTCCATTTCCCACCAATTAAACTTTTATTATCATTATCATTTTATTTATAATTTATCTGATTGTTAGTGGCCTTTTTATAAGGTTCTTTTCGATGAATAAAAAAATCACAGATACATATGTAATATACTAATTTTAATAAATTAGTAAACTAAAATACGGTAAATTGAATAAGCCTTGAAGAGAATTCTCTAGTAAAACAAAAATAGTATCCTCGTAAACAGGAAAAATAATAAAGAATTTTTTCACTAAAATCCAAAATTTATCCAAGATCTATATATCCTCTATATCCTTTTTTAATTAAAAAACATAAATACCATCAATCTCAGGTTGGTGTACTTCCGATTTAATATAAGCACAACATAACAGAAAAATATAAAATTTAAATTCCATTTTCTATTAAAAAATTTTTGTTTAGCAAAAAATAAATTGCCATAAAATAAACAATATTTGGGAATATTGAGAGAAAATAATTGCCCATAAATATTTAATAAGGAGCAAAAAAATGGAAAAAAGGAATAAAGAATCATTAAAAATTTACTGATAAGTAACTATTCTATTAAAAAAAAATTTTTTTTTAACCCAAAAAATGACTGTGATGTTATGAGAATCAAACAAAAACTATCAAATTTAATCATTTGTAATTAAATATTTTGCTTAAATATCCATCGATAAAGATAGCAATTATTTACTAGGAATAATTAATTGTTGCGACATACGAGGACAAAATTGTTTATTTTTATTTTATTTTTTATATCGAAAATAACAGGAAAATATGAGAGCAATTAATCATCAGGAAAAAGGAATAAACAAGGAATTTTTTGACAAAATTTAACAAAAATTCAAAATTCCCTTTCCCTTTCCCCCTCCTCCCCTTCCCTCCATTCAAATAAATCTTTCCATTCATTTTTATTTTTCCAATTTAAAGCATTATTTGTATACATGGACACAAGTATTTTTTGTTGTTGTTCTAAATCTCTGAGGAAAAGGACTACCTGGAAAATTAATTAAAATTAATTAAAAAGAGCTTTTCCTATTGGGTACCTAACAGGGGTGGAGATTTTGAATTTTTTAAAGTCGGACCGCGGAAGCGGATTCCCATCCCTGGTACATAATTTACCAACTACTATAGAATTTTCTTTGGGGATTCTAATTTTTTTAATATCTTTCTCGTGTCTGACAATTTAGGCAGTAGGCATTGGAATTCGACATCAGACCAGGGACCGGGGTTTCATAGCCGGGTAATCCAGAAACTGGATATTTTGATAAAATCAGCTTTTTCGGAGCTCCCTAGTTTCAGGGTTTTAATTCGAAAAACTGGGTTAATTTTAAAATCTTAAGGTTTCTGTCAAAATACTTTCAACCCTTTACCCTTCCCTTTTAAAAAATTTTAAAGGACAAGACTCCCCACCCCCCCCCCCCCCATAATTCCCAAAATTTTAATTAAAAAAAATAAATTTAACTGGAAATATATCCAAATTATTAAATTGTTTTTTTCTTCTGAAATAAATAAAATTTGAAGTATTTTTAAGTAAAGCTAATAAATTAACAAATTCTGTATTTGTAAATAAATAATTAATTTCTTGTAATTCAATAAATATAGCTGAACAAGTAATTGAATTTATAAATAAAGATTTGGTACAAAATAGTTGAATTGAAGAATATATTTGGTTATAACCTTTTTTGAAAGTTTAAAATTAGAAAAAAATTAATTTTTTTTTTCTTTCCCAGTTTAGTAAATTAAACAAAAATGAAAGTCAGTGAATGGGATCAGTCATCAAAAATTTTCTCCGCGGCTCAATAGGATTGTACCCCGTCCCCTAAAGTCGGGGAATTTGAGTTTTTTTTGAAAATTCCCCGTCCCCGAAAGGAAAAAATTTTCCCCATCCCATCCCACCTCCTTGGCTTTGCTTCCCCTAGAAATTTTCTAGGTGGCCCTCCCACGGGGAACAATCCTACTGCTCGACGCCCCACCACCGACTGAACCCTGAATCGAAGAGCTTTTAGGCTCGGGTCCCGTCCAATCTTTTACTAATTTGATCGGCCACTTTTTTAAAACAATGAACGAATTGTACTAAATAACATAGGCCCAAACAAAAAATAATACTAAAATCAAATGTCACCAAAACGTGCTTTCGAAAATAAGGGAACAGAAAATAGCTAAAATTCTGATTTTTCTGAAAAGCAATACCTCAAAATACTTTTGGTTTAGTGGGAAAATTCCAGTTTCTGCTGTTATATGGCTCTGGTTCGAGTCTAGCTTTTGAATATTATTTTTAAAAATATTTATTTAAGTGCCAAAAGAATTAAAATTATTTTTTGAGGAATTCTGGGAAAGTTCTGATTTTTTAAATCTCTTCCACTGATTTTTCATTTTATTAAATACCTACCGTAATGCAAATGAATCATTGAAAGATGATTTGACCGTGGAATGCCACAAATTAATTCTGGAAGTTTTAAACTTGGATTTGTTCTAAACCAATGAATCTTTAAAAAATAAAAAAAAATTTAAAAAAAATTTAATTCTTTTTACATTATTTCCATTTTCTGCCAATTTCAAAGATTCTTCAAAAATTACATGTAAAGGTTCTACTGTATCTGGATCATTAGCATCAATAAAAAGTACAAGAATATTTGAATTAGGCACAGATTCAGGAGATTTATATGTTGAGAAATACATTGACAATTAGGTAATTCACAAATAATTCTAAATTTAATCTAAAATTTATTTTATTTTTGTTGTGCGCCAAAACATTTTTATAACGCGTTGAAACGCCAATTTTAGCGTTTTGTGTGGAAAATAAATTTTTGGCGCACAACAAAAAATTGAAGAAAATCGGAGTAAAACAAGGAAACAATTTCAAAAAAATTCAGAAACTAATCATAATTAAATCAGAAATGCCTATATTCAAAAATACAACTATGTAGTGTAGTGACCGGCAAAATCGATTTTGTCGGACCCGGATTCCGGATTTGTAACTTGAAACGGACCGGATCCGGTTTTAATCCGGAAATCACGAAAAAACGGATTTGCGACCCGGACTCCGGGAAAATCCGGCCGGATCAGGTCCGGTGCCGCTCACTAATGTAGTGTATCCATCTAAATTTTATTGCACCCACGCAAAAAATATTAATTTATTGTAAATTTCTACAAAAATAAATATTAAAAAAATCAAAACACATAATTAATTTATTCATTATTCACATTTTTTTGTAATTAAAAAAATTCTTTTAAAAAATTACAAAAAATATTTTTGTTAAATTTTGGGAATTTATTTAAACTAAATAAATTATTTTCTTCAAAAAATAAAATTTTTTCCAAATTTTCTGGAATTGTACAAATTAAATACCCATCTTTTTCCAATTGTTTAGCTAATTCTAATTGGTGATTATTCATTAAATTATTGTTAATTATTGCAATAAAAGGCTTTTCTAGTTCTAAAACTTCCAAACAAGTACCAGCACCGGCATGTCCAATTATTAAATCGGCATCTTTTTTTTAAAGTTTTTAATGAGTAAACGAGAAAAAATATTTAAAAAAAATTTAAGCCTAAAACGAAGCCTAAGCCATTTCAAAAACTATAAGGCAATTACTTGCCAAGCACCCCCCCCCCCCACATAGGAGAGCAGTTTCCTCTCCTACTCAAAAATCATAAGGAGAGCAGTTTCCTCTCCTACTCAAAAATCATAAGGAGAGCAGTTTCCTCTCCTATCTTAAAATGTGGACCCAAGGTATTATTATACACCCATGGATCGAGGTTTCTTTAAATTTTTAAAATCAGTTTTATACTAGAAAGGACTTTGAAAATAACGAGGAAAAGTGGGGAAAATAGGAAAATCATTACTAATTGTTATTCCGAGTTTGTCCATAACCTCCTTGAAAAAACCCGTAAAAGAAGGGAACTGATCCAATTAGAATATTAAATCAGCCGTTCCATTTTATATTTTATTTGTTTAGAAAAATCATTTTGAAATAGTTAAACATAAAAAAATACCTTCCATTTCACTGCGAATTGAATCCTTGTAATGAAAAAGCTCAATCTAAAAATAAATTTATTAATAAGGCTGTAAGGAAATATTTGCGGACAGAAAAGTTAAGAAAGCCGTTTTTCTACTTCCTTTAAGCTTATTTAAAAATGAATTGTAGAGTTTAGTCTAAGCTACGATTTATTTTTTTCATTAATAAATCCCAAAAAGTTAAGAAATAAAAATCTGTCCACAAAATTAAAAAAACCTCAATTCCACTAATTTTTCCTTCCCAAATTTCTTCTCCTTCTTTTTTAAAACAATTTAAACATTCAGGTATTTTCCCATTTCCATTTTGTATAATTAATTTGTTAATTCCAATTTTTAAAAATTTCCTCAAAAAATCATCAGTTAAAATGGTAAAAATTAATTTTTCGAATTGAGTACTTCCAACAGTCACAAAACATTTTGACATTTTTTCTCTTTAAAATTTAGAGGAATACCCAATTAATTCTTCAACTGGTTCGTATAGCCAATTATCTCTTCTTGTTATTAAAAGTTGATTTTGAATAAATGCGAGGGCACGTTCGTGGGCTTCTTTAAATTAAAAGAAAATTTTATTGGAAATTTTTGAAGGGTTTTAAAGGTAAAAATTGGTTTAAAAAATTAATTGTGCTCGAAAATACTCGAAAATAATTTTTGAAAATTTTCTAGTGTCTAATTATTAAATTTTGAAATAATATTAATGAGTGGGATTCGAACACGAATCCTATAAAAAAGAAAGCCTAAACCTTTCCCACACACCAAAGAACAACAGTGATTGAAGAGTCAAAAATAGGGTTTTATTGATTCCTGCAAAATCTTCGGATACCCCTAACAGAACCGAAAAATGGGATCGAAAAATTTTTCATACCAAGGTTGGCCTCCCTTTTTCCTTCTAAAGAATGTACATAATAGATAATTTTTTCTTCCTCAATTTCACGCAATTTCCTCGTGAAAAAATTCGAGTAAGCGACAACGATTTCAATGAAGAGCTTGGACGTCGGTAAAATTGTGAAATAAAGAAGGATTGTCCATTATGCACATTCTTAAGAAAGAAAAAAAGAGGGGAAGCCTTGGCATTTCCGATTTGGTTTGACAATGTCTTAAAGTCTTTCAGAATCGTTTATCATCTCTTGAACTGAATGAGCTACATCCCAATATACCGCCGAGTTAAATTAATGAATCCGGGAAGCCTGGTAAAGTTTGATTCAACTGGTCGAGGAAAATCGAGCCATACCAGCAACTTCAAATTCGACAGTTTTGAAGGAAGTTATGGGCAGCGGTATATTGGACTGTTCTCCCATAAAAGAAGGATATAAGGGCTGTTTGGACCCCAAGATAATTTTTGAAAAAAAAAACTTGAAAAGAAACCTTTTTCACGCTTTGCAGAAAGTTTTTTCACAACAGCTTCGTCCTCTACTCCAGTCAAGTATTTACTTGCAATACCAGCAACTTCTAGAAAAACAAAAGAAAAAAATTTGATTAAAATTTAAAAACCTTTTTTTGATGATTTTGGTGTAGATGCTTCTTTAGATACCAAAGTTATCCAATTACGTGCACTTCTTCTGGTAATTCTAACTCCGCTTGTTCCAGATGATGAATTATTGTTGTTATTATTGTTATTATTCATAAAAGTGATATCTAAATAAAATTTATAACGAACAGATAAGCCTAAACTCTGGTTAAAAATCAGTTGAAAAATTGAGGAAAAAGAAGAAACGGAAAAGATCGAAGAAATCGTGTCGCTCTAAAAAAACTAGTTCTCAATAGACTCTAGCCACTCAATTGCGGCACCAAACAGGCTGTTCAAAAAAAGAATTTTTGAGTCCTAAAAATCTATGAGAATTTCTGAATTAGCACGACAGACTCAATTGGTATGTTAGTGATAACGTAGCTAGAGAAAAATGCTAATCGATATTTATTTGTAAATTTTTTGCAATTATTTTTTTATTTATCTTGGCTTATTTCTATTTGTGATTGTTTAATTTTTATTTATAGCAATTATATTTTTAAGTTCTTTTAAATTATGGCTGATAATCATATTGTTGGAGGTTCCCCGTCATCTTCGGTTTCTAGTTCGGCACCTTCTATAGCGGATAATGTTAACACTGTCTTTCTGGTCGGTTCGATTACACTGCAGCAAGCAATCGATTCGATTTCTAACGACATGGAGTCACCTGTTATATCGGTAGGTTTTTACTAATTACAATTTGATTTTCAAATTTAGTTGCATTCGGGAGCCAATTTAGCTCGTTCGTTAGAAATATACAATCGTTATCTCCATCCTCCTGGACATGCTAGCCTGGAACTTCCTTTTGCTCAAGTTATTGCGCAGCGTGAAGAGGAGGCACAACAGCTTGCTAATAACCAAGCGCAAGATCTTGGCATGAGAGTTGATCCAGCAAGAGCTACAAGATTGGATAATGGACATTTTGAGTTGATGGTAAATTTTTCCCGTTCTTATTCCACTTTCTTTATAAGCTTTAGCTTGACTTATTTTCAATCTCTGATTCTATATTATAGGACATCTGTGAAAAATGTGAGGATATTTCACTGGGAGACTCTGAGATTTGTCCTCACCATCAGAGTCAACACACACAACTGAGAACAACCAAATCACAACATTTAAATTGTGAGAGTGTTGGTAAAAATGTAGCAACACAGCGTAAAACAAAAAAAGTTGTGCGTGTTGGCAATAGGAGGCGGATGATTGGTTGCCGAGTTAGATATAGTAAAGCGCTTAGGATTGGCAAAAAAATAATTTTATTGGTAAATATATATTTTACACATTTATTGGCCTGTTTACACTCATTTCATTTAAAAATTTTATTTTTTAGGCTGTTTGTGAGAATGGAAGTACGAGAGTTGACGTAATTCTTTATATTTAAGTTTTTTTCGAATATTTTATATTTAGTGGCAACCAGGACCGGAACATGCCTAAAGTGATTGAAGAAGTTTGTCAGTGTGGCAATGACTCTTAATTTATAAAAATATATTTGAAATCTTTTTCGACTCGGGTTTTCATTGAAAATAAATTTTTTGATTATATTTTATAATTTTTGAAACGTCAATTGTGTTCGTTCGATTTTGTACTTTTTTGAGTTCTTTTTAATTGTTAAATTGATTTTTTGTTTAGAAGAAAATCTAACATTGAACTATGTCTAAAGGTCCGCAACATTTCATTGATGAGGCAGCAAAAGCGGTTTTTTAATTTTATTTATCCTGTTTTTGGGGTCCGGGTTAAGTTTTTATGGTTCGGAATTGAGTATCGCGAGTGTACCAAGAATACATTTTTATCTTTTCCTGGGGGAGGTAGAATTTCTAATTTAATACTCTTATAAAACACTTTTTAAAGAATGATGACGAAGACCCGTTTTCTGAAACCAGAAGAAAAAATATTGCCGAACGTCAAAGTCAATACCAAAGTCGCGCACGAAAGCGACCAATTTCACCAGAGAGAGCTGATATGTTTGGTATTAAAATTTTCAATTTATTATATTAATTTTGTTAATTTTAGTTGATCAAACGCCTGATTTGCGTGACAGAACTTATGCCAAAATTATGCAAGAACAGTTGCTTACTGCCGAGAAGGTTTATTTTTATCGTCCTATTTCTTGATAGAAAACGGGCAAGGGCTGACGTTTTACGCATTTTTGCGTTTTTTTTTTATTGAAACGGGCCGTTCAACTCTTTCGGACTGACTGGACCTTTCTGCCAACCCTAATTGTTTGGTCCGCATTCTCGGGTTTTTGGCCTCTCGATTTTCGGCTTACTCCCTTCGTAATCATTCATGCTTCAGCAATTTTTAGGAAAAAATTGAAAAAGAATTGGTCGACAAGCATCAATCTGGCGAATTAAAAATAAACAGGCAAGCTAAAGGTTTTGCTCCTGAAGACACTCCAACTGAAAATATTGAAAATACACCTTCACAGGCGCCAAGAAAGAAAAGAATTGCTTTGAGTGGACATGCTATTGCTGCTGTAAGGGTTTTTTAAATTTTATTTTTAAGTAGGGAAATTTCTTTGAAATATGGATGAGACTGTTTGAGATAAAGTTGAATTGGGGTTTGGATTTGATTTTCAAACTTTTCTTCGGTTCGGGTTTCGGGTCAAAAAAGATTGGGCTTTGGGTAACCCACACAATCCCTGCTTTATAGCGTCAAAAATCTAGCCCTAATTTGTTAAGGGAAAAAATTTCTGAATTTCTTTGTTACTCTTTTCAGAAAAAAAGAGTTGAGGAAATTTACTTAGATTATAGAAAAACGTTTAAAGGTTCTATTTGGACATCATTTTCCACCTATTTAATTTCTTTTTTAATTTAAGGATAAAACACCAAACGTTGCCCAATGGGATGAAACTCCAGCACATATTTCTGCATTAGACTCAACTCCAGCAACAGATAAACAATGGGATTCCACACCTTCACAAACACCTCGTCGCAATCGTTGGGATGAAACGCCAAAAGAATCTGTTCGAGATGGAGGAATGACACCTGGATGGGGCTCGGAAACACCCAGAGACATCAAAATGGACTTGAGTGAAAGAGCAGAGGAAACTCCTGGCGCTTCAAAGAGACGTTCTCGTTGGGACCTTACTCCATCACAAACACCATCAGAAACTCCAATGGCCGGTATTGACGCAACTCCAACACATTTTACACCAAAAATTATGCAGAATGGGGGAATGACTCCTTCAATGCTAACTCCTGGAGGAACAACACCAATTGGAACCCCAGCAATGGGAATGAAGACACCGGCTGTTCCATTCATTCCAATGACACCAGAACAGGCAGCAATTTATAAATGGGAGAAGGAAGTGGATGATCGGAATCGTCCTTTGTCTGATGAAGAATTGGATGCTTTAATGCCGCCTGGTTTTAAAATTTTGGCACCTCCATCTGGTTTATTTTTTAATATTTATTTTGGTTTTGGGTTGTGGGGTTAGGTTACTTTTTCTAGGATATTTGGGCCAATTTTCATGAATTTTTGGGGAACTAAAATAGGATTGGGGTTTTGCTATTTTTTTCACTTACTCAGGGTAGCCTTCGGAATTTAACTCATGTTTATTTTCGTTGAGTTAACTTCTATTTTCGTTGAGTTAACTTTGTTGAGCTATGGTTAACCAGTAAATTGCTTAAATTCTTCTTTTAAGGTTATGCCCCAATTCGAACACCAACAAGAAAATTATTGGCAACACCTACACCAATGTCTGGGATCGGTGGTTTCATGATTCCACCAACACCAGAAAGAGGAGGTGCTGGTGCTGATAAAGGAGTCGGAGGAATAATAGATACTCAGCCAAAAGATCCAGAATTGCCAGCACTCAAACCTGAAGATATTCAATATTTTGACAAACTTTTGCAGGATGTAGATGAAAGTCAATTAACAAAAGCAGAAAGAAATGAACGTGAAATAATGGGTTATTTATTAAAAATAAAGAATGGAATGCCTTCACAACGGAAATCTGGACTGAGGAAAATAACAGAAAATGCTCGTCGTTTGGGCGCTGGACCTTTATTTAATCAAATTTTGCCACTTTTAATGTCTCCAACACTTGAAGACCAAGAAAGACATTTAATGGTTAAAGTTATTGATCGAATTTTATATAAACTTGATGACTTGGTTCGACCTTATGTTCACAAAATTTTGGTGGTAATTGAACCTCTTTTGATTGATGAGGATTATTATGCTCGTGTTGAAGGTTTGGAAATTTATTTTTGAGGGGGGGGGGGGGAGGGGTTTGGATTATCTTTTTAATCACTAGAAATAGCTAGAAATGACAATAAGTCTAGCTGCTTATGTTTGGAAATTGCCTCCAAATTAACAAAATCACCCGCAGGTTATAGGAAAGGGCCAAAATTCTGAAGCATTAATGACAATTTCCTGACTATTTTACCAAAATTTTCTCAGGTTTTCTGAATTTCTCCAAAGTTCTGTGTTTCCAAACTCTAGAAATTTTTAATTAACATAAAACCAAAAAATTGTTAAAATTAAAAAATTATCATTTAGGCAGAGAAATAATTTCAAATTTGGCCAAAGCCGCTGGATTAGCAACAATGATCTCAACAATGCGTCCTGACATTGACAATGTAGATGAATATGTTAGGAACACAACAGCTCGTGCTTTTGCAGTTGTGGCCTCAGCTTTGGGAATACCTGCACTTTTACCTTTTTTGAAGGCCGTTTGTAAAAGTAAAAAGAGTTGGCAGGCTAGACATACAGGTTTGTTTGTAGTATTTTTATTAAATTGGGGATATTGAAAGGTAAAGGTTTTGCCCTTGGAAGACATCGATCTTCCGACAGCTAGTCTTTCTTCCTGGAGTAGAATTTATGTATGTGAATAAAAAATAGTGACCTACTTTTTAGATACCCTTAGATTTAGGTACAGCCTCAATTGCTAGGCGCTTTCGGTCACCACGTACGGGTGTTCTACCGACTAAAAAATGCCGGGCGCTGCTTCCACTTTCTTTTTTTTAAGAAAACCCCCGCTCCGACCTAGTAAGTATTTTAAATGTCAGCCAGTAGGATTATCTTCTTTCTTACAAGACGAGGATTTTTTAACTGAATAAAAATACACAGTCGGACCTCTTTTTAAATACCCTTGAATTAGGTACGGCCTCAATTTAAGATACGTTTTTTAATATTAATAGTTGAACACGGATTCTAATAAAGACACAATTTTAAGGTATTAAAATTGTCCAACAAATTGCAATCCTTATGGGTTGTGCTGTTCTTCCTCACCTCAAACAACTTGTTGAAATCGTAGAAGGTGGACTAGTGGATGACCAACAAAAGGTTAGAACAATTACTGCCCTCGGTATTGCTGCTTTGGCAGAGGCTGCTACTCCTTATGGAATTGAAGCTTTTGACTCTGTTTTGAAGCCGTTATGGAAAGGTTTTTAAATTTTTGCTAAAATATCTGTGAGATTCACTCCAATACAGATATCTCTATGTTTTTGGGTTGATCCTGTATATTTTCGGGTTTGACATAAAAAAATTTTTCTTGTCTGTCATTGAACCTTTTCTAATTTTCGCTATCTGTTTTTCTTTTTAGTTACTTCTAAACTTAAATCCGAAAAAGAAAGATTACATAGGATCACTGATCAGAAGATTCCTTATAAGATTTATTATGGGATCCTCTTCAACCGGGCAACTTTAGACGAGTGGAATCAGGGACAACAATTTATCAGTGACAATTAAAAATTTTTTATATAAATTTAAGGAATTCGTACACACAGAGGAAAA
Organism: Meloidogyne arenaria; assembly: GCA_036172955.1. Lineage (NCBI taxonomy): Eukaryota > Metazoa > Nematoda > Chromadorea > Rhabditida > Meloidogynidae > Meloidogyne > Meloidogyne arenaria. The sequence goes on along the minus strand of JARQAB010000012.1, from coordinate 4,086,705 downwards.
GGATTGGCTGCATTTCTAAAAGCTATTGGTTTTCTCATTCCGTTGATGGATGCTGAATATGCAAGTTATTACACAAAAGAAGTGATGCTTATATTAATTCGCGAATTTGTTTCTCCCGACGAAGAAATGAAAAAGATTGTTTTGAAGGTTTATTAAAATTATTTTTGTGTCTTAATTTAGGGTAATTCACGACTGGGTTTAAACCCCAAAGTTTTGTTATTTTGGCAAAACTTTGGTTAGGCTAAACTAAAAATCGTAAACCGGTGATGCCAGTCAATAACCTATCGTGAACTACCTTAAATTAAACCTACTATTTCTGCTTTAATTTTTTATTTTTTAAATCATTTTTAGGTAGTAAAACAATGTTGTTCCACAGATGGTGTAGAACCTCTTTATATTAGAGAAGAAATTTTGACTCCTTTCTTTAGAGCATTCTGGAATCATCGGATGGCTATGGATCGACGAAATTACAAACATTTGGTTGATACAACAGTTGAAATAGCTCAAAAGGTTTTTTGAAAAACTTTTAATATATGGTCGGGCCTCACTAGGGAAATTTGGGTTATCCCCCTAAATCCGATCCAAGGATTATTATTCAAAAAATTAATTTAAATAATGAATAGCCCAAAAGATTTTTTAGTTACAAATCTTTCAATATAGGGCTGAAGTGAGTCGGGTTGTGTTGTCAAAGATTTATTATTTTTCAGAAAATTATTTTTTCCATAAATTTTAGGTTGGTTCTGTTGAAATTGTTAGTAGAATTGTTGATGATTTAAAAGATGAAAATGAACAATACAGAAAAATGGTAATGGAAACAATTGAAAATATTATGGCTTTGATGGGGGCAGCAGAGATTGATTCTCGTTTAGAGGAACAATTAATTGATGGAATTTTATATGCATTTCAGGAACAAACACAAGAGGTTTTTAAATATTTTTTTTGAGATTAGAGAGTCTTTTCTGACCCTTCCGTCCCACTAATTACGCCCTTACAGTCTTTCCTGAATATTTCGCCTAATGGGACTAATTGCCGCGTCTATTTAATCGGCGATAGCTTCTTTTATTTTTTGGTTTCTTTAAAAAAATTTTTTTAAATATTCAGAGCCTTTGTTTGTTTGTCAATTTCCTTTCCTAAATATTTTATTTTTTTATAGGGCCTTCCAAATTTAACAAAATCTTCATTTTACATTTTTCTATATTTTTTTTGCAGGATCCAATAATGCTTGAAGGTTTCGGGACAGTCTGTAAAGCTTTAGGACGTCGAACAAAACCATACCTCCCCCAAATTTGTGGAACAATATTGTGGCGTTTAAATAATAAATCTGCTAAAGTCCGTCAACAAGCTACCGATTTGGTTTAATTTTTTAAGAAAAATATTTTTTTATTAAAAATTTTATTTTTTTAGATCGCAAAGATAGCCCCAGTAATGAATGTTTGTCAAGAAGAAAAATTAATGGGACATTTGGGAGTTGTTTTATATGAATATTTGGGCGAAGAATATCCTGAAGTACTTGGATCTATTTTGGGGGCATTAAGTGCTATTGTTTCTGTTATTGGAATGACTAAAATGACACCTCCTATAAAAGATTTATTACCTCGTCTTACACCAATTCTGAAAAATCGGTAAGAGTTTTTTTATTTTTGTTTTTCTCGAATGACATTAGGTCCCATTGGTTAAAATTCTTAAGATAAATTTATTCTTTCGGATTTTCTTTATTCCTCGACTAACCTACCAAAACTTTAATGTTAAAGGGTATCTGGGACTTCCCCAAGAACGTTAATAAAACTAGAATGGTTCACAACTACTGCTTATTAACCAATTAACTCCTTTTCGGTTAATCCTATGAATAATTTTTGGTTTTAGTTTTTATTTAAATATTATTTTTTGAGGAAATTTATTTAATTTCATTATTTTCACAAATCGATTTTTAATTTTTTCATCTTACTTTTTGGAAAAATGACAAAGTTTTTGGTTTTGAAAATAGGTTGTGAACCACCCCACTCTAGTTATTAATTTTATTTTAAATCCCACACTATCATATTCTCCATAATTAAAAATTTTTTTTCTTTAATTCAGACATGAAAAAGTTCAAGAATTTTGTATTGAATTAGTTGGTAAAATAGCTGATCGAGGCTCAGAATTTGTTTCTGCTCGTGAATGGATGCGTATATGTTTTGAATTGTTAGAATTACTTAAAGCCCACAAAAAATCAATTCGGCGAGCAGCAATAAATACTTTTGGGTATATTGCTAAAGCTATTGGTCCCCACGATGTTTTGGCAACTTTATTGAATAATTTAAAAGTACAAGAACGTCAACTTCGTGTTTGTACAACAGTGGCTATTGCTATTGTGGCAGAAACTTGTGCACCTTTTACTGTTCTTCCTGCTATAATGAATGAATATCGAGTACCAGGTTTTTGTTTTTTAAATTAAATTTCGGTAGCTATGGGAACTTTTATGGGTATTTGACTACTTTTCAGATAAATTTTGGGGATCAATCATAGATAAGAAATTCTGATTGTGTCTAATTGGGTCGTCGATTTGAATAAATTTCTCTATTGAACCGATATTTGAAGCAAATCCAATGCCTCTCGGGAACTTTGCTTACTATTAATAAAATATAGTTTGTTCACGTCCGTTTAATCTTCGCTTGCGGCGGTTCAATTGGAGAATAAGAAAATTAATTCCACCACGGGCAAAAATTAACCGATCGTGAAAAATCGAAATTGAAAGAAAATCTGAGCCTCATTAAGAGCCTCATTAATCAGAGCCTCATAATCAGAGATCAGAGCCTCATAAATCAGAGATTAATGAGAGCCTCATTAATCATTGGGTTTTTGATGTGAATTTAAGTTTGGATACTAAATTTAATTTTGGTCTTATTTAGATTTAAACTTTAGTCTAGGACTATCAACCTTAAGCAATTGTCGTGTATAAAATGTTATTTTTTTATGTAATCCTTCCCCATAATTTTCCGAATTAATTTTTTTATTAATTTTTTAATTTTAGAAATAAATGTCCAAAATGGTGTATTAAAAGCTTTCTCATTTATGTTTGAATATATTGGTGAAATGGCTAAGGATTATATTTATGCAGTTACTCCTTTACTTGTTGATGCTATGATGGAAAGGTTTTTAAATTTAATTTTTGGGAAAATATTATTTTTGATTGGGAAGGAATCGCAGGAAAATCCCTTAATGATGCCGACCTCTACTAATTACTAAAAGAAATAACGATTCGAATGACTCTTGGTTCAAAAAGATAAATCTTGGGGACGAGGTTAACCCAGGAAAACCAGCTTTTGGCGCTGGTCTAGTTTATGAGTCCAATGAAAAACGAGTTCAACAAAATTTAAAGTTTTGCATGTTCGCTTATAACTTGTATTGGGCTCGTAAATTTTCAATGTAGCCATAAATTAGAGCAGAGCCAAAAGTCTCTGGGCACAGGAAAAGCCCTCTCAAGCCTTCCCTCATACCTAAAATTAAATTTTTCTATATTTAAAGAGACGTAGTTCATCGTCAAATAGCAATTGATGCTTGTGCACATTTAATTCTCGGAGTGCATGGATTTGGTTGTGAAGATGCATTAATACATTTATTCAATTTTATTTGGCCAAATATGCTAGAAAATTCTCCTCATGTTATTCAACGTTTTGTTTTTGCATGTGATGCTTTGCGTGTTTCGCTTGGACCAATTAAAGTTTTGCAATATTGTTTACAGGCTCTATGGCATCCAGCGAGAAAAGTTCGAGAACCGACGTGGAAGGTTTTTTCTTCTTTTTTTTTTTAATTTTTTCTAAAAAAATTGTCCGCAAGTTTTATCCGCAGAATTTTGCGGACAAAATTTTTATCCGCAATAATTTTTGCGGATTCCGCAAGTTTTATCCGCAAAAATTTTTTGCGGATAATCCGCTTTTTTTTAATTTATTTTTAAGGTCTTCAACAATTTAATTCTTGGATCTCAAGATGCAGTTGTTGCTGGATATCCCCGAATTCAAAATACAGACAGAAACCTTTATACCCGTTATGAACTTGATTATATCCTTTGATGACACACGTTTTTCACAAACATTGTATTTTTTATTTTTAGAGAATTGGGGATTGGACTTGAATAATTAATTGATTATTGGATTAAAAAGTAATTGTCCGCAAGTTTCATCCGCAGATCTTGTTTCAATCTTTGGTTGTCAATTACCGGTTAAATTTCACCAGGCTAAAATGGGGGAATTTTAAGAATCTTTGGGCTGCCACAAGTGAAAATTAACCGGTCATGAACAACCCTAGAGATTGAAGGCGGACAAACCCCCCCCCCCCCCCCCCCCCATAGTTCAGTCCAATCCTTAATTTTTAGAATGAAAAATAAAAGTTGGCCGATTAAATATACCTATTTGTTTTTATTGGATAAAATATCCTAATAAAATTAAACAAAATTTTTTTTCAAGTTTTAAAATCTAAATGAATTAATCAAATCATTAGAATTCATAAAATCTGTAGTACAACAAAATATTTTAAAAGGTAAAGAATTTAAAATAGACATTTCTGCTCTAGTTATCCCTCCAATAACAAAAATTAATGTATGTTTATTTTCTTCATCTTTTTGTTGGAAATTTGAGTTGTTTTCTGTTGTTGTTTCCATTAAAGTTTTGTTAAAATCTATCCATTCTTTTTGCAATCCCTCTTCTATTATTCTAATTAAGAGGGATGGCTTGCCTATTTTAACTTCTGTTTTTCTCTAGAAATTTTTTAGAATCATTAGAATTTACTTAAGTACTTAATATCTCTCGACATCTTTTTATTTTTGGGACCTTTTCGTTTTTAGGGGGACATTTTGCAACTTTTTAACTTATTGCGTTTCGCAACTTTTATCAGTTGTAGAAATTTTGCCACCTTTGTCCTATGGTTGGCGGATCATGGAAAATCGGATATACGGAACAGGACCAAAATTTTCATTAACTCAGGGAAGTTGTCTAGCGACGGATAAGGTCTTGAGAATAATTTACAGCAATCTCAACATTTTATACCCTCTTTTAGATATTCTAGTACCGAAAAATATCCATATAAAATTTAAATCAAAATTTACCAATTCATCCAAATCAGTCAACGCAAATTTATATTTTCTAATTAATTGGTTAAAATTGCCAGGAGTGTAAGAAACGTCCCATCTCTTTTCACAAAAATTTTCATCTTTTACTAAACCAGCAAGTTGTAATTTTAATAACAATTTTAATTCTGATATTCCATAACTCTGAAAAATAAAGGGGAAATATAAAGGGGAAAATATATATATATACGTTTGATAAAGTAAAAACGTGATAATGTAAATTATTACTCATGATAGAACCAAATCTGTTTTGTTGCGGATTTTATAATCTGCGGACTAAACTTGCGGATTTTCCCAAGTTATTGATAAAAATCCAAAATATTTGTAAAACTTTCAAAATTACATTAATCGAGTTCAGTCTTTATTTAAGGAAAATTTCAAAAAATTCATTTACTTGAACAATCAACTTTGTATAAGTCTGAAGAACAGAAGATTTCAAACCATTTGAAATTAATGACTGTAAAATTATAAGACGCAAAATTGAATTGATTTCTCTCATTTCAATAAGTGAATTTTCAATAAATGGATGGGTTTTATCATGTTGTGGATTACGTATAATTTCTTTAAAATATAATTTTTTAATTTCCTGAGGAAAGGGGAGAAATGGCCCTTTAGTTAAGTGGGATAAATTTTGGGTTTGTAACTGATAAAGGGTCAAGGTTCGAACCCTGACAGTTGAGATTAATTTTTTTAGAAAAGGAAACGGTAATAGTTCGGATGGTATACCCCATCATTTTTCCTTCCTAAAAGAATTAAAAAATGGTCAGTCTATTATCAGATTATAAAACCCGTCGAGCTGTGTAGAATGAGACCAAAATCAACCCCCGGTCTTAACTTTGGGCCGAGATACAGACAAAAACCCTGAGCAATTTGAAAGATTTTACACAAGCGTCTCCCCAACGTAAAAGGATTACTTTATGTCATAACTTTGTCAAATCTTTTTCAATTACGTTGATTTTGATGTCATTCGAATCAGCTCGACAAGCTCTTTCGAATGAGCTATTATTTGCTTAATCGAATTTCTATCCAAAAAATGAGCTTGGTCCAACCTGTTATTTTTCAATTTTCGGGGTCTGTATCTCGGCCCAAAGTTAAGACCTGTGGTTGATTTTGGTCTCATTCTACACAGCTCGACGGGTTCTATAATCTGATAATAGACTTACCATTTTTTAATATTTTGAGGAAGGATAAAGGATGGGGTATACCATCCGAACTATTACCAAGGAAACTATTTAAAATTGCTTCAGCGAGTAAAAACAATAAAAACAGTTATACTTTAAAACAGGTAAGGTGACATTTGATCCCAAAAAATCACAAAAATTCTCTCAAAAATTTCTTCCCCTTCTTAAAAATAAAAAAACCTTGTTCACACCGCAATAATCCTCTATAAAAATCATCAGATTCTCGCTGTTGTACAACTCCTGCGAGACGCATAAATACTCCCGTTGATTTACGCTTAACAACAACATTGGGCAATTTTGCTATAAAATTTTTGTATTGGGCAACAGAATCGAGAGATTTTCTTTGCTTAAAATTTAAAAATTTTTCCCGCCTTTATTTAAAAAAAAATAAACCAATTCTTCCCCTTTCAATTCATCAACAATTTCTCTCAATTTTAAAGCAACTCCTCCAACAGACAAATCTTGTAATTGTTCGTAAACTTGATCGTTTAATTGAATTTCTTCAAATTCGTCTTTCTTTGATTTGTCAGGTTTATCATCGGAAGATTCTTCTGCAGGGATTTTTATTATTCCTGAAAATAAAAAAAAATTATTCTTGTACACCATTTTTCTTCGTTTTCCAAGTAATTACTAGTTAGAGGAATCGAACCCCACACCACCTCACTGAAAAGCCTAAAACGTTACCCACTACACCACCAAGCAACTAGCCTTAGCATTATTAACTAAAGCCTTTATTCATTTAAAAACCTCTCGAATCAATTCCAAACAACTCATCACAAACTCCCCCAAAAGTAGATTGTCTTAACATAGGTGTAAGCGGATCAATCCATCTATCAATTAGAACAACATCAGAAATATTTCGAAATTCGTTTTTGATGGAATCCAAGGCTTTCTTTGGTGTCTAAAAATTAAATTTAAGTGGCATTTTCTTTTTAGTGGATTTTTGACTATGGTTCCCTTAACATAAAACCAAAAATTATACAGGGGTTCCGTCAAATAAAAGAAAGTTGGTAACGGGATCCGAGGCCAAATGAGCGTCACACCCCTACTATAACACCTGAAATCCCATCCCCGGGTAAGTAATAAAAAAGTAAAAGTAAGAAAAAAAGTAAAAACACAGGAAGTAAAAAGGTTTGTCTTCCTTAAAGAAAAGAAAAAATGGGTAATTTTAGAGAAGAAACAAGAGGGAAAACAAAGAGAAAATTTTACTAGGAAAATCCCTCATCTAATTACAACAAGAAATTTTTTTTAATTTTCATGACTACTTTTTCAAAAAAATTCAGAATAATACCCAAATAATTTAAATAAACCTTCTTCTTACACTTACACTTTCAATTTGTTTTTTCATAATTTCCAAAATTCTCAACGACCATTTTCCTTTCGAATAAAAATTAGGCAAACGATTAAATTGATCAACCAATTGTTTTAAAGCTTTTGCACATTGAAAAAGAAAATTCCAATCTCCATTAATAAATAATTGTGGAGGTAATTGAGGTAAATCCATTGAAATTAATGAAGATTGTTCTGAAGGAAACCAATTGACTGGAAGGCTTTTAATTGTACAAATTTTATCCCAAACTGCTTTATCGTCTTTTAAGCGTTCTGTGAGCGTATAAGTTTTTTCTGGAATGAAAAATAGATGGACAGAGCATTGACACTTAAAAAAATAAAAATAAGAAGTTGGAATTCGATTCCTAGGAAAGTGAAACACACGGGAAGTAAAAAGGGCTGTCTATATAATATCTCCTTCCTGGACATCAGGTCTCCATTTATTCTCGAATAGATCAAGAAAGACCCATTTTCCTTACCTATCAGTTATTAGTCCGCATCTACACACGAATAAACAGGCCTCTTCTTCCAAACTCTACAGGTCTAAATAATGCAACGGTCCTAATGAAACGAGAATGCCCTTGAATCTCTTTTTTTGGTTCCCTTTATTTTTTCAGTTCTATTTGGAAAATTTCAAAAAAATTTACACAAACACACCCAAAAATTAACAAAAAAACCCCCATTAAACCAACCCTATCATCCAATTTTCTTAACCAACTTTTGACCAATTCAATAGATGTTTGAGTTGCATAAAGAAGAAATACAAGATTTGCAGCGTTGGAATATCCAGGATTATTTAAAGAATAATTCTTTCCAACATTTAAATTTTCTGATAATAAATTGGGGGTTACAATCTTTAAATTAAAAAAATAATTTTTAAATAATTCAGTAATCTTTGCTTTGTTTTGAGGTTAGGGTTGTCGGTTTCACTCAATTTTTTCGGTTAACCGAAACTTAAAAATAAATAAATAGTCAGGGGTATCTTATTGTTAAACAAATTTTAAAAATCGAAAGATGGAAAAAATGCGAATTTGGCAAAAGACGAAACTGGCTGGCACACCCCTGACAGATTAAGCCTTTTTAATTTTGTTGACATCCAACTCCCCCCAAATACTCTTATTATTAGGTTGGGTCATAAAAACTTGCGTTGTTTTTATCAGACAAACGTGCAGTAAAATAACAAACAAACAGGCAATTTTGAAAAATCCGCATATTAAATTATAGAGGAGATCCAGGGCTATAAAATGACATTATAAAAGATAGGAATTGTATGTTATTTTACCGTATGTTCGCTTGATAAAAAACGCAACTTTTTATGACCTGACTTAATATTTAATGCTAAAATCAAAAAACGATCCCCTCTGTCAATCTCTAAATGAAAAACAAGGAAATAAAACTGCGAGATATCGTCGCTTTCAAAACATAGTCTTTCAAAAATTAATTAAAAAAAACCAAATTCAACAGCCTCATCATCTTTTTTCCATCCCACACCAAATCAATCGTTCCTTCAAAAGATGAAAATGCATCCAAAAATACTCGTTGAGTAAAATGTTTTGTAAAGTCAGAAAATTTCATTTTTCTATTTTCTTTTTCTAACAAAATCAAAAAAAAAAGAAATAAAATTTAAAAAAATTAAAAAAGACCAAAAACAATCTTTAAATAAGCCCAAAAATTAAAAAAAAACAAAATTTATAAAAAAAAACAAAAACAATTAAAACAAAAATAAAAACCCGTGTCAATAAATATCAAATCAATTTTCGTTTCTTTTTTGTTGTTGAACATTTTTTGTTGGAGGTCGTTTTTGTTGGAGAAATAAGGGTCGAGGGAAAACAGCACTGAAAATAATAAAATTTTGTAATAGGAAAATTTAAAAATTCTTTTTAGAATTTTTTTTGTCGTTGTAGAGTTTAAAACATTTAAAAACCAGAAATTTTTATTTACAAAGGGAATATGGCATTTATAAAAAATGAGGTATTTAATGAATTTTTATGAGCCCAAAAATGCCAAATCAATAGAAAAAGGACAGGTATCACCCACAGACTTTACAAGTGCCAAGAAGCCTTTGAAAAGCCCGAAGAAATAGGAACAAGAAAAAAAAAGTATGAGAATAGAGGAACGTAAAATAAGACCACAAAAGGGAGTTAAACCCAAAAAAGAAATCAGTTCCAAGAGAAATTATTTAGAAAATTCTGATTGTGAGAATAAAAATTAAAAAAAACAAACAAACTTGCAAATTTTGCAGAAGGGAACATAATTACAAGTAACAGACAAACAAACAGAGCAAACCCATCCAATACTCAAAAGTTTATTATGACAGTGACAAACAGCTCTGTAATCAATGTCTTGTTGTGGATGAGCAAATAAAGAAGTTTTGGAGACAATTAGGCATTCACTCTAAAAGTTATCTTTATTCATAAGAAATTAGATTAGTGTGAAAAATAAATGGAAAATAAGGTCATTTATAAAATTTTCTAACAATTAAGAACCAAATTATACTAAAAAATCAATCATGTATTAATTGATTGAGCTAGGGGCGTATCTAGGCACACCCCAAAATCCAGGAGCGTGTGCCAAAAATTCCGTGTACACCTCTGAAATCGATTCTGGTTAGCCATTGAAAGGAGTACCAAGGGTTTAAATGGGAAAATAGAAAAGTTTCTACTAAGTAAAAGGAAAAATAGGTACTTATTTACCCCCCCCCCCCCTGTCAATTTTTTCGGTAAACAAGTAAAAAAAAAAGGTCAGTCAGTCATAGGCTAAAATAAATCTATGACTGACTATTATAACATATGAATGACTTACTATTTTTTTACATATTTATCGAAAAAATTGACGGGGATGGGTCAATAAGTACCGAAAGTCCTCCTTCCCCATTCCTAAAAAATACCCAAATTAAAAAAAACAAACCAAAACAGTCTGTGCAAGTAATTTAATATTGTCTAAAACCACATTAGTTCCACCAGTTATATCACTAGCTTGTTGAAGAATCGGAACATTTCCATTCAAAGAAACAGAATTTACAACAAGAGAAGAATGTTTTGCAGCAAAAAATAAATTCATTAAAGTACTGTGTTCATTTGAAAGATTTTGGGCCAAATTAATAATTATAATTGAACCAGAAGAATTGGGATATTGTTTAGAATATTTATTGAAAGCTGAAAACTGAATAGATAAAATATATGAATTTTCGAGTGAAAACCCAAGGGAAAATAATAGGAAATAAAAACCGAAAAAATATGTCCGGAAAAATTTTGCGGACAGAAAAGTGTGGGCAAAACGTGTAGATTACTAGAGCTACTACCATTTCCAATCCTATATACCCTCAGGCCATATTTTTTAATTAAAAATACTTACCACAAATACTAAGCGAAATAGCTCCAGAATACTGAGAAGGTGCCGGCTCCTCATAATTCACATTTTCTTCCAATTTTTTTCTTAGAAAAATCTCAAGTGATTTTGCAAAATCTAAAGCTGTTTTATTCGTTTCAACTTCCTGAAATTTTTTGTTTGCCAATTTTGCCCCACCGGCTAATACAAGCAGTTTGTTATTTGTTGATAAAAATAGGTGAGTATTACATAAAGCTATTACAGCAGAGAAAATATCTTCTAGAACATTTGTTTCTGGATATTTTGAGATCAACATACCCCAATTTGTTGAGTCACAATCAACTATCACACTTGTGAAGCTGCTCATAATACAACTAGAAAAAGAAGAAATTAAAGTCGAACCGTAAAGGACAACACTACAAAATTTAAAAATCTTCACTATATGGCGTTTTTAAAAGTTACCATTTTGAAATTATTAATTAAGAAATAAAAAATACATAATGCCAAAAAGTGTTTTTATTTGAAAACTCATTAAGGTACAGCCCAAGTAGGCGCGCGACCATAACGGCGCAAAGCCAAAACTTGCTTCAAGATTTCCGAATCTTACCAAATTCATTATTAAACGATTCCTCTCATCGAGCTAAAGAGATTGGTAACAAAATTGGTAAGGGCCAGAAATTTTCCAGCAAGTTATAGCCTTGCGCCGTTATGGCCGCGCGCCTATGTATCCCTCATTATCTCGCTCTTTTTCCTTTTATCAGAAAAAAGTAAGAACAGAAATAAGATTATTAGTAAGAGAAACAAAAAGCTAAAAGAGAATGAGAGAATACAGATAAACACTTAAAAATAGTAAGTGTAAAACTGTAAATCTCTTTCACTCTTACCCCCAAATTTCTAACGATTTATTTTAAGCACGCGGTTTCCTTAAATAATTCATGTGTAAATGCTTCTTTTTTTGTTTGTGTTGTAACTAAAAGCAAACTGGAATTTTAGTGATATTCACAAAATAAGTGAAAATTTTATTTTACTATGCAAAGTTCTACAAGCTCTAACGAAGTTGGTATTTTCTCTTTTTTATTGATTTAATTTGATCACAAAATTCTTTTCTTTTCAGTTAATTTACGGAGGAGCCAGTTCCGCTTATGGTTCAGAAGAAGCCTCTCACGTTATGTCAGACAAAGTTCAAGCAATTGCTTCTGCAGTTTACAAAGAATTTGAATCGATGATTCAAAAATTTGGCCAGGAAAGTGTTAAGGTTAATTTATTTACTTTTTTTGTTAAAAGCTCATTTTTTCCCATAAATGTTTGGGGTTGGTGACTGAATCCGCATTGAATTTCACTTGGATACGGTCCCTGTCAGGGTTGAGCGCTTTACGTTTTCCGTTATTTGCGTTAAATTTTGGCCTTGCGTTGTGTCTTGCGTTTTTTTGGGATTGTCTCTTGCGTTCACCCCTGATCCATGTACTACGCGGTAGGTATTTCTAGCTACGTGCCTGTTAGGAGTTCTTGTCCGCCAACTCATTGGGATTTTTTAAGGGTCACGGCGTAACGTGTTAATCTCTTTTGGTTACCCCTTTTGACTTAAAATTTCAGAGAATTTATTAGAGTTTTTAGTTTTTTTGGACAGACCTCAGCGGCTCATTTTCATGATAGCTATCAAAAACTGTCTCTAATTTTTGTCTGATTTACTTATTTTTTAAGGATTTAATGCCATTAGTTGTTAACGTTCTCGAAAATTTGGATTCTGCTTTTTTGGAGAAAGACGAACTTGCTGTGGACAATGAAATGTTAAAAGAGGAAAATGAACAATTATTAAATCAATATGAAAGGGAAAGGCAAATGAGAAAGAGTCAAGACCAGGTTTTTTTGTTTCTAGAAAATGTTTGAAAAAAAATTTTTTTAAGAAATATTTGGAAGTGGAAGAATCACTTTTGGAGCAGAATCGTGAACTTGAAAATAAAGTTGGTAGTATGGCTAGTATTGTTAGAATGTTGGAATTGAAGACAAAAAATGCTTGTGATCACGGTAAATTTTTTATTTTCTGTTCTGATTATTCCCTTCCAAATTTTTTCTTTTTCTCTTCGGTATATGCCTGGTTTTGGGACCGAGAATGATCGCCCTCTGGCCCCCGAAAAAAATCTTGGTTACGGGCCTCTTTGGAGGTGTCTTACTTGAAATCCTATGCATTGGCCAATTTCCGATCAATTTCCAGGATTTTCCTCTTCTCTCTTATTTTTGTTCACATTACATATATTTGAATTATTTGTGTAACCTTTAAGTAAATTTTATTTTTATTCTTGACATTGTTTTCCTTCTTTTCCTTGTTATATTTAATAATTCTTTTTATTTAGCCAGCCGTTTGGAGGAACGCGAAGCGGATCAAAAAATGGAATATGACAAACTGCATGAACGTTATAATGAACTCTTACGTACTCACATTGATCATGTTGAACGTACAAAGTTTCTAATGGGAACAGAAATGTTTGATATGGCTAATTCTTTGCCTGTTGCTTCTAAAAATAACAAGTTTGTTTTTTTTTAATTTCGGTTATAAGGTGATCTTTTTGAGAATATTTTTTGCTAAAAATACAATTCCATTTACAATTCCATTTAAAATCTGGACCCAAAATATCTTCTGGGATATTTTGTCTCTTAAAATTTAAAAATTTAATTTTTAGAAATTCAATGGCAATGAGTGCAATTGACTCTAACGTTAGAGGAATAAGTGATATTATAAGTGCTGTTCATATGTCTCAAAGTACTCATGCAGATTTAAATTTGGCTAGTCACATTAACAGCAATGAAAGTTTGTTTATCTAAATTTGTTTTTTAATGATTTTTTTGTAAAGGAGATTGGCATGAAGAATTTGGAGGTTTACAAACAGCAGCAGAAATTTTGGCAACTCCAAGAGAAGAAAAACCGGCAAATTCCCCTCTTCCTTCTGTTGTTGAATCGCCTAAAGAAGTTGTCACTTCGGAAGATGTGGATGAGGAGGAGGATGATGAACAAAAAGTGCCAGAAAGGTTTCTTACTTGAATTTTATAAAGGGAGGTGATGAATGGGAGTAGACACAACCCGATCCACTTTAGAGGTAATTAATTATCTTTACGTTGGCCAAGTCTGTACACGTATTATGGCTTTGTGGTAGACTTTGCCCTTTGTAGCTTGACCATTTCTTTGTTGCAAAGGTGGGACGGAGTTTGTAGCCGGATTTAATCAAAATTGAATTCCTATACACCTGCTTTGGAGGGAATAATTTTTTAATTTTGATTTTTTTGAAATTTAGAGAAATGAATGATGATGGCGATGGAATATCTCTTGGTGCTGATTTGACAGGTTTTTTTATTTAAAAAATTTTTTTAATTTGAACTAATTTTTAAAAAATTTCAATAAAATTAGGGAATCTAGTTGACCCTGCAGAATTTGCTTCAGCTGGTATATAAATAAAAAATAGTTTTTAGAAAAAAATGAATTTTTTAGTTAACGATACTTTTATTGGTTGGTTTAGAAAATTAAGTGTAGTTTAGTAGTGATTTTTGTTTTCTAATTTAATTTTTTTTTGTTTTTGTGGTTGGTCCTTTCCTTTTTTCCTCCTTGCCGTTATTTTTTAAAAATGTTTTCTTGTGATTTGTTTAAAGTAAATAAGATTTGAATTTTCATAAAAATAATTTGATTCCTTTTTGTCTTTCTACCTCTAGCAAGGACGTAGGCTTTTGGGGGCTATATTCCCCCTCGACCTTTAGTACTATACCAAGCGCGCGAAGAATTCAGCTCTGGATTTGTCGGATCTCGCTTTTACAGTCCGTAATTGTTTTTTCTGGGAAGGAAATTTTGCTTGATTGATACAGCAGAAGTTATTTCAAAAATCGATTTGCCGACTGCTAATTAAGTCCTGGCGTCAAGGGACATGACTGAATTCGGATATTTTGAGATTTTTTTGATTTACTTTTTTTATCTTTAAAATTCTACGTAAAAACTAAAAATTCGGATCTTTAAAAACAATTTTCGACGTAAAAATATTTAATTTTTAGGAATGGGCAGAGAAGTTGAAAATCTTATTCGTGAAAACACTGAATTGCTTGAAACTAAAAATGCTTTAAATATTGTAAAGAATGATTTGATTGCAAGATTGGATCAGCTTAGCAGGTTTAAATTTTGTTGAATTTTTTGAAATAAGATTTTTTCTAAACGCAAATTTTTATTAAAATTTGTTTACACGAACCAATGAATTTTTTTTTGAAGGACGTTAAATTGGGAATTTTAAGTTTTCGGTTAGTATTTTTTGTTGTATTCACCTTTTAACAGTTCTAATTTTCTCATTAAATTCTCTAATTTTTTCCTTTATTTTTTAAGTGAACACGCAGTCTATAGAGAAGAGGCACGAAGTCTTGAACTAGTCAAAATAAAATTAATTGAACGTATTAGAGGATTGGAAGATGAATTGAAAGAATTAAAAGAAGCAAAAAATCAATCAGAAACCCCTGAGGTTTTTTTTCTTTAAAAATTTTTAAAAAAAATTTCTTTTAAAGGAAGACAAAGCCCAAGGGCGACGATTTACTCGTCTCGAAATGGCTAGAGTTTTGATGGAAAGAAATCAATACAAAGAAAATTTCTTTGAGCTTCAAGAGGCTGTTAAATTTACAGAATTGCAAAGAGCGAGACGGACTACGTCTTCTAATAATCAAAATAAATCAATTATTTGGAGCTTGTAAGTTTGGGGGGTTTTTTTAATTTTAAGGGTTTATTTGACATTTTATCCAATATTTAAAATGTCAGTATTTTCTAAATTGATTGATTTCGCATGCAGATTTTTTAAGACTAGGCGAAAATTTTTCTTGAATTTCAGCGCTGATGCGATTTTTTGCTTTTTTGATCATTTTCTTCTCACCATTTTTCATTTTTTTTTCATTTCGAGAGGGACTACATTCTTTGAGTATATCTCTTGATATGAGGGAGGAATTTTTTTGATTTTGTGACTCCTTGATTTCACAGATCAAAAAAGTGTGGAATTGCGTAAGCGGTCCTTTCACAATACATAATTTTTAAATTAGAAAAATTCCATTATTTTATCAAAAATATTTAATTTTAAGTTTCTCCAATCTTCTTGGTGACAGCACTTCAACTAGTCATATAGGACAAAATGTGAAAAAATCCCAAACTAAAAAGAATATTCCATCATCTCCATTAACTCAAAGAAAAGCACGTTCTGGAGGGGATAAAGAAGACAAAACGTTTTTTTAAATAAAATTATTTTTTAATTAAAAAAAAATTTTTTTTGTAGAAATCAAGACAGATTTAATGCTGAAAGGCGTCAGCATTACCATGAAGTTAGTCAACATATGAAACAAGAAGACTTTCCAACGGCTTATGGTTTTTTTGAAATTTAAAAGAATTATTTATAAAATTAAAATTTTTGTTTATAGGTTGGTCTATACCCTCAACTAAAGCAGCGGCACAAAATTTATCAATCCCAGTTCCAGTCAATTGTCGACCATTAATTGAAAATGCTTCACCTTCACTTAAAGTATATATTTGTTTGAATGGTTTTTAAATTAATTTTGGATCCTGAGTTATTCCGTCCTAATAAGGTTGTCGGTTCATGGAAAATCTTTAGATATCCGGACCCGAACCGAAGAACCGAAAAATCAGCGGTCTTCGGTTCGAGTTGGTCCAGAACCGACAACCATAGTCTTAATTATTGTATGATTTTTACAGTTTAGATGTTCTCTTACTTTTCCCATTAAAGCTGTTCAATAAGGAAAATTTTTCCAAGACTCGAAAATAGACCCGCTAACTATAAGTAAGATCAAGACTGGCAGGAATCGAAAAATGAAACTCATTTTTACTCTTAAATAAAGACTCAAAACCAAAAAACTAGGACATTTTTGTGCTTTCTGCTTTCAATTACACAACCTGGGATTGAGTCGTCCACTTTGCTTGGCCATTTTTTCCTTTCCATTTTACAATTTTATTTTTATTAATTATTTCTTTTAATTTTAGATTTGTTGTGCTGCTTCTTGTTCCCTTCATGGAGGATTAAGTAATGGTGAATATATTGTTGGTGATTCAATACTTGGCTGTGATCCTTATTTATTTTTAAAAAATAATTTTCAACGAAGTAACAATGAAAATGGGGGGAGAAAATCTGTAAGGAAATTTTTGTTTAATTTCACAAAAATTTTTTTCAGATTGGCGAAATCAAAAAATTAAATGGTTCAGAATTTTCTCTTTTGGAATCTTCAAGTTTAGTTTGGATTTGTAGTTCCAGTGAAATTCAAAAACCTTTTGTGACTATTTTGGATGTTAATTGTCCAAATTCAATACTTGAAGGATTTGAAATTAATGAAATTGGAGCTAGAATATTTTGTATTGCTAGTGTTTCTGGTAAATTTTCACATAAATTTAAAATTAAAAAATATCAATAGGGAATTTTAAGGACATTTGAGCTACCTTAGGGAAAAATTAATCATTCGTGAACAATCTTATTTTCCACATTTCTTATTTTTTCATAGTTTGGGTTGGGGGTTCTGGTTTTTTTTCTAAAAATTTTGGATTCACGTAAGGAAGGATCTTTTGTATAGGATTGTTGCATTCCCCAAATTCTTCGGCTAACCACAACCGAACTAAATCTTCAGTTCGATTTGAAACCGACCTACCCTATTTTTGTAGGATACTTTTATCTACTCCTTTTTTGTGAATCTAATTTTTTTAAATCCACAAAAAAAATTAATTTAAAAATTCAAAGGCATTCATTATTCCGATATTCGAATAACTGAAGAAGGTTTAAATTCTGATTCAGAATTATGTACAAGAGGAGGTTATTTTGAAAAGAGCAAAACTTTAATTGAATCTATAATGGATTTTGAATTATTTGGATCTGTTGAATTTATAAAATTGCAATTATCTACTAAAAAAGGAGAAGGAGAAGCTACTCAAACATTAATTTGGGAAGGACAACAAAAAATGACTTCGCCTTCTAAAAGAAGAAGAGATTGTAAGAGGGGGTTTTCTTTTGGGAAAAAAATTTTTGAAAATTATATTCATAGAGTGTGGGGGAATTAATTTAAAATAATTTTGAATTTAGAACTCAATTTAAATTTTTAAAAGAGATTTGCTCGATTCTCTTATTGGGTTTGTGACCCTTTAAACTTCCACCGTACACTCTACGTTCTTTCGGAAGTCCCAAGATTTTTATTTTGGATTCCGGGTTGGTTGTAAAGTTGAGGATCCGCGGTCTCTAGTTATGGTTAAACCAAAAAACTTTTCTAAACCCTCTAGTAGATTTATAATTTTTGGGAACACAAGCTTTAAATAATTTTAAATTTTACTCTTTTTTGCTCTAATAATAATTATTTTTTTAGCCAGTATTAATGAATCACTTCAATTAAATGATACTAGTATTGTTAATGTTGAAGGATGTAAGTTTTATAGAAAAATTATAAAGTCGTACCTCTAATTTTTTATATTTTAAAATTTGGAGCTGTCCAAGACTGGAAATTTTTTCGAACTCGAGACCAAAACTGACCTCAAAACCAAAACTGAAAAATCCTTAGAAATGTCTTTAATAAAATCTCAAAACAAAAAATCTTGGACAGCTTTACCTCATTTTAATTGGTTTTGTCTATCCATTGTCAGTAATAATTTTTTAAATCTCTATTTTGTCATTTAGTGGTTCGACTTTATTTTTTTTTATAAAAAAGGTATATAAATATTTTTAATAATCCCAAAATTTAATCATCAAAGTGGCCACTCGTTCGTCTCTGTTGAGACAAAAAACAGCGCTCCATAGAAATTTGGCAATACCCCTCCAAGAAGATAATATAAATAATAATTGTGAAGGTGATGATGAATTTAGCAAAATTAATTTCGAAGAAAAAAAGTTTGGAAAAAATGAACAAAAAATTGAACCAATCTCTGAGTATATAAACAAGCTTGGAGAAAGTCAGGGTGAAAAAAAATAAAAATTTTTTGAAAATTTCTTTTTT
This sequence comes from Meloidogyne arenaria, assembly GCA_036172955.1. Lineage (NCBI taxonomy): Eukaryota > Metazoa > Nematoda > Chromadorea > Rhabditida > Meloidogynidae > Meloidogyne > Meloidogyne arenaria. Next base: position 4,067,781 of record JARQAB010000012.1, on the reverse strand, counting down.
GTTTATTATTTTTTGTTCTTCTTTTTCTTTCTTTTGAGTTGTGGCACTTTTTTGTTTTCTGGGAACTATACTTGGGAAATATTGGTCAACAATTGAAAGTTTATATTCACTCTTTTTAATATCCTGAAAAAGAAACATGTGTGGGATTTTGCGGATTTATCAGCGGAATCCTGTTCTGCAAAAATATTTTTAGAAAATCCTGCATGCAAGATCCCGTAATCAATAACCCAACATTAAAAAAATTATTTTTCCGAAAAAATATTTTTATTAAATTATTGACCAATATAAACAATATTTAGTTAACTTTCTCCTTTCAAGGCTCTTTGTTCTTAAATACAAAATTATTTTAAAATTCCAGATCCAAGCCCTTCTCCTCTCGACAAACTTTCTTTACATATCCGAAATACTCTTAAACGTTATGAAGCTTTACCTGATGAGGATATTTTAACACTTCCTTTAATGTGGATTGGAACAGAAAGCGAATAGTAAAATTAAAAAATTATAATTTTTTAAAATAAATTTAAATTTTAAGTATTTATATTTACTCGTCAGTCAAGGAGTGGAGAAAATGTTTAAGATGTATTAAAATGCCTGATGCTGTTCTTTCAATTTTGTGAGTTAAATTGTTTAGAAATGGGGTTTTTAACACTAGAAAGGATAACCAGAAGTTAAATTTTTATTGTAAATTTTCATGGATCATTAGTTCACCTTTGGTAAATACGCATGTTTTGGGTTCATGTCGGATGTTGTGTGTTCTCCCCTGCATTAATGCTAAAAATGTCATTTAGGGCAATAAGTGCTGAGTCCAACGGTACCACTTTTTTCCGGAGATACTAGCATTAAGGCAGGGGAGGTGGCAGAACGGAAAAGTGCCCATGTCAGACCTGATCTGATCACATTTTTCTGACTAATCTGGCTCGGAAATAATCCGGAAATAACGAAAAATCGTGATTTGGGGTCCGGACTCTTGAAAAATCTGGCCTGCTACCTTCCGATGATGACGCTAATTTTACCAATTTTAGACATTCAAATGGCCGTGTATTTGTAGCTTTAGCAAATGGATGTGTAGCAGTATTTCACCGAGATATGAAAGGTCGTTGGTCTGATATTGGTTTTCATTTAATGCAAATAGGGCCGTCAGATGCTTCTGTCTGTTATTTACACCAAGTTTATGGAAAAATTTGGGCAGCTTGTAAAAATTGTATTGTTGTTTTTGATCCGGTTACTTTGAGGGTTGAGGTGAGGGGAATTTTTGTGAATTTAAGAATTAAAAGTGTAGGTGGTTGTGCATGGTTGGACCGAAAGCTGAGGGTCAAAAATCGGCGATATCAAAAATTAGTGGGGAAATCCGATAGGTTTCATGTTTTAAAATTACACCCCCTAATGACAAAAATTTTAGTTTCATTTCGGTCAATACTTTTTGTTAAAATAAAATAGGTTTCTATTGGTGAGATTTGAACTTTTGACCTGTAAATGTTGAAAACTAGAAACCTTCTACATAATTATACCAAAAAACAACCGCTAGAGCCGTTATTTTATTAAATTTTCTCAAATTTTTAAAGAATATTTTCCCTGCACATCCAAGAAAGGACAGCAAAATAAGACAATTTGCACATTACGGAAGTGGTGTTTGGATTTCTATAAGATTGGATTCAACAATTAGATTATTCCATGCAGAAACATATCAACATTTACAAGATTTGGATGTTGAATCTTTTATTACAAAAATGCTTGGTTAATGAGTCATTATTTTTAAATATAGGCTGGCTTACACACAGTTTTTGAGAGTTATGAGGGGTCTTTTAAATGGGAAGTCTCGAGTTGATAGTTCCCCTGCCCTAAAGATATCTTAATTTAAGGCATCTAGAAAATATATTTATTGTGTATATTTGGGCAGGAGAATTTTGAATTTTAAAAACGGAAGGCGGGAGAAAATTTAAAAAAAAACGGAAGACGAAAGCGGAAGAAAATCCAGCCCTAGTGTATATCTAATATATTGAAGGTTCAAAAGTAGTTGGGGTTTTGAAATTCTTTCGGATCGATTAAAAGAGGGATACCGTGGGAATTACATGGATTAAGGTGAATTTGAATGAATTAAAATTAATATAAGCGGATTTGGAGATTAAGGTGGTTATCAAGAGATTAAAGTGGGGAGGGTCGAAATCAGTTAACCGTCCCATCCCTTATGTAAAGTATTTAATAAATTAAAAAAATTTCTCTAGGTCCAAACAAATTAGACTTGGTACTTTTACGAATTACTTCTCTAAGTATTTTGGATAAAAGAATTTGGATTGGTATTGGCTCTGGAATTATTGTTTCTATACCTTTTGGTTGCGAAGGTGATTAAATAATTTAAAAATCGAAAAAAATTTTCTTCCTTCAGATAATTCAAATAATAATAAATCTACAAATGAAAAAGCAAAAGGACCAGGTCAAGTAATTAGAGTAATGAACACAACAGAAAATGTGGAGGGGGATAAAACTTCAATAATTCCTTTCTGTGAAATATCAAATGCTCAATTAAGCTTTCATGGACATAAAGATCCTGTTCGTTTTCTAGTCCCTGTACTTGCTGGTTTGTTTTTTATTTTTGAATTTTGGTACTGTTTTAGAGAAAAACTTGCCTTTTGGTCAGGAGGGATTTAGATAGGGAATTTAGATATTATCCTATTTGCGAATAGAGGGAGGGGGGGGGGGGGGTAGATGTGGATGTGTGAAGTTGAGTTGACAGAAACAGAGTCGACCGCCTGTTCGAGCATTAGGTTGATCGAACATAGACAAGTGGGAGAAAGTGATTCCCTTCTAACACCCCAACCAATTCTTCTAACCGACTCCCACAACCAACTAATCTCTTTTCCTTATTTTCTTTTGAATTTTTATAATCACTGTGATCCCCCGCCCCCACATATGGACGGGTGCTCAGTTTTCTGAATACACTTTAGGAGTCTAAAAAGGAGTTGGAAGTTTCCCCTGGTTATTTGAAGAGAATTGACCATTTAATCATGCCCTACTAATAAAATTATTTTTTTTTTCAGAAGGTTTCTCAGATTTGACTTACAATTCAGAACAAACAAAAGCTTATATGGTATCTGGAGGGGACGGATATATTGATTTTCGTTTAGGTAAAATAATTAGGGAAAAGAAAGGAAAATCCTTTTAAAATTATAGGTGATGACACTTCTTGTGAAGAAAATAATAAAAGTTCATCTCCAAATAATAATTCAAATGTTAGGGATATGTCTCATTTACTTATGTGGGAAAATGATTGTTCATTAGAATGGATGAAGAATTGAGAGAAAATAAGAACCTCATTTTAATATTTTACCCAATTCCATTTTAAAAAATATATAATCCCGAGTAAATTTTTATAGATATTAACATTTAATAATTATATAATATTCTGATAACAAATTTTTTTTTATTCAAATGTGTACTTCTGTGATATTTTGAGAGATTCTCTTTTTGCTTTGAAAAGACGGAACCGAGATATGAACAGAACAGAAGTAGCGAAAAATTTGCTGCACCTTCGCTTTATCCGCGTATATCTCAGAAATTTTCAGAACTCAGAAATTTCTTAAATTTTCTTCAAAAGGGATACCAATTACACTTTGAATGTTATACAGAACATATTTCATAAAAACCGCCTCTATTACAAAGCCTTGCTCACTCTAAAGATTCGAAAACCCTTTACATACTTGAAAAAAGACAGAGAATTTTAAAAATGGAAAATTAGAGGCATGAGAGGAGAAAAAAGTTGGACTATTCCTGATTAGAGCCGTTCCAAAATTTCGATTTTCGAGGTCTTTTTCTTCGACTTTTTGATGATATTTTCGATTTCCAAAGATTTTTTTGTTTCGAAACAACTATTTCCTTATATTTTTATACAACAAAAAATTTTTTATTTAAGCAGGTCTAGAAGGCATAATTAAAATAGCTGGAGGGGAATGTTGTAAAGCAAAAGCTGCCAACATTTGACATAATTGAATAAAAACAATACAAGAATAAATTAAATTTTTTTCTTTAATTGTTAAATTTAAAAAATTATTTTGCCCTTCTAAAGAAGCTATTGTTGAAGAAAAAAATAATTTATTATTGTTTCTTCTTTCCCTTTGTTGAAAATTATTATTTAAATTTTTAAGCAATTTATTATTTTTAAATATTCGAATTAATAATTGCTCAAATAATTCTTGTGAAATTTGTTTGTTGTTTATTACATACAAATCTATTTGATTTTTAACTTGTTTTAATATCTAAAAATGAGGGGAAATTTATTTGGGACAAAATGGAAGGGGTTTTCTAAGTGAGTGAGTCAAAATGTGGGTGAAATAAACGAGAAAATTAATTTATAGAATTGTTCCGAAATTTCAATTTTATAAGATTTAGTTTCGAAACAGCTATAACTAAGAGACAAACAAATTTTAAAAAATTAAAAGAGAAACTAAAAAAAACCGCGGGATAGTGAAAGCTCTCAATAACGCCGCCCTTCACATGTCATTCCCCTTATTAAATCTAATTCAGCCCCCGAGAAATGTGTTTTGACTGATTTGATGTCCCCATACATATCACTTTACAAGCAAAATTCATTCCTAAAGGATGCTGTTATATATAGAAATATATAACTTTAATTAAAAACCCGGCATAAATAATCAACCAGCTTAAAAGTAATTGCTTCGAAATTTCGAGTTTCTAAGATTTTTTTTTGTTTCGAGACAACTCTACTTAAAAATAGCAAAAAACCCCTATCAAAAATTCTAATCATAAAAAACTCACATCATTTATCTTCAAAAGAGGCAAATTTCCCCGTAAAGAATCAACATAAAATAAATAGGCGGTAAGTAAAGGTTGGGGATATGAAAATAATAAATTAAAAACTCCAAGCAATTGAATATTTGTATTAAAACTGTTTTCAGTTAAATTAGAGAGAATATCCAATAATGATTCTAATAATATTCCAGCACCTTTAAATTAATTAATTAATTCTAGTTTTTAAAAAATTTATTACAAAAAGGTCAACTCTTTCGAAATGGTCAAGGGTAACATTGAACATGACAGACCCCGTTTTTTCCTCTCCAAGTCCCGTATATTTGCAGAATGGTCAGCTTCTTTCTTCAATTTTACTTATTACCATTCAAGGGAGTGGGTATAAAAATTAAGTTTGTAAGCAAAATATAGAAGGGCAACTGGAATGGAAGAAAAGAAAAAGTTGACCATTCTGTAGGAAATAACTTGGGGAGGAAGAAATGGGGTCTGTCAGGGCCAATATTATTTGGTCAAATTTAAAAATGGTCAGAAATTAAATGATCGTTTATCAACTAAGACACTAACTAAAATAAGTATGATGAATTTGACCATTTCAAACTTGACCATTTTTAAAAAATATAAAGGTTGACCATTTTGCAACTAAATTTATTTAAACACATAAATGTTTTAAAATACCTTTTTCCTCAGTTGATTTCATTAAAATTCCCCCATTAATATTCAAAAATACTTCTTCCCCTCCTCCACTTTCCCCTTCCAAATTTAATCTAAAAGGATTTGGCTCTTTAGATATTTCTTGTGTTAATTCCAATTTTTCAATTCTCAATTCTTCCAAATGTTGCCAACGAGCGTCAATTAAAGATAAATCTTCAATTAACAATTTATCTTCATTATTTAAAGAACGAGTAGGTAATAAATTCAATAAATTAATAAATTTGTTTCTATCCTTTAAAAAAGTAAAAAAAATTATTTGGTATTTTTTATAGATTTTTTTTTGTGACATAAGGGATTTCGTTAACAAAAAAAAATAAATTCCCGATTTTCGTAGACTCTCTATATAAGATTCCATGCAACTGGTAGGTCCTGGTAAAGGTCGTCTGGGTGTTTTGAGAGTTGTGTTAAAAAAAAAAGGTCGTCAAGGCACACAAAACAAATAAGCAAACCAGTTTATCTATAGTTGGTGAACAAGTTTTCAAAAGGGTTTTATTAAATAAAGGTTGATTAATCCAGATCCAAAAAAGTTAGGATGTCCGGAAATTTCCCGTTTATACACATAGTAAGATTAGAATTTCCTAGGACCCCCAGTCAGTATGAAAAATTGTTATATAAAACAAAAAACGATCCTTAAGAAATAGATTTTTTCGGTGCGGGTCCGGGAGTACCGAACTGTGCCGAACAAGGTTTTAATCTGAACATTTTTAATATTATCCCAAATTCGTAGGATTTACCATTTTATACCCTTTTTTAATCAAAAAGTCGTCTATCACTGATAATTTAATTTTTAAATAATTACCAACATTTTTAGCTTCATTCCAATTTGTTTGAACAACAGCAGACATAAAAGGTGAAAGTGTTTGTTGTTGTTGTTGTTTAATTAAATTAATAGATAAATTAGATTGTCTTTTTTCACTATCAGAATTTGAATTATTATTTATTTTTGTTGCCAAAATATTTTTTTGTTTTTTATTATTTAAAAATTCTTCTTGTGAATCTTCTTCAGAATTTCTTCTCGAAAAACTATCCAAATCTGATTCAGAAACTCGGTCATAAATAAATTGAAAATAATCGGGTCTGTTATCTTCATTTTCATTTAAAACACTTTAAAAAATATTTTCTAAATTAGATTTGAAAGGGGAAGGAAGAGATAAAAATATTTTAACGTGTATTCAGCAACCATGCAACATTCCCAAAATTTGGCGAACGGAAATCGATTACTTTTTTCGAATCAGGGCCAGTAGCCTGTAACAGAGATGTGCCGAAACAGATTTTAAAAAGCAAAAGGCGAAATTGCGAAAGCCCATAAAAGGCGAAATTTTGGCAAAAAATGAAAGATGAAAAGGCGAAAGTCACACCCCTGGTGTGTATGTAGCAAAACTCTGGGTGAATAAACTTTAAATTACCATATATTTTATGGTATTAAAATGTAGAACACCGGGTACTTAGGCGAACGGAAATCGATTAACTTTTTCGAATCAGGGCCAGTAGCCGCACAAAAATGTGATTGGATGCATAAATTTTTCATTGGATGGCGTAATCTGGACACGAGCCAGTCCTTTTTTTTCTAAAAAAATTTTTTCCCAAAATCCCATTTTCAAAATAATCTCAAAAAAAAAATTTAACCTCGCCTCCCCAAATTCTTCTTGTGAAGACAAATTATTTATTACTTCATTTCCATCTTCTAACCGTTCAATTAAATTATTTAATTGTTCATCATCTTCCCCCAAACTATTTAAATTTGTATTGTTTGATTCCAATTCTCCTTCAAGTAAAGTCCCTCGACCTGAACGGTTTGAATGTCCATAACGATTCCATCCTGTTGAGGCAAAAGAAGAACGTGCTGAGGAATGACGAGTAAATGCCTTTTTTAAAAATTAAAAAAAATATTTTTTAAAAATGATTTTGAGAGACAAACTGAATGAAAAAATGAATCGCAAAAGTCTAAGTATCTCTAATTACACAGGATTATTTGTCTACATATTATTATTTTGGTATAATGCGAGAAATATGTACTTTTATGACTTAAAAAATTGCTGACTTTCCCGATATAAGTAAAAAAAGCATCGCGACTTTTTCTATTTTATAAGAGAAAAAGCGCTAACTTTGTGGAAACCCAAAAAATAAGAAATGACGGGATTTTCTCTTTATTCTCCTTTCAGAAAAGAAGGGGATAAATAGCTAAAATAAACTAAAATGAAAATGTTGACCCGAGTCATTTTACAATAAAAGGACACCTTCTAGTAATAAATTGCCTAATCTTACAACAAAAGAGGGTAATGGGTTTCCAAAAAGATTTACTTTACTAACCCCAAAAATTATTTTTACTACTAAAAAACCTGTCTAGGTGTAAGAATCATCCCTTCAGAATTTATTAATTTTTGTGGATTACACATCAACGATTTTGGCAGACTTCCATCATATTTTAATGCCCAACAAGAGCAACATTCTTCACAATCACGAATTGATTTGCCCGCTTCTCGTAAATATGTTTCAAATTGTTCTTCCGAACAGAGCTGAATAAAAATAACAATTTCTTATAAGATTATCGGGGAGAGTGAAATGTGAAAAAATGCCAAAAGGACAAAATTCTGATCATATAAATAAACAAACGGGTTGTGATATTTGGGATAAAAATTTTAAAAAATAACAAATTCCCCTTGTGGCATTTTTTCAATTGGCATTTTGTCGCTTTTAACGTTAATGGGCATTTTGTCTAAAAATATCTATCAATAAAAGATATTCTTAAAAATTAAATTCTCGTTAAAAATATTCTTAAAAATAAAAATTTAAAAAACCTCCAAAACATTTTTAGCACATTCAGGAATACATTTAAGAAAATAATTTGCCGAATTTAACGAAATATTTGCATCAAAACGTCTACTCTGGTTTGGATGTCTTAATTGAATGAAAGGAAGTAAATGACGAAATATGGTAGACCAAAGAAAATCTTCACAATGTAATGATAATAATGTACGAATTAAAGAGAGAGTTACTCTACAAAGCTGAAAATTAGAAAAAAATTAAAAAGAAAATTTTGTTTTGGGCAGTTTAGTGTAGTTGGATAAGTTTTAGTTTTGTATGTAAAAGTATGAAGGTTCGACTCCGGTGATAGAAGTTGCACTTTTTAGTCTAGATTGTTTATTCCTTTCACTTTATTTGGTTTTTTTGGGGGGTGGAGGCACAAAAAAAATTTATAGAAAATTAAACAAATTTGAATGTAGCTAGAGCTCAAATAAAAATATGTTTAAAATTCAATTTGTCTTCCTCGACTAAAAGGTTTTTAAGTTTCGACACAAAGGATGGAAGGAAAAAAATTTTCTTGTCCTTTTTAATTTAATTTCTAAGTCGTTTTTAATTTAAGTGTATCTACAAAAAATTTTCAATTGAAATTAGAGGGATTTAAAGCCATTCCAAAGATTCCTTAGTTTTGTCTAACAAAAAGACTTTTCTTTGGACTTTTTTGGTTTAAAGGGACAATAAAAATATTTTGTCCTTAAATAATTAAAAAAAAACCCCCAACTCTATCACTTTCATGCATTTTAACCAAAATTTGTTCAAATAAATTCATTTCTTCTTCTTCACTTTTTTCTTCTCCATTTGTACTAGTAGTTAACAAAATTTTTATAAATGCTTGTAATAAAGCTGAAGCAGAAATTGTTTCAATACACAAATGAAAATAAACTATACGAGAACATAATTCTTCTTCTTTTGGTTCTGACTGAAAATTAATAATAGAGCTACAAAGGCGTAGCCAGGGGAGCTTTTGGGGGCGAAATGGGGAAAGTGGAAGGGAAGGAAATGATCACTAGAATATTTTTCAACAGCATTTTTTCGCCTACAACACCCAAAATTCTCAGAATTTTCACCTTTGTCGCTGAAAATGGGAGAATTCTCAGCTTTTGATCTTCCAAAGTAATATCACCCCTCTCAAAATTTTTTTGAAAAATTTAAAAAGATTTAAAAAAACCTCAACAATAGACGATTTAAACACTTTTAACAAAAATCCAGTGTAAATAAAGTGAACGATTTGACGGGTAATTGAATAATGGGCAATTTGCGCAACAGAATTTGTAAAAAGCAAAGCATTGTGAAATTCATAGAGTTGAGGCTTAAATTAAAAGATTTTAAATTTTAAAAATATCCGCAAGTTTTGTCCGCAAATATTTTGCGGACAAAACTTGCAGATTTTCGGAAAGTAAAAAATAAAAAAACAAACAAACCATTCCTTTAACATCGAAAACACTTAATTTGTGAGCTTCGTTAGAATCTAAAGCAAACTCTGAAAATACGCATTTTGGGAGTTGAGAAAAACAAGCAGAAAGACCAGCAGACATTACATGACACAAATCTCCCTAAAAACGTTGAAATTAAAAAATGAATCCATTTAGAAGCAGAGCCGGTTTATTCCAGTATTTTTGTTTCCCATCCTCCTGCTTCGCTCAAAATTCGAAACAGAAGAGGGTCGGAATAGCAACGCGCCGTTATGGCAAACCGGGGAAAGGACGCCAAATGGAAAAAACCCCCACGAGCCGCCGAAATGGCAAAACGGATAAATGACGCAGACATGGCAAAGCCCTTATAGCATTTCGGCTGTTTGCCATTAGGGCCTTTGCCATTTCGGCGTTTTGTCATTACGGCTTCATACATACCTCGGAATAGTAGTGGAGGTCACAAGTTAGGTGAAAATCTAACTTTTTCCCAATTTAAGCCCAATCCGATTTTTTTCTCAACCCAAGGTTTTTTTCCCAAACAACAGTCATTAAAAATAAAAAACCTTTTGAATTATATGTTCAGCAATAAATTCATTCTTGCTAGAAGCCGACATAATTAACAACAAAGCATCTCTAGCAATTTGGCTAGTAAATTCAGGTCCATAAAGATAGGGGACTAACATATCAAAAATTAAAAAAGGTTTGTGTAAATTTTGTTCATTTAATAAAATTGCTTCATTTTTTGGAGAATTACTTCCTTCAATTATTGCCCAATCTTCATTTAAAATTAATGAAGAATCAAAAAAGAAGTGTAAAAGAGTTTCGTGTTCTGCTATTTGACGAAAAATCTGAGGAAAATTTAAAAAAAAATTTTTAGATCAGAAAGGAAAAATCTTTTACAAGGAAACATTGTCTACATTGTACGAAAAACAAAAATTAAGTATTGTTCATGATTCGATAAAGGACCTTTAACTTGCTATAGCAAAGTAGTTTTCATTTTCAAAATGTTTTTAGGCTGACATGAGCTATGGACGGTCAATTTTTGTACATAGAAAGACACGGGGAAAGGGTTTCGGGGACGGGGTACAACCCTAGTAGATAGTAGACAATGTTGCTTACAAGGGAACCACTCGAACTGTCACCAAAAGACTGCTCCGAAAGACTGAAACTTCAAACCCCTATAACTTTTCAATTTGGGGGGGGGGCAGGGGAAGAAAAGCCAAAAATTTGGACAGGAAGGCATAATTTTTATTTGAAAATTTTTGGTGACAGTTCGAGTAATTCCCTTGTTAGCGAGTACCAAATTTAAATTTAATTACAAATTAATCCCCCCAAAAAATTAAAAAAAGAAAACCTGATTAATTAAATTTAACAAACAATTACTAACAACAGAATTTGGATATTTTTGTATTTTTGTAGAATGTCTAACATTAAAAGATTGTTTACACCATTGCAAAAGTTGTAATAGAGGAACAAGTATAGGTTTGTGTACAAGTAAAGATTGTGGACATTGACAACAATTAACCATATTTTCGTATAAATGCAAAAGGAGAACCTTAAAAAATGGGGGGAAATTAAATTTTAGTGTAAAAATGTATTGAATAAAAATTTGCTTAGCCCAAAAAAATATTTTTAAAAATTTTTTAATGGAGAAAAATGATTTTGAGGGAAATTAAAAATAGTTTCCCCAAGTAGGAATTGAACCTTCATCCCATAAATGAAAAAAATTTAAAGCTGTCCAACTACACCAAACAGCACAGCGATAAAAAACCAAATCTAAAACAATTTTCGAAAAAAGGAAAATATTTAAAGGATGACAGAAAATCCAACTTTTTTATTTCAAAACATTTATCTGATTTTTGTTAATAGGATTTTGTACTTCGTCCCAGAAAGCCGAAGAACTCGAAACTTTACAGAAAATTCCCCCCGCCTCCACACTTCCCAAGTTGCGCTGCCCTCCCCGAAATTTTTTTGAGGCCCTCCGCCCACCGGGAACGACCAAATTATTTAATGAACATTTTTTGCTTTTTGTTCAAGAATAGTTTAATCGACATAAATTATTAATTTTAAAAATTCTTTCAAACCTGACAAGACTGTACATAAAAAGGAGAAACTTGCACCATCCAATTGTGTGCCAACATAAGAATTGATTCCGTAAAGAATTGTTCTAAAATTGGGCCAATACTAGGTTCTGCTTGAGAATTGACTTCCATAACTAATAATTTACACAAAATAGATAAATGCTCGTTGACCTGAATAAAATGATAAAAAGTTAAAAATCCGCAAGTTTATTGCGGATGTCCGCAAAAGTAAGCCTGCACTTTCCAGGTGGGTTAGATTTGGACAATTTATATGTTTAATCGAAAGAGCTCGAGCTAAGTCGAATGAAAACACTTTTGCAGACTCGTGGATGTCTAAAATTTATTTGCGGATGTCCGCAATAAATTTGCAGAAAATAAAAAATTCTAATTTAAAAACAAAAAACCTTCAAAATTGTATTTTTATCACGTCTAGTTTTATTCAAAAGTCCCTCCAATTTCTTCCAAGTAAACCCAAATTGATTCTCCCAAGCAGACGGATCTGAAGCAAAATCCACATTCATCGCCCAACTTTCATCACTCCACTTTTTATTTATTAAATCGTCAACAAAAAAATCGGGTAATTCTTCGGTTTACCCCCCCCCCTCCTTTTTCGTTCCTCAAAGTATTAAAAAATGGTCAGTCAATCTTAACTTATAGAACACATCGAGCTGAGTCGAATGACTCCAAAATCAACAAAATCCGACTTGATTTGACCGAAATACAGACCCCGGAACCACTGGGGCGTAAAATCTTATGGACGAGAATTCATAGAAATGATAGCTCATTCGAAAGAGGACGTCAAGCTGAGTCGAATGACTCCTAAATCAACAAAATCCGACTTGATTTGACCGAAATACAGACCCCAGAACCACTGGGGCGTAAAATCTTATGGACGAGAATTCATAGAAATGATAGCTCATTCGAAAGAGGACGTCAAGCTGAGTCGAATGTCACCAAAATCGACGTGATCCGACTTGATTTGACAAAGATATGACATAAATCATCGACTCCGGTAGGTCTTAATAATGTCATAACTTTGTCAAATCAAGTCGGATCACGTCGATTTTAGTGTCATTCTACTCAGCTCGACGAGCTCTTTCGAATGAGCTATCATTTGCATAAACTTTTTTTAATTCAAAAAATCACCCCTGTGGTTGTACAATTTTCAGGAGTCTGTATTTCGGTCAAATCAAGTCGGATTTTGTTGATTTTGGTGTCATTCGACTCAGCTCGATGTGTTCTATAAGTTAAGATTGACTGACCATTTTTTAATACTTTGAGGAACGAAAAAGGAGGGGGGGGGGTAAACCGAAGAATTACCAAAAATCGAAAGAATTTTGGGAAGAACTTGAAGGGGTTGTTAGGCTAGAATGTTGTTCTTCTTCTACAGAAGATTGGGGGGAAATTGTATGTTGTCCTCCATGCCTTTCTCTAGAAGTAAACATTGAACGAAGACGACGCATTTAAATTAAGGAATTTCCTAAATTAAAAGTTTGGAGGAGTTATTCGAAAGAGGGAATTTTGGAGTTTATTTTTGATGCCGTTTTCGAGCCCGGTTTTTTTTTAAAGTAAATTAGGGGTCTGTTCGGCAATCCCCAAAAATAATGGAAGATGACCATTATGCAATTTAGATATTTTAATTAGAGATTATGTTTTTCCGTTTAAACAAAAATTACATTTTATCTAATTTACAAAGGCAAGCCCAAAAAGGCGCGGGCCAAAAAAGCACATGACCAAAACGGTCCACGTCCAAAAAGTCACAAACCCCAGACTTAAGTGATATAATGATCAATTAAGTGAACAACCGTGAATGTTTAACTTTGATCCTGCTTGGCAAGGATGGGAAAAGGGGAGGAGAATGAAAAATAACACCTTAGAATAAAAGTAAAGGAAGGATAGTGGAAAAAGTGATTAGTCGACTTAGTCCGTAGTTGAAAAGTAAAGCTCATACTCAAAAGTGTTTCGCCGGAATTTCCGGGTAGGCTTGAAGTTGCGGGATTTTTTGGTGCCGGTCTTTCAGTTCCGGTTCCGGCCAAATTTTCGGTTCCGGCGAAACACTAATACTCACCAGGCATCGCCTCTTGATTCAAAAAAAAAAGAAAAAAACAGCAAACAAAGCATTTAAATATACACACAATTAAATAATCATACATAACATATCTATTATTATCACACAATATTAACACAAATCTATTTATTTATTTAATTACAAACTTCATTCTCACAGAATAGAAAGACTACTTTCTTTGTTTCTTTTGTTTACTGGCGGACGCATCTTTGATTTTTTACTTGAAAAATAATAAAAAAATTTAAAAGTTTTGCAATTTAAAAGTTTTTTTTAAATTTAAAAGTTTTGCACTGTTAAAAATTTGACAATTTTTTCGGTCAAATTTTGCGGATTTTTCCCTCTTTTTTTGACTATAATATCCCATTTATGTGATATCCAAACCTTGACTTCAAAAAAAATAAAATGTTAGGATGGACATTACCGAAAAAAAATTCCGCCGCAACGAAATTTCGGCCATCCCTGATTCAGATGAGATAACCATCTCAAACCAAAGCCAAAATCCGCAAAACTTGTCCGCAAAAATTTCATATCTTCCTTTAAAAATGCAAAAAAATTCCTTAAAATTTTACTTGATTGTTGACTTGATTGCTGATTTCTCTCTGTCACTATCAGTAAGAAGCGAAGGTGGCAATCTATTTTTGAAAAGAAAAAATTTTTTTCTTTAAAATTAAAAATATTTTTACGAAGAATATTTTGTAAGCGGAAAATCAATTTTGCTGCTGCCGTCCATATCTGTTTTGCTAGCATTATTCTTGTTGTAAACATCTGCTGAAGGTTGTGTCTTCTGGGGTTTTGCTTTTGGTGGTTTATAATGATATGTTGAACCAGCAGCATTATATTTGATTGCCCTCTTAGGCTTTTGTTTCTTACGACAAAAGCATCGCCAAACAAAAAACAGAACAACGACTAGAACAAAACTAGAAAATAAAAAAAAAGATTTTTGGAGTTACTTGAAAAGAAGTTGAAATTTTGGTCATCAAGATTTGGGATTTTAGGAAACGTATACCATGGATGGTAGAGATGTCCAAGACCGAAAATTTTCCAGGATTCAAGACTCGAGACCAAGAATACACCCCAAGACCGAGAAAACCCCAAGAAGTCTTGATCAAGACTCAAGAACAAGAGTCTTGGACATCTCTAATGGATGGGGCGTCCAAATTATTAAAATCGAAAGATGGAAGAGGGGACACGCCCAAGTAGGCGCGCGGCCAAGTAGGCGCAAAGCCATAACTACCTGAAAAATTTATGGACCTTAACAATTTTGGTACTAATCTCTTTAGCTCGATGAGAGGAATCGTTTAATACTAAATTTTGAAGGATTCGAAAATCTTGAAGCAAGTTATGGCTTTGCGCCTACTTGGCCGCGCGCCTACTTGGGCCGTACCCATGGAAGAGAACCCATCACTAAACTGTCACTATATATTCATTGGTGCCTTTGACCTTTGATTGGGAGAATTTTGAGAAAGGTATGACCAACTAGCCGAACCAAAACTTTTTTGTGGCGCCCACAATCCCTCTTGATGACCAAAACTTCCAGCCACTTATTAACCAAAACAAACTCACACAGCCATAATAGCCATAGATGCCTTGCCCATATCCGAGGAAACAAATTCTTCCAAAAAACTTTCAATACCATCTCCATTTCCCGTTGTCATCTCAACTGTTGTGGTAGGCGGCTCTGTTGTTGTTGTTGTGGTGGTTGTTGTGGTTGAAGTAGTAAGGATTTGTTCTGTTGAAGTAACGTTTGTTTGATCAGGCATTATTTGAGGGGAAAAGATTTTGAATAGAGGACGGGCTCTTTTATAGTAAAAAAATTAGACAGTCTTTAGTTACTGAATAACAAACGCTCGCGTTTTTCCGCAGCAAAAACGCATTTTTATGTAACCCACTTTCAATTTGCGGAAAAGATGCCGGCGTTTTTCCTCTCTCATTTCTCTATACTATTTTTGGCGGAAAACGCTAGCTTTTTGAATTAAATTTGTATATAGACAATTTTGGCATAATGTATATTTATTTTATAGATAATATAAAAGACATAGAAAGGAACTTGACGGTTTTTGTCTTCGTTTTTCAAATTTTAGCTTGCATTATTTCTTACATTTTCCTTTAATTTTCTTGTTTTTTAGAGATTAAAAAAAAATTTTCAAAATAATATTACTGCTCTACCATTCTAAAGTGCCTATGGAATGATGAATATAACCGATAAGACATGCTATTAGACATTGGATACGCATACGGATGGGTCGGGTAATCCGAAACAAGATTTTTTCGAATTGGACCCTCAATCTGAAACATGCCCTTCACGGAATTTTGACATTGGCTTTTTGTCTTTCCAAAATTTTCCACTGAGTCGCTAAGAAAGGAAAATAACTGACTTTCTGCCTATCCGAATTTTTTAACTCGACCCGTCCCTGATGTGTATAATGCAACAACTGAATATAATGAGAAGGGCATTCTTTTCCTCTTACACAATCATGTTCAGGTCGATAGGATTAATTTCCAAACAGATTAATTATAAAAACGTTTGTGTTTGAAGGCAACATTTGATATACATTTTTTCCTAACTGCTTTTTTCAACCCGAATGTCAATTTAAAATTTTTCCTCTGAAAATTAGCCTGTTAATTGGAGACTTATATGTCTCCTGCTGAGCTTAAAAATCAATATAAATCAGCCAAAACTCGTTTTGGGTAACCCATAAGTAAAATTTCTGAATTAAATCTAAACGAGTACGTCCCACTTTGTCGCTGGCTAAATTTTTCGCTCCTGTTTACCTTTCAAAATCAAAAAGAAGTAAAAATCACTACTTGTTTGTGGTCATTTAACTAATTAGAATTTACTCCTCTTGTCCAATAATTTCACCTTTGGTTGTTTTTGAAAAAAAACGATTTTTTAATCACTGCGGCAAAGTGGGCGAAAAATAAAACTGCGACAAAGTGTCCTCCCAACTTGAAAATGAAATAATAAGGAAATTAGAGAAAGAGAGAACATCCATTCTTCTGGTTCAAATTTAAAATGGCTTCACTTTTTACATTTAAGATTATCTCTGTTTTGATTAAGGATTTTTTACTTTTTTCACCTTATTTTCTAAATTAATTTGTTTTTTCAGATAAAAAACATTAGATTCTTCTATGATCTCCACTCAATTTCTTTAATTATTCATCAAAAATTATGTTTACAAGGAGGATCTGGATCATGGAATATTCTGCACTATTTTTTGGATAATGGATGATTTAACAAGGTTTAGTTTAAATTTGGGTTATGGTTTCCAAAAGGTTAAAATGAACTTCGTACTCCCCCCCTTACACCAGATAAGCTTGTTATCAACTGCTTTACGACTATAAGTATCCAGCTCTGCTTTTTAGACCCAATGTCAACGTTGTGGGTGTGGACCATCTCTTTTGTAATAGGTTCACCGTATTTGCATGATCTCTACGGGAATAGAGTAACTAGCCACCCCGAGTTCAGGTACTCACGCAATACTGGACCATTGGTTCTAAAAAGCAGAGCTGGATACTTAGAGCAGTGGTGTTACGACAATTGCGGATACGCACGTGCGGATGCGACGATTGCGGACGACAATTACGGACAACAATTCCGGATTTGACAATTGCGGATTACAAATTTTTGAAAAATTTGTAAAATGATTGAAATGATATCCCGTTTTTAGTCCCGGCTGTAAATTTCAGACTTCTGAAGGTTTATGATCATTTTTAGACTGTTGTGGCACTGGAAACTTTAAAAAATCTTAAATTTTTAAAAAATTTTATATCCGCAATCGTCGTCCGCAATTGTGACCGAAATTATCGTTCGCAATTTCTCATCCGCAATTGTCGTCCGCATCCGTACGTGCGTATCCGCAATTGTCGTACCGCCAACTTGCTACATAGTTTTAAAGGTAGCAGGCCACGGTACTTATTTAGTCGCCCCACCCCCAGTCAGTTTTGGTTGTGTGATTTCTTCAAGCATTTTTGTATTGTTTGTAATGGTCCTAGACCAGAAAAATTTTCTGTGGTATCAATTAATTTTTTTTGGTTTTATATTTACAAATTATTTTTAACAATTTTTTACTTTAGGCAGAGATGTGAAAAATCCTTACTGTAATTGTGCAACTTCCATTGCTGTCTTTGTTGCTCCTGATGCTATTTTTGCAAGTTTACTTTTATATTTTTGTGAAAATTGTTTATTGTAGTGCAAATTTGATATATTTTTTGGTACCACTCTGTAGAGACACCCTACTTCCAAGTGCGAAAATATTTA